>WOVY01000230.1:0-418297 GCA_013436015.1 Rhipicephalus annulatus | reverse complement strand
TCCTAAAGAAAGGTCAGAAACAATGGATGACGCGAGAATGTCTGGAAATGATTAAGAAGAAAAATCTAATGTGCGCGAAATTCGTGGAAAACAAGACACCATAACGATCTTCCGGAATTCAAGCGGTATAGAAATTTTGTAACGAAGCACCTGTGAAAAACTAAGGATGCGTACTATGAAGCTCTCTTCAAGAGGGTTAGCACTCGTGGCGACGTGCCTTGGCGAGAAATAAATGAGGTTCTAATAGAAGTTGCTCTCGGGACAACGCACTTGAGGTAAACAAAGATAACAAGATAGTAAAAGGTGAAGAACATGCTAATAAATTAAAACGTGTACTTCACAACGCTGATGTCCTCCGATTTATCAAACCCTTCTCGTGCCTGTATTAGTGATTACAGGGACTTTCTGGGTGTGACAAACATGAGCACTGCATATTTTTTAAACAGAACTCCTGAAGAAGTATTGTCTCTATTTATGTCACTAAAAACACTACTGGTCAGCACATAGATTACCTACAAATTAGGCCTAATAAGCATCCACTTCATCTTTTGTTACCTGTTCTTACCCATCTGTTTAATATCTGCGTATCCACAGGAGTTTTCCCAGAAAGAATGAAGCATGCGTGAGTTAGTGTCTTATACAAATATGGTGAACGAATTATCTTTCTATTTATGTCCGATCTCAATACTTCCCGTTATATTTAAAGGACTAGAGAAATCATATATCAACGTCTCACGTCTTTTTGTGAAAAGTACTCTATATTGTCACCGCATCATTTTGGCTTCCGACGGGGCATGTCCACGGAACTGGCTCTCCTCACACAAAAAGAACTCATACTTAACTCATTTGAAAAGAAACTGCTAACACTGGGTGTTTTTATTGACTATTCCAAAGCATTCGATAGAATCAACCACGAAGTACTCTATGCAAAATTCCGTCTTTATGGTTTTCGGGGAACCCCACTTGACTTTCTGAAATACTATTTATCACAAAGAAAGCAATCTGTAGTTGTAAATGACAGCCCATCCTCGCTACTAACCATAACGTCAGGTGTACCTCAGGGCAGCATATTAGGGGCCCCTACTGTTTAATATTTATATTAACGACATAACAGGGTCAAGCATTATGTGGATTTTATAATTTATGCAGAGGACACTAGCATATTTTTCATGGTAATGATTTAGGTAAGCTTGCAGACTCAGCCAACAACATTCTTAACGACACCTCATATGGAGTACTGCAAATTATTTAATGATCAACACAAAAAAATCCACAGCTGTGGTATTCGCACCGGTTCAGAAGGCTGTCTGTCGTGGTTTGAATAGATATCTAGGCCCGAAAAAATTTAGGTTGTCAAAGAAGTATCATCATTAGTAGTAATGTTCAATGAAAATCTCAATTGGGACGAACACGTTAATAAAGTAACTAGAAATATAGCTAGGACGTGTGGCGCTCTCTCTAAACTTCGACAGATGCTTCCAGCAAACATTGAACTTTTACTCTATAATACGTTGTTTTCATCTCACATAAACTATTGTAGTCTAGTGTGGGCAGCTACATCTAAAGCAAATGGGAACAAAATATTTTTACTGCAGAAAAAGCCATTCGTCATATTGCAAACGTACCATACGACGCACATACAAGTCATTTATTCAGAGAATATAAGATTTTACCCGTCGATCACGTACACAGATTCAACCTTAAAATGAAATACAAACAAAGCTTGCTATCAAACAACGCTTGTTTTTTTAAACTCTGTAACCTCAGAAAAATTACACAATCCTATTATGACATTCGGAAAAGGCCTTCTTGGTTCGTTCCTTATTCGCGAACTAATCACGGTTTTAGAAGACTTGAACACTGTATTCCAGCTTGTTTTACCATGTTTGAAAATAAAATCATCGACATCTTTAATATACAAAAAAAACAACTTAAGAACCTTCTCATCCAAAATGGCGGTGTGTAGTTTAGCTTCTTTTAATTGTCCGGCTACAATACTATATGTAAAAGAAACACCCTATAATTGTGCTCGTGTGTAACATGGCATATTATGATGTTTGCTTTCTTTGACATTTTTTCGTTGTTTTTTTACGAGTAAAACATGCAACAATTCACTCGTCAGTGTTTCCCTTGTGCATAAAAACGTGTACTTTTCGCATACCCAGTGTCGTAAACGTTGTATAATCATTTTGTAATACTTTGGTAGTTGTTTAGCAACGTGTGCATTGTTTCATGATTGAACGTACGCTGTTTTCTTTTGTTCTTTGTTGTTTTTCTGTCTTTGTGGTGTTTTATTTTATGTAAACCTGAAACTGATGCAATTTTGATGCATTTTTTATTTCCTAATTTCTTGAAGTTTTGAAAATCGACGTCAAATTGTTTTTTCATGTTTGTGCTCTGCGGATTTTTGTAATGCCAAGTGAAAAGGGGTAGGAGCCTCGTCAAGCTGCTAACATAGCAGCTTTTTGCTCTTATCCTTGCGTTTTGTTTTTTGCAACTCTGTGAAGAAAATGCTCAATAAAAACTGAAACTGAAACATCAACACCGGTGATGCCAACTCAATTAATCGCCACTCTAACCGCGTGTTCGCTGCCGAATGCTCTGTCATCCAGAAAGAGTTCGAGAAAATGCTCGCCAAAGGCATCGTCGAACACTCATCTAGTCCGTGGGCATCCCCGATCGTGCTTGTCAAGAAGAAGGACAGCACATGGCGGTTTTGTGTCTACTATAGACATCTCAACAAGGTCATTAAGAAGGACGTTTACCCCTTACCAAGAATTGATTACGCCCTTGACTGCCTTCATGGCGCAAAGTTTTTTTCGTCCATTGACCTTCGATCTGGTTATTGGTAGATCGCTGTTGACCCACCGAACCGAGAAAAAACAGCATTTGTAACGAATGATGGGTTATACCAATTTAACCTAATGCCGTTTGGGCTTTGTAATGCGCCGGCCACCTTTGAGCGCATGATGGATTCCCTTCTGCGCGGCTTCAAAGGGTCCAGTTGCGTATGCTACTTAGATAATTAATTGTTTTTTCACCGACGTTCGCAAGCCATCTTGAGTGACTGTCCAGTATTCTCCAAGTATTCCGCAACGCTGGTCTCCAGCTGAGCTCATCCAAATGCCGTTTCATCCGTCGCGAAACGACTGTTCTTGGTCACCTTGTTAACGCATCTGGGGAACAGCCCGATCCGTACGAAATTCGCGCAGTGACCCAATTTCCCGTGCCCTCTCCTCCTAAGGATTTCCGGAGCTTCCTTGGTTTGTGCTCCTATTTTCAACGCTTCATTCGGAATTTCGCCGAAATTGCGCGACCTCTCACCGAGCTTCTTAAAAAAAGCCGTCCCATTTACTTGGAATTCGCCTCAAAGTGCTGCATTTTCGGCGCGCCTTGCAGCCCTCACGACTACGCCAATATTAGACCACGTCGATCAGACTGCCCCGACAGAAGTTCGTACAGACGCGAGTGGCCAAGGAATTGGTGCTGTTTTAGCTCAGCGTCAGCATGGACGTGACTGTGCCATCGCCTACGCCAGCCACCTTTTGTCCCCTGCCGAGAAGAACTCTTTCATCACAGAAAGAGAGTGTCTTGCTCTTGTTTGGGCTGTCACTAAATTTGTAACCGATCATCCTGCACTCTACTGGCTTTCGTCGCTCAAGGATCCCACGGGACGCCTCGGTCGTTGGTCTCTCCGCCTTCAAGAATACACCTTCTCGGTCGCGTATAAATCTGGTCACCTCCATCAAGACGCCGACTGCCTGTCATGGTATCCAGTGGATCCACCAGACGCCACAAAGAGAGCTACAGAGTCTTGCGTCTTATCAATATCAGACTTTCTTAATATCGTTTGTGAGCAACGCTGCGAGCCGGATTTATTTCCCATCATAGAAAGCCTGAGTACCGCTACTACACCCACTTCTCTGAACTTGTATTTCCTTCATGAAGGTGTTCTTTACCGCCACAACATGCGTCCTAATGGTCCTGACCGCCTTCTCGTCGTGCCTTCCTATTTGCGTGTAGATGTTCTCCGACAGCTTCACAATGAACCTGCCGCTGGTCACCTGGAAGTCACTGGCACTTTTGATCGCGTCCGGCGCCGTTTTTTCTGGCCACGCCTATATCGCTCTGAGCTAAAGTATGTCGCCAGCTGCGACCTTTGTCAACGTCAAAAACGACCTACATCACTTCCAGCTGGCCTTCTTAACCCTAGTTAGATCCCTACTGAACCATTATACCACGTAGGGCTCGACCTTCTCGGGCCATTTCCCACTTTTGCATCCGGGAACAAATGGGTTACCGTGGCGACCGACAACGCAACACGTTACGCGATCACCCGCACTCTTCCAACCAGCTACGCTACCGATGTCGCCGACTTTCTACTGCATGACATCATATTGCATCACGGCGCTCCTCGGCAGCTCGTTACTGACCAAGGCCGATACATTTTATCTCGCGTCGTCCAGGATATCGTACGTTCCTGTTCCACGAACTACAAGTTCACAACGGCGTACCATCCACAAACTAATGGACTTACAGAGCGCCTGAATCGCACTATCACGGACATGTTGTCAATGTATTTTTCTCCAGAATACCGTGACTGGGACGCAACATTACCCTACGTCACCTTCGCTTGACACCTCAGGCTATTCCCCGTTCTACCTTCTTTATGGACGGGAACCCTCTCTGCCTCTTGATACACTCCTTCCCGCTGGTTAAAGCTCCCCTGTCACATACGTCCGCGATGCCATAGAGCGAGCCGACGCAAAACTACAGATTTCCCGAGAACTACTCACACTTTCTCAAGCCTCTCTGAAAGATCGGTACGATCATCACTATCGTAAAGTTCGTATGCACCCCGTTCACTAGTACTCTTGTGGACCCCCTGTGGTCATATTGGCCTCTGAGCAAAGCTCTTATTTCGCTATGACGGACCATACAAAGTCCTACGCAAGGTCACTAACCTCACCTACGAGATACAGCAAGTCGTTGATGAAGGTCACTCAACACCACCGCCGTTTACTGTTGTGCACTTCGTAAGACTGAAGCCGTATGTGTCACCCAACATTCCCCTTTTGTGACAAGCGCAGGGTCGGCGCTTTAACGCCGCGGGGTAGTGCCACAAGGCAGTAGTGGGATTGGGGCATAAAGCGGTAGAGGGTCCCTGCCTGAACGAAAAGACTACAAAGTGGATAGAGACTGGTCCCAGCCCGCCAGTGTGCCAGGCATTGCCGTCACGTGTAATCGTCGTAAATATCTGCAAATATACGTTTCCTTGTAAGAGTATATATATATATATATATATATATATATATATATATATATATATATATATATATATATATATGTGTGTGTGTGTGTGTGTGTGTGTGTGTGTGTGTGTGACGCTACAAAATGGAGACACGTCATGGTCCAGGTGCCATGCGTTTATTCTAATGAGCGCGCTTCCTCTTCGTCGGCTTCTCCTAGAATCGCCTTGTTAATGCGTCACACTTCCCCCTCCCCTCGAGAAAGTCTCAGTTCAGAATGTTCAAAATAACGCCGCAGTTTTCTGACATGAACAATGTCAGAGTTTCTACGTAAGGGTAGCACGGAGCGGTTGATCTCATAGTTCACTGTTGAGACCTTGCGTAGAATCTTGTAGGGACCTTCCATGACGGAACTCAGTTTGCCGTTGTCCAGATGCCATGATGCCTCATAAAGGACAAGGTCACTGACTTGCAACTCAATCGGAAGAAATTTTCTATCATAAATGACTATGTTCTTATTGTGGTAGGCGATAGAATTGGTAACTGCAGTTTTTCGCGCTTCTTCGACAGTTTCTTCTCGTTGTTCCAGTACAGTAGGATAACATGGAATTCCATACATAAGCAAGGAATGTGCGTAGCCGGTCACTTCATGGGGTGTTCCGTTGTAGTAGTAATACTAGTAGTAGAAGTAGTATTTTTATTTACAGTAAGCCGGATACAGAGCTCACTGCAGGGGCAAAGGGCTAAAGGCGAACAGCCTGACAAAGGCCCTTGTCCCTCCGCAGTCCGTGACAGTGCAAAGCTTAGACATCAGCACTGACAAAAAATATATATATTCAATACATTGGTTTCAAGCAACCTGAAATTGTAAACACAAAATTTAAACATAAATAGCATAAGTTTAAATAACACATTTTAAGAATCAGAGGTCACTCTCGTTAAAATTCACAACTAAACGATACCAATGAAACAACTCAAAAACAGACACAAAATGCATGCGGATACAATGAATTCCGCTGTATACACTCGTATAATTGACATGGAAGTTTATGAACAATTTAAGCATTTGCAGAGGCATGAGACTCCATTACGTAGTTTCGATAGTGTAGACCAGTGGTTATGAATAAGTTCTTTATTTGTTTCTTGAAAGTCGCACTACTAGCCCTAAAGTTCAATTGATCTGCAAGGGTATTTAAAACCTGAGCTACCTGGTAAGCAATACTTAGTTTTCCATACTTGGTTCTTGTTCTAGGAGCTCGTTTGTTTTGTTCTCGCAGACTGTAGTGTGGTCTTTCGGTGCAACTTTCTTCAAATAGCTTAGTCTTTTGTATTAACTGAAGCAATTTAAAATGATATAATTGATCAATTTTGAGTATGGAATGTTTAATGAATAGTGGAGCAGTGCGCAAGTCTTGTAGATTCCCCCTCTATTTTTCAAAGCAGCGCTAAATTTTCTTTTGTATAGTTATTAACTTATGGTAATTCCCTTGTGATGTCGTTCCCCAGACTAACATTCCATAACTTACTTTAGAATGGAAGAGTGCATAGTACATACTTATTTTTAACCTCAATGGGATTAAGTGCATTGTTCTAAAAAAACAACCAACTATTCGCGCTAATGCGGAGATCAGATGATTTACATGGTGTTCCAGTTTAATTCCTCCTGAAACCATACACCAAGAAACTTTTGTTCCCTAACATGTGCGATGCAATTTCCTTCGAAGTTTACAGCTATGTTACAAATAGGTTTGTTTATAGGTCGGAATATCATATAGGTTGTTTTTTTTGCGTTCAAGCGCAGTCCATTTTGCCTTAACCAATTTGAAAGATTGCTTAGATAATTATTTACACTGACCTCAAATGATATTAGATTGTCTGATGAAAAGAAAACATTTGTATCGTCAGCGTACATTATAAGTTCAGGAAAATGAGGTATATCGACAATATCCTTTATATAGGCAAGGAACAATAATGGCCCCAGTATAGACCCTTGGGGGACTCCTTGGTTCAACTTTATCTTTGCAGAAATAGTGTTATTCAGTTGTACATATTGATAACGATCTTCTAGGTAACTTTTAAGCAGTTGTAGTGCAACTCCACGCACCCCATAACTTGATAATTTGTGAATCAATGATTTGAATTGTATGAAGTCGAATGCCTTTTGAAGATCGAGGAAGAGCCCAAGAGTATATTTTTTGTTTTCCCTATTTTCGATTATCTTATTTTTGATGTACAGTAGAGCTTGTTTTGTTGATTTATTTTTTTGAAAACCATACTGACTTTTTGTTATTATTTGGTGCTTATCAAAAAAGGATGCAAGTCTATCATAAATAACCCCTTCAAATATTTTTGATATTGTTAGAAGCACGGATATAGGTAGATAGTTCGCTAAAGTATTGATATCACCACCTTTATGTACTGCAGTGACTTTTGCCACTTTTAACTGCTCTGGAAATACACCGTTGGTGAGGGTGAGGTTGATAATATAGGCCAAGACATTAGATATCAATGATGACACCATTTTTAACTCAACAGAACCTATCTCATCAATCCCTGCTGCAACATTGTCTTTAAGTTTTCTGCTTATTCTTTCTACTTCAACCGGATCTGTGGGTGCGAGAAAAATAGAATACGGCAAAGGAGACTTATCAGGAGTTGGAGCATTATCTCGCTTTTCATCCGTTAAAATAAAGGAACCCGCATTTATGAAATGTTCATTCATAACATTGGCCAACCTTTCACCACTGAAAATCTCACCATTTATTGTTAGGTCCTGTGTCCTATTACAACCCTTATTTCTGTTCGTAAGCCCATTTATGACCTCCCATAGCTTCCTCTGGTCATTGTAAATGCTTTCAAATAATCGTTCATAGTAGTTCTGTTTATTCTTCCGTATTTCTGAATTTAAAACGTTTCTGTATTTCTTGTACTCAGCTAAGGCGTCTGTGTTCCGCGAACGGATGAAATCATGATACAATTTATTCTTTATTTTTATGCGCCGGTAAATATCACGATTTATCTAAGGCTTTCTGCATTTTTTATTTCTGCCACGTGAGCGCTTCTGAAGTGGAAATGCCGCATCATAGCTAGCACTCAATAACGTCATGAATGTGTTATAAGCATCATCAGGATTTTCTTGTCTATAAACAGTGGTCCAATCTATGTTCTGAACTAGCTGAAAAAAATGTTCCCGAGTTTTGCTGTTTTTAATTCGGTGGAAAGATGTCTCTGTTTTCTGACCAATTTGAGAAGTAACTCGTGCAAGATAGAAGATGGGCATATGATCACTTATGTCATACGCAAATACC
This sequence comes from Rhipicephalus annulatus, assembly GCA_013436015.1. Taxonomy (NCBI): domain Eukaryota; kingdom Metazoa; phylum Arthropoda; class Arachnida; order Ixodida; family Ixodidae; genus Rhipicephalus; species Rhipicephalus annulatus. The sequence continues at coordinate 409,740 of WOVY01000230.1, read as the reverse complement.
CCGGATTTTATATTCTGTGAACCTAAATTTGAGGCGTATTATCAAGGAGCGTAGCACTTGTTGATGTAATCCTAGTAGGTGAACGTATAAAATTTGTACTTCCATATGTAAGTAAGAGCGTTTCAAAATCTTTGGCATAACGATCATTGGAACAGAGGTCAACGTTTATGTCACCCATGACTATGCAAGGGGTATTCCCAAGAACAGTGGATAACACAACATTAAGAAACTCAATAAATTTCTTTTTGTGGCCATGTGGTGGCCTATATACGCCAATTACTATGAATGGGCCAACACACATTGTAACGCATTCAACATCATCGTTCATAACAGTATACTTATCAAGCAGTTCACTCGAAAGCGTATCCTTGAAATAAATAGCAAGACCTCCACCTTTTTGCTGTTTACGACAGAGAACTTCATGACTATAGCCTGGAAAGAACGGCGCATCTTCTTTATAAGTAATCCATGTCTCGGAGAAAACTAGCACATCAAATCCGATAGCTATAGACCATATAAAATTAGCAATGTCGTCAACCTTTCTTTTTATGCTTCTACAATTTATATGCAATGCTTTAAACAAGCCTTTTCCGGATTGAAATGCCCTATTAAAGTCTTCAACACTGTAATACTTTTGGTTATTTACAAGATCAGTCATAGTGGAGTGTTTTTCAATTTGTTATGACACATGCCACATCTAATTTCTAATTTTAGCCAGGCTTGTCTCATCCGCAATGTGTATCGCTCGTGATCCTTCATCTTTGCGTGCAAGGATTTTGCCACCGGATGTCCAGACAAATTTCCATGCGGCTTCTTTGTTTTTTTTGTATTGCCGCTGCAACCGATGCCTTCCCCTTCTGCGTCAAATGCTCATTTACAAAAATGGGCGTTTTTTTGTCATCCCCAAGCATAGAACTATCGAGCCTCTTCTTTCTACATTTCGCCAGTACGTCGTCACGTTTTGTTCTTTTTACAAAGCGAACGATTATTTTCTTCACACCAGGCTTAGGAGTGGGAATCCAGTGGCATGCGTCAATATCAGACAGATCAACTGCCGTGCCGACAGCTTCGCTTATCTTTCTTACAACATCCACTGGATCATTCCCGACCGGCGCACCCTTTATCTCAAGATTGTTTAGGCGCTGATATTGTTCGAGCTCATCGCATTTTTGTGACAGTCTCTTATTTTCCGCTTTCAATTCCATGTTTTGTCGTATGAGCTCTTGCATTTCAGCTCTCATATTCTTAATATCAGTGGCTACATCTTTCACCTCACTGCAGGTGTCAGAGCAAAAGGCTATGCTGTCTTTAATTTCCCGAATCTCACTTCTGAAATCGCGTTTGAAATTTTCAAATGCCTTCGACAGCTCTTTTAAATCCTTTACATCTGCTGCGTCCTTCGTCAATTACCTCCGGAAGCAATTTAGTCCAAGACTTCTGTGGTTCGTCATTGATCTTATATTTAAGTCTCGTTACGATAGTCTGGTTTGTCCACTCGTTCATGCCGTTGCATTGTGCATGATGAGATGAGGTAAATAGTTGGTGTCTACGAGTATGTTTTAAAAACTGCTTGAAATTTCCTGCAGTAAATCCTGTTTCACGATCTGAAAGGAGCTTTCATGTTTTTCCATAAGAAAAATAGTTTTTAAGCATGAAATGTAGGCGTCACTGTTCTCACTTTTATGAGCAAACGCCCATACGTAGCGAGTCGCATGATCAATAACTAAGTGTATAAACCTTTTTGACGAGCCATATCCAGAAAATGCTCCGATGGTGTCTATTGCAAAGAGGTCGAAGGGCTCTTCAGCTGAAGGCAGTGATTCAAGCGTCCCAAACGTTTTTGTTTTCGTCTTATTGCATCTCTGGCATGTATCACAATGCCGAATGTAAGTGGAAACATCGGTTACCATATGCGGCCAATAATATTGCGGAGACAGAAGTCATAGTGTCTTCTTCACTCCGACATGCCCAAAATGTTGATGTTCATTCTTCAGAAAGGTTGAGAGTACTTCATGGGGCACGTATATTTTCCGTAGTCCTTTTCTTTCAACGATGATGACGTTATTTTCGAAGGAGTGCGTTCCTTCTGGACGCTCATTGTTGCATCGCTGAAGGTCGTCGTGTGAAAGAAGATGAACTATTGGGGCTCTGGAGAGCGCATCTTCTTCGACATTACTTGCACCCTTTTGATGTTTGATGTTCACATCATACATTGACAGTTTCAAAGACCACCCGAAGAGACGACCCTGAGAATTTTTAACACTCTTCAGCCACTAGAGTGCAGCGTGATCTGTTACAACAGTGAATGACTTTCCATGAAGCTAGCAATGCCATTTATCAATGGCATTTACTATGGCAAGACATTTTTCTTCTGTAGTAGCGTAGTTCACCTCGTGCTTAAGTAGTTTGCGGAAATAGTAAGCAACAGGATGTTCTTCGCCTTTGCCATCAGATTGTTTCAGCACTGCACCAATGCCTTCACCAGATGCGTCACAGTACACAGTACATGGTCTCGAAGGGTCGTATATGCGAAGCACCGGTTCTTCAGTTATCCGCTCCTTCAGTTCACGAAAGGCTTGCTCGCATGCTTCTGTCCACACCCACTTGCTGCCTTTGTGGAGTAGTTTTGTGAGTGGAAGAGCGATATCGCTGAAGTGGGGGATGTACTGACGGTAGGTGTTTACAGTGCCCAGAAAACGCTGGAGATCTTTTTTCTCGTTTTGATGTCGGAAATTTGAGTATGGCAGCCACATTACTTTGCTTAGGTGTCACAGTTCCTTGTGAAATTCTGCGGCCCAGGTATTCAATGCTGCAGCGTGCAAATTGGCACTTTTTTCGTTTGAGTTTTACGTTCTCGGTTTTGAGAGCTTTCAATAGCGCCTCAAGGTGTCGTATATGATCATTAAATGTCTCTGAGTATACGACCACATTGTCAAAGTAATTGATAACATTGGTGAACTGATGTCTCGCTATTATTGATTTCATGGCTCTTTCAAATGTAGCTGGAGCGTTCTTCAACCCAAACGGCATTGCCAACCACTCAAAATGACCATCAGGCGTGACAAATGCAGTTTCCTGAACATCGTCGGGATACATTTGGACATGCCATTATCACGACGTTACGTCCAACGTAGTGAAAAACTCCGCCTTTCCCAAGTGGTCAAGAGTATCATGTATACGTGGAATTGGTTGAAAGTCGGGTACCGTTATGGCATTGAGTTTCCGGTAGTCAATACATAGACGAGTGCGTCCTTCACCTTTCTTTTCTGCTAAAATGACAGGTGCGGCGTAGGGCGATAATGAAGGCCTCACAACACCTTGCTTGAGGAGAGCGTTATTTTGTTTGTTGATCTCCACTTTGTCTGCCTGTGAACATCGGTATGGTGCTCGACGAATAGCGACAGAATTGGTAAGTGTGATCCTATGTTTCTCAGAAGTGATGAACCCAATATATGTCTGAGATTTTGAAAATATCTCATTAAAATAGCTTAAGAGAGAGTCTAGCGCCACAGACTCTTGCTCTGATAAGTTTTCTTAAGTCAGGGTTCGCATCAGCGGGGCTTGAATGGTTTTCTTTTCATTGCGATTCGGAAGGTTCATATTCTCGCGTGCTTGTGTCACTGACTTGCTTTCCAGATTTACAGAAAGATTGAAGTATGAAGCGCTGTCTAGGCCAACAATAAATTGCGTTCTCATGCCTCGCAGCACATGTGCATGAACTTTCTTTATGATTTTCCCTATTTGTAACTGAATGTTTACGCGACCCAAAGCTCGAATGCTTGATGCAACTTGCTGGACTATGATGCTGGAGTCTCTCATCAACTGAAGTTTTAAATGTTTGTACACATCCTCGGTGATACAAGTAATTGTTGCTCCTGTATCGAGAATGGCATTTACTGGCTTTCCGTTGATGAGAGCACTGAAGTGTATTAATGAAACTCTGGGTCGCCCTCCTCGTTTCCCCGTTCAATATCAATAGCGGGCACATTGCCGCTGCACGGACATTCGTTGTGCCAGTGAAACTGTCGTGGGAAACCAGCAGCTGAGCAGTATCTACATTCATTTTGCGGGGCACGCGGTTGAGGAGTTATTGTTGGTTGCGGCGGTCTGCTGAAGAGACGTGGAGCTCTTGATGCGATATTAGCGTTACGAGTAAAGGAAACTCCTCTCACCCGTTTTAAAGATGTCTCGACCCGTTGAGCAGTGGTGAGCCACTCTAATGACGAGTTGAAAGACAGTCCGGCGAGCGCCAGTTCCACATCAGGAGGAACGCCATCAGTCAGTCCAGAAAAGATGTGGCACTCTTTCAGGTCAGCCAAGGAACCCAGTCGCTTTTTCTCGTCGTAGTAGTCCTTGATGGCCTGCCCTCTTTTCAGTCGGTAGTGAATGAAGAGACGGAAGGCATCTCCGTCAGTCATAGCAAAGCGGGCTTGCATGCCACGCTTGATATCGTCCCAAGTTGTCTCGCCGTTGCCGAAAATCTCTGTCAGGTACCACTTGAACGCTTCCCCTTCAATGTACTCGCTGAAGTTACTGACCCGATCGCGGGGAGTCCATGACGCCTCGGCTGCCTTCCTGTCGAAAAGAAGAAGCCACTTGTCGATGGGGACGTCTCTGGTGTTCCCTTGAACTTCTGTATGTTGAGCGGAGGCTTTGGCTTAGCCATGGCACGTCGATGAGGTTGATCCTGTCGACTTGTGTGACGCTACAAAATGAAGACACGTCGTGGTCCAGGCGCCATGCGTTTATTTTAATGCAAGCGCACTTCCTCTTCGTCGGCTTTTCCTAGAACCGCCTTGTTAATGCGTCACACACACAGATATATATATATATATATATATATATATATATATATATATATATTTAGGCTAATCTAACTAGCCAATGTAATATAGTACTGCCATTTATTATATCTCTCTCATTAACCGATAAATGTTTGTAAGCCCGACATGTCGGACAGCCACCGCATACACAACGAAGCGCCCCCAAAGGTGGATTTTCAGAACAAAATACCATTCACTTTAAACAACCATTCCCTTTTTTTCGCGATGCTGCCTGCTACCCCTTCAAAGTGAGAGAGCTTCTTAAAGGTCCACCCACAAGGCCCCATACAAAATTTTAGTTAGACATTGCGAGTTGTTGGGTGTCCGATGAGGAACATTTTGCCACAAACATTTTTTTGCATCGGTTCATGACAAGCTGAGAAAAGAGTTTAAAGAAGTGACGCGAAACGACGATAAAAAGAGGCGAGCTCAATACCCTTGCCGCTTCTTCGCGTAGCCTTCGCAAGCAAAATCTCTTCCCTGCCCTCTCAGGCATCTGACCAAGGGGTCACGTGCGCATGACGTGCACAATCAAGCCCAACCCCCGACCACGCGAGTGGCGTTGTTTTTGCTGACCAGCGTCTATTTTTTGGTTTATTGTCTGTTTCTGCGAGATGGTTTGGAAAAGCTGGCTTAGAAGCGGCAAAATATATGCGCACAATGAGTGCGCGAACGCGTGGGAGCTTTACTTTCGCTTCCACGGCTATCATCTGCTCAATGCGCTGATCATTGGGACACGAACTCATGCGAAACGCCGGCACAATAGCCCCGCATCTCGTTTCAATTGACGGAAAAATAAAACAGAGACACGAACCTTTTCTTACTGTGTCCCATTATTTATCTTATGTTTTACTTATCTATTCAAGCAGAAGATTACATAAACTGCGCATGTCGTGTTATTTCATTTAAGCCATGTCACACGGTATGCTGTTGTAACGTCAGAGCACAGTTGTGTACAGAGATGACCAACGTCACTGCATTGCGATTTACGTAGGGCCATTCATACGCACACGTTATGCCCTTATTCTCTGGGCGCGCGCCCGAGAAAAGACGGGGAAGAAGCGTTCATCTCGTAATTTGACACATTTTCGCGGCACGTAGCGTTGCAAATTTTTGCATACATGATCTTAAACACCTCATCTACGTATTGCGCTTGTCATCTCAAAATTGTCAAACCCTGTGATTGGCCCTTTTCTTCCGCGCCACCTCGCTTGAACCTGGGTACGCCGTCTCACGCAGTAGAAAGACGGTAACCGGCTGTCCAACCACAGCCGCACCGGCCATCGACGTCTGAACATGACGGTCGGTCAAAAATTAAAGTGCTTCCCCGACACGTGAGCCTTTACTTTAGCCAACCACCGTCCACACTAAACAGACCACCACCCAACTAGAGTGAACGCAATGCTTCCAAGAAAATACACTCTCACGACACCACTCGCTTAGCGCAGTGAACACTACAACATTTTCAATTTTTTACTTTTTTATTTTTTTGCTTTTTTTCTATTTTACCATTCTTTCCCTTTAATTTTTCTGCTCAAAATAGTATAAAAGTGAGCACGAACGAATTGTGCTCTCAATCCCGACAAAGGCCAGACTCTCGCCGGAACTGTCAGAATAAACGCTTTCGTTTTTCTCGTACTGACCGAGCATGTGCTTGACTATTCACAACACTACGGCCACAGTCACCACCATGCCTGCGTACTCAAGACTGGCCACCAGCGCACCTCCAGTGGAACAGGTATCACGGAAGTTTGCCAAACACACACACAATGAAGCAATCAAGGGAATTCGCAAACGATCGAGATATCTGCATCGGCAACTCAACCCCTACGACAAGTCAACACCGCCCTTTATAAAGTTTTGTGGAGAGTCTACATTGGATATTAACGAGGAGCTGGCGAGTGTACCCCGCTCAGCGACCACGCTCATTTTTCACGTTGGGACGAGCGAAATGGAACTGTACGGGCCGGATGAATCTTTTCGCTCTCTGCGCTGCTTTGTAAATAACACAGTACGAAGACGCCAGAAAATTGAGAAACTATCTCATTCGTGTTGCCACGATCCACAAACAGGCACCTGCAACGATTCAACGAAATATTCGTCCACCGTTTCAACAGGAAAGCTCGTCATTTTAATGAAAGAATTAGGCCGTACGGCCTGAAACCGCCCAAAGTGCCCTACGTCGACTACGAATTCGACTAGCGAGATGTTTTCTTGCCGTAGATAGACTACATCAGAGCTTCATAGGATTTGCTATGATTGCCACATCTTGTGTTGTAAACAAAAATATACCCAGCTGGGAGAAATCGGGAAACGATGCTCCTGATGTGCTCTGGTGACGTTACTCAAACCGAAATGTACCCGAGCATATACATTCGTTTTCCACCGTTTCGATCTGGGGGTGATGGATGAAAGAAACCGGCGGAGGAAAACGGGGCCGATTCTCTGATTATGCTCCGGTGGTTGCTCCAAAATCGCTCCGGTGAATGCCCCGCAATCGCTCCGAAGAATCGCTCAGCGGCTTCCATTTGCTGTTGGATGGGTGACATAGGCAGCCTAGCTACCGGTGTAGCTATCGTTACCCACAAACCAAAGGGGTGCACACCAAGCCGGTGCAGTGGTGATTGTGTGAAGCACTCGGTCGCGTTCGAGAAAGAAAATCGTTCGGTGCCCCTTCTGGGTATCACAGGTGACTACAAGGAGCAACTAAGGTCATCATGGACAGAAGAAAATTGTGCAAACTGTAATCATGTGATGGTTCTTGGCAGCGAACGACACCTTGTAATCTCGTGAGTGTTAAGAGATCCGGTAGTAGCTGCTGCGGTGAAAAAATTGTGTGTGAGCTTTCCTTGAATTACCTGTGTTATTTTTGTCAGGTAGTACTAAGACTGGCTAATGTGGGGGGTTTACGCCCAACATACTATTAATATTAGGCAAATTTTACAAGACGCCCGTAAAAGGTGAGTGGAATCGATTGATACGTGGGATTTAACGTCCCAAAGCCACCATATGATTATGAGAGACGCCATAGTGGAGGGCTTCTGAAATTTCCACCACGTTGGTTTCTTTGAGGTGCACCCAAATTTCAGCACACGCACCTGCAGAATTTTTGCCTCCATCGAAAGTCAGGGAAATTCTGATAGTGCGTTGTAAGCCTCGGTAATGCGTTGTAGCTTTTGTAACTTCGGTAAACCCAAACGGAGAGTCGCACGATTTGGTAGTAATTCATTATGACGTAAATCTAGCACAAAAAAGACGAAAACAAGAAAGTGAACCCACAAGTGCTCGTATTGATCACTTTCCTGTGTTCGTCCTTGTTTCCACTACAATTACACCATAATATCATGGGAAAATTAAGTCCAGTCGCTGTATATTTCAAGCGCTGATTAATACAACAATAAAACAATAACGAAAAGAAAAATAATACAACAATAACGAATTTCTTAGTTATGGATTGATTCTATGACGCCTTATTAAATTTTCTAGATACATTTAACTGGTTAAAATATTCTTGTCTTGTCAGTGCACGTAAACAGTGATATCTGTCCACTTTTCATGTCAACCATAGATTATGTGCAGGAAACCTGCACACTATCCGAAATTTCAAATAACATACATGGAAATTCAACATGTGATACCGCTAATGTGGTATACCTACTTGAATACAATGTGCGCAGCATCGAACAAGCAAAAAATGGGCAGATCCCACGTACATTGGCAATCGATGATATGTGAAACACGAATAAGAAAGGTTGACATGTCATTTTAAAATCAGCACTACGTTACAAGGTGGAGGCAAGTGATGCCGTACATGACTTCCGTGTCATGACTATCATGCTTGGATTTGTCGTTTACCATTGTCATCTATTCACGTCACGTGACTCCAAATTTAGCATATATATAGCTAGCGAAACGACCGCGAGCACGCTATGAGCGTGGTATGTTGTCATGTTCTTACATGACACGCATGTGAGATTATCAAGTTTGCACCAGTCGTATACTTTCGTCATCCATGGCGTCACTTGAAACAAAAAATATTGTACATGTGGAGCTAGCAAAATGGCCGCGAGCGCAACATGAAGGGCCCAATCTACTCCGATGTACCGGTGACGCGCGCCCACGCTGGGCACAGCGGTGCTACGTTAGCGAAACGCGAGCACTCTATTAGAGAGTTTTAGTACTGCGTACGCTGCGTACGTGGCGGCGTTGCGTACGTAAAGACGCCACGTTCTGCGTAGTGCGCATGTGCAGACCGCAACGCGCACGTATCGCATTACGTAAGCAGCCGCTACGTACGCACGCATTAGATGCGTGCGTACGTACGTATGAGGTGATCGCGCCGCTCTTGAACAAGTTCGCGACAGCGCGAGAGTTTGTTTTGCAAAATGGTGGCATCGAAGGCAAGCACCGACCGGGTCTGTGGCTTAAAACATGGCCATAATTTGGCTATACCACTTGGATTGGCTCACATTGACTGTCAACAACACGTCCTCCTATTTTGATCTACCAGATGACGCAACACGCTTCACGCTCGTTACGTACGCGGGTACGACGGCGTACTAAAAGCCGATTAGTGGCAAACGACGCCACGTAACGCAAAGCGCTTGCGTGATGCGTACGTAGCACCATTCCGCAGTACTAAAACTCTCTATTGTCTGACGTTAGAAGCGACCGGCGCAACCACCGTTCGTCGGCGCGGCCCGACGGCAACCGGTTCAAAATGCGACATGCTGCATTTCGGGCCGAGCCGTTACCCAGACAACACTGCCTCTCTCTTTTCGTGACGGAAGGATGCCGGATGCACTGAAACGCGTATGTGTCAAAGAATCACAGCGTTGCGCGTGCCTGCTAGTCTAGGCAGGACCAGCGCCTGGCGTCGCAACGGCAGCGTAACGCTTCGAAATGAATACCGTCGAGCACGCACACCGCGTCACGTCGAAATGTATGGGCGTCTTGGCTGTGGCATGCAGTCTTGTTCTCACATGGCCCATATCTCATGATTATCATGTTTGCATCAGTCACTTCCGTCATTTATTGACGTCACGTAATACGAAATTTGGCATGTGTTAAGCTAGGAAAACGGCCGTGAGCGCATCATGAGTGTGCCATGTAGTCATGTTGTTACATGACACGCATGTCGTGATTATCATGTTTCTATGTGTCATTTACCTATGTCGTCCGTTCGTGTCACGTAACGCCGAGTATGGTACATGTGGAGCTAGCGAAACAGCCGCGAGTGCATCATAAGCGTAGCATGTAGTCATGTAGACATGAAACGCATCTTATGTTTATCACGTTTGCACTAATATCATACATTCATCATCCATGCAGGTCCTGCAATACCAAATTTGGTACAAGTGATGCCAGCGAAACGGCCGCCAGTGCATATTTAGCGTTGCATATAGTCATGTTGTTGCATGACACGCATCTCATGATTATCATGTTTGCACCAGTCACATAACTTTTTCTATTCAAGTACCGTAATAGCAAATGTGGTATGAGCTTGGCATGTAGTCATGAAAATCATGACATGCATGCCATTATTTTCATTTTAGTGTTTGTTCCTTGTATTCGCCATGCAATCATGTCATACCATACCAGTTTTGCAACATGCCAAGGGAACGAAACCACCGCAAGAGCTGCAGGACCATGAAATATTAATCACGACATTCATGACATCCTTGTCTAGATTTTCATGTCATGACTAGTCAAATATGTTCTTCATACAGCCATGTTATGCCATAGCTAGTTTAGTATTGATGCCAATATTGAAACGGCCAGGACAGCTAATATATATCTATATATATATATATATATATAAATTACCCTTGCCGCATCAGCAGCACGGGTAAGTGAGCTCTGCACATATCTACCTATAACTTTAGCAATTTTGGTTTTAGGAGCGTCAGAGTGGTGTATATTTGTTCGTGAAGATACAAGGAGTTCAACCGCTACAAATACTGCTATTACAAACGAAAATTTTTAATTTTAGGAGCGGAAAACAGTGTGAATCTGTGAAAACAACAACAGTCGGACCACGTATTTTTTACGATTGCTTGTAGCTTCGTTAATATTCTACCGGGAAACTTCTTACTTATAAAGTTGAAAGTCCTCAGGGTAGACCTGACGCTACTGAAGTTTGATCAGGCCAGGTTTAATAGTTCCAGCGTTATTGCGCAATTAAAATTAAGCCTAATCACTAAAAAGAATAAATTGGTAATATCACCTCGCAAACGCATTTAAACTTTGTCCGCTTAATATAATAACAAAGCGCACCCCATAGGCTACCAGGAGGCCCAATTCCGTACACTCCAGGCCCTTAATTAATGTGGTAATCAGAAAAACGCTCATTTCATTAAAACAAATTTTCAAAAAGAGCTACAAACGCCACCGAAAAATAGCTAATATCTTCTTTCAGAACAAAACAGTCTGGTTTTTTCCGTGTAAAACTAATTTTGATAGCTTAAGGTAACCGGAGGATACAGAGTTAGAAACAATATAACGAGAACCGCTAATAAGCGTGTGGCGCCACCGTTTTCCCTCCCTCAGAGGAGGGGGTGGCTCACTGCTCGGGAGAAAGGTACGCCCGTCAGATCAAAGTCTTGAACCACGTGTTTTTTTTTCTTTTTCCTTTACGATCGCTTTTAAATTTGCTAATAACCTACCGGGAAACTTCTAACTCATACGGTGCAAAGCCCTGGTTGTAGACCTGTCGCCGCTCAGGTTTCATCAGGACAGGAGTAATAGTACCGGAACTATTTCGTGACCAAAATTAAGCCTAATCACTAAAAAGATTAATTTGGTAACATCACCTCACAAACAAATTTAAATTTGTCCGCTTAATATATTAATAAACAGCACCCCTTAGGCTAATCGGAGGCCCGACTCCGTACTCTCTAGAGCGTTAATTAAGGGGGTAATCAGCAGAAATCTCATTTCATTAAAACATTTTTATAAAAATAACCACAAACTTGACTGATACACCGCTGAAACCTATATTTAGAACATAACAGTCCGGGTACGGCGATGGCGTAGTGGTTAGAGCATCCGCCTCGCATGCAGAGGTCCGTGGCTCAAACCCCGGTGCCGCGCAGTTCCCAACCAGAAAAAAAATGCGCGTGTTGATGGAACTGCATTAAAAGGCCTGGGGTGCGGCCTCACCGGTAACCACCGCCGGGAACGCACTCCCCCTCACCAGAGAAGGATGGGCCACCCTGGTGCAGTATCTGGCCACTACCTCCCACATGCATACGTCAAATAACTCACGGCCCTAAGTCCCCAGCAGCTGCGAAGCAACTCACCATGGCGGCGGTCAGATCTGCAACGCAGCAGAGGGTGCTAAGAATCTCTGGACTACAGACCGTCATTGGAACCTGAACTTGGCAACGTTTAACGCTAGAATCTTATCTAGTGAGGGAAGTCTTGCTGTACTATTCGAGGAGCTAGAGGGTGTTAAATGGAATATAATAGGGCTCAGTGAGGTTAGGAGGACAGATGAGGCCTATACTGTGCTACAGAATGGGCACGTCCTTTGCTATCGGGGCTTGGCAGACAGAAGAAAACGGGGAGTGGGGTTCCTAATTCAAAGAAACATAGCTGGCAACATAGAGGAATACTATAGCATTAATGAAATAGTGGTAGGTATTGTAATTAAACTGAATAAAAGATACAAGATGAAGGTAGTACAGGCTTACGCGCCTACATCCAGCCATGATGACGCTTCAGTTGAAAGCTTCTATGAAGACATGAAATCGGCAATGAGTAAGGTAAAAACACAGTATACTTTAATGCAAAGGTAGGAAAGAAACAGGCTGGAGACCAGGCAGTAGGAGATTATGGCATCGGCACTAGAAACGCCAGAGGAGAGCTACTTGTAAATTCGCAGAACGCAGTAATTTACGGATTTTGAATACCTTCTACCGAAAACGAGAAAACCGCAAGTGGACATGGAGGAGCCCTAATGGCGAAAATGAGAACGAAATAGACTTTATAATGACTGCACACCCAGGAATCGTGCAGGATGTGGAAGTGGTTGGCAAGGTACAATGCAGTGACCATAGAATGGTACGGTCTCGAATTCGCCAAGACTAGAAGAAGGAACGACAGAAACTGATACGCAAGAAGCCAATCAATGAGCTAGCACTGAGAGGGAAAATACAGGAATTCAGAGTGTCGCTGCAGAACAGGTACTCGGCTCTTAGTGAGGAAACCAACCTTAGCGTAGATAGAATGAATGATAATCTGACGAGTATCATTAAGGAGTGTGCTGTGGAAGTTGGAGGCAGGGTAGTTAGACAGGACACTGGCAAGCTTTCCCAGGAAACGAAGAACCTAATTAAGAAGCGTCAAATCATGAAAGTGTCAAGTACAACAGACAAAATAGAACCGGCAAAGCTTTCGAAGTTGAATAATAGAAGTATGCGATGTAAGAAGATATAACATGGAGAGAATTGAACAAGCTCTGAAAAACGGAGGAAGCGTCAAAGCAGTGAAGAGAAAATTTGGGATAGGCAAAAGTCGGATGTATGCACTAAGGGACAAAGAAGGCAAAATAACTACCAATATAGATAGGATAGTTAAAATAGCGGAGGAGTTTTACAGAGATCTGTACAGTAGCCGAGACAACCACGACCTTAATACTATAAGAACTAGCAGTAACCTAGATGACACCCCACCAGTAATGATAGATGTCAGAAAAGCTTTAGAGAGCATGCAAAGAGGCAAAGCTGCTGGTGACGATCAGGTAACATCAGATCTGCTGAAAGATGGAGGACAGATTGTGTTAGAAAAACTAGCCACCCTGTTTACGAGGTGTCTCCTGACGGGAAGGGTACCTGAGTCTTGGAAGAACGCTAGCATCATCTTAATACATAAGAAAGGAGATGACAAGGACTTGAAGAATTACAGGCCGATCAGCTTGCTCTCTGTAGTGTACAAGCTATTTACAAAGATGATTGCTAACAGAGTAAAGAAAACATTAGAACTCAATCAACCAAAGGAACAAGCAGGATTTCAAACACCCTACTCAACAATTGACCACATTCATACTATCAATCAGGTAATAGAGAAATACTCAGAGAATAACCAACCACTATACATAGCCTTTATAGATTACAAGAAGGCGTTTGATTCAGTAGAAATATCAGCCGTCATGCAGACACTGCGGAATCAGGGCGTAGATGAAGTATATATAAACAATCTGGAAGAAATCTACAGGGGATCAACTGCTACCGTAGTGCTTCATAAAGAAAGCAACAGAATACCAATCAAGAAGGGTGTAAGGCAGGGGGACAAAATCTCCCCAATGCTATTTACGGCGTGCTTACAGGAGGTTTTCAGAAGCCTAGAATGGGAACAGTTAGGGATAAGAGTGAATGGAGAATACCTTAGTAACCTGCGCTTCGCCGATTACATTGCATTGCTGAGTAACTCAAGGGACGAATCGCAACTCATGATTACGGAGTTAGACAAGGAGAGCAGAAAGGTGGGTATTAAAATTAATCTGCAGTAAACGAAAGTAATGTACAACAACCTCGGAAAGGAGCAGCGCTTCGAGATAGGTAATAGTGCACTTGAAGTTGTAAAAGACTATGTCTACTTAGGGCAGGTAATAATGGCAGAGCCTAACCACGAGATTGAAATAACTAGAAGAATAAGAATGGGGTGGAGCGCATTCGGCAAGCACTCTCAAATTATGACATGTAGATTGCCACTATCCCTCAAGAGGAAGGTATATAACAGCTGTATCTTGCCGGTATTTGGCTGCGGAGCAGAATCCTGGAGACTTACAAAGAGAGTTCAGCTTAAATTGAGGACGACGCAGCGAGCAATGGAAAGAAAAATGGTAGGTGTAACCTTAAGAGAAAAGAAGAGAGCAGAGTGGATTAGGGGACAAACGGGGGTTAAGGATATCATAGTTGAAATAAAGAAGAGGAAATGGACGTGGGCCGGACATGTAGCGCGCAGACAGGATAACCGCTGGTCATTAAGGGTAACTAACTGGATTTCCAGAGAAGGGAAGCGGGTTAGGGGGAGACAGAAGGTTAGGTGGGCAGATGAGATCAAGAAGTTTGCGGGTGTAAATTGGCAGCAGCAAGCACAAGACCGGGTTAACTGGCAGAACATGGGAGAGGCCTTTGTCCTGCAGTGGAGGTAGTCAGGCTGATGATGATGATGATAATGATGATGATGATGATATATAGATAGATAGATAGATAGATACGCTCAAAGTCGCTGAAGTTCGCTTAGAAATGCTTCACAATATAAATATGAAAGTACATGCGCTTTCACATAACAACTGTTTATTCTGCCGACGTTTCGACGGGAGCCCCGTCTTTTCCAAGGCATAATAATATTTACCCATGTTCAGTGTCTTCTTATATCTTGTCGAGACAGGAGGGAAGGGGTCAAAACAAAAGTAAAAAAAGAAAAAAGAAACAGCGAAACAGGAGGAGAAATGTTAAATAATACAGGAAATCGAGGAGATGAAGCAAGACCGACACAGCGGAGTTAGAAAGGGGCAGCATCTCAACAGAGTAGGGCGGAGGTAGACGAGCAATGCCATTATTGTCAACAGTACTTCCCCCACACCCACTCTTTCCCAAGTGGGCAGTGTGCCGCCGTTCTTGTATTTCACCTTCCCGTGTAATCCGCTGGCCACTCGTTCCTCAATGAAGTTTAGGACAAATTGATGATGTGAGCTTAAGCGCTTAGAGTGCGTGCTGGTGGCGTCGGGAGAAATGAAAAAGCCGGTAATTGAGGCGCCGCCATCGATATTCTTTATATGCAATGGCTCCTGTCAGTGCAGGAACAGAAATTGTGCGTTAAAAAAGGGGGGAGGGACTGTACGACATCCTTGACCGCTGATTTATTTTCCAAATACTGTTAGCCTTTCGGCTGCTACAGGGGTGGGACATACTAAGAATGTTAAACATCAATACATTCAAATCATACAGCAATTCAAACAGCAACAATTGAACATGGAATTGTTCCTTGACATAGATAGGAAACACCGGCTTTGAGGCTGAAGGAAAAACAGTGCAGTCGTAGTAAGCACACAGATAAATTGTAATAAATTAACATAGTAGACCATGCTTACAGAAAAATATCTTTGAGCCCTTCCACAAATTCTTCTAATGAATCACAATGAACCAGTGGTAATGGCAAAGCATTCCACTGAAGAAATGTTTTAGGAAAAAATGAATTCGTATATACATTGACACGCTGTTGTGGCACTTCGTATGTGTGATCATTTACATTTCTCAGGTTTTTTCCCCGGCGTGGCGTCAAGCATTTTGTTGTGTTTATTAACTTATTTTTTGACAATAAAAAAAGAACTTCATCCTCGCCAATTGCCGTCGTTCAGCTAAAGTGGACAGTTGAAGAGAGCGTAGCATTTCTGTTACTGACTCAGTCGAGGAGTACTTTGAAAGAATAAACCTGGCAGCTCGCCTTTGTACTCTTTCTAGCATATTAATGAGGCTGATTTCCGAGGGATCCCACACAATGTTGGCATATTCCAATGTTGGCCGAATATACGTAAGATATGCTGCTAGCTTTAAGGGAGTCGTAGCAAGTCTAAATTTTTTTCGCAAGTACCATAGTTTTCTCTCCGCCACCGCAAAAATGTTTTCCAAATGAGTCCTTCAATTTAGATTACTGGCTATTGTTACACTTAAATATTTTATTTCATTGACGGTAGACAGGCGCGTAGTACATAGAGTGTAATTGGAGTAGAAGACACGCTTACTTTTGTTTGTGACGTGCAAAGCAACTGTTTTAGTTTGATTTATTTCCATTTTAGATTCAATGCACCAATTACTGACGACATCAAGAATATATTAAACGTTTTTTGGTCAGCTTCACTGTGTATTTCTTTATAAATTAGGCAATCGTCAGCAAAAAGTCGCACTGTAGGACTTCTATCTATGCCGCATGAAATGTCATTTATGTAAGTTACACACAGCCGGAAGTGTACGTTCCGGCTGTGCTTGAAGAGGCAAACCATTTCTATAGTGTTAGATGCATAGGCTAAAAGTTTCGTTAGTGGGTAATAGTATTGTCGTAATGAAAACGGACTGATTAGAGAGAAGCGTTTGCGTCTTTTAGTGGTTGTAATGCTGACAGAGTGCCTGGTCATCGAGAAAATTTACAGAAGTGCACAAAAATTGGTGCGAGAACTTATTAAACGAATGAAAATCATTAAACGTTTGAATGAAACCCAGCAGACTTGCTTCGTCATGCGTTTAGACAAGAAAAATATCATCAATGAAGTGCCTACGATAGAGAGGATGAAGCGTTGTTTTACATAAAAATTCGCCTTCCAGAATGCCCATGAAATTGTTGGCGTAGTTAGGGCATACTTTCGTACCTATTGTGGTGCCGTTGACTTGGACGTAGTGAATGTTGCTAAACTGAAAATTGTTAAATTCAAGGATAAATTTCAAAAGAGTACCAAGCGCTTTTTTATCAATGGGTTTATTAAAAGGGGAAGTTTCATAGGCATTTATCACTGCAGAAATGTGATCTTTATGCGGTATGTTGGTGTATGTGATGCTACGTCCAGTGCACGGTGTAAGAGGTATTTTTAGGTGAGCGAACGGCGCGGGCTAGCAGCTCGCGGGCAAGGGGAGACGTTGTTCTCCTTTCGCGGCGCGCCAAGAGAGGGCGCTAGCAACTCGCGCCCACCCGCGCCCGGCTCATCTCGTTTTTTCAGTGCTCTCCGTCCCTGTGTGCGGGCATTTGTACTGTTTCTGCGACGTTTTTGTGCCGGTTTGACGTGCTGTGCTCAAGAACTGAACTGTGCTCAAGAACTAAGAACTCATTCAAGAGCATGCACGATGGAAAAGTGCTTTGTTCCGTTTTGCAAAATGGGGTGTAAGTCGTGCAAGGAAAAGTATTCGCTTTTCACGCCGCTGAACGAACCATCGAGGCTCGAAGCATGGAGACGTGCAATACCTCGAAAGGACCGCGTGCTTCAAAGGACGGACAGAGTCTGGAGAAGCATTTCGCCCCGCATTTCGTCATGAAGACTCGGTCCGCGGAAATAGACGGCCATGTGCTGATGTCTGGAAAAAGAAGAGCCAGCCTAGCGAAAGACGCTGTACCGTCGATTTTCTAAGGGGCACCAAGATACCCCTCCAAGAAGATCAAAAGCCCTCGCAAGCAAGTGAAGCGACAAGCCCATCGTGTAGCCCCTTAAACAAGCACTTCTCACAGTGGAAGCAGCACTGAGCCCATGCCGACGTCGCCTGGTGAGATCTCTAGCGCTTCAGGAGTAAGCGCTGATATGAAGTGTGACAGCAGCACGCGAGCCCTACGCAAATGCCTCGCGTGACTTATCTTTTGGGGATCTTTTTAACTCGACGCCTCGCATTAGCCTACCACAACCTTCGTGGGCTGTGCATCGCACTGACGCGGAAGGCGTGAGGGACATCGTCTTTATAGACGCTGCGGTGACGCACAGGACAAGCGACGGCTCTTCGCTGGTGTTCAATCGGAAGGCGTTGCATGTGAAGAGTGACATGACTCTGCAGGCCTATGTCTTCGGCAAGCAAGTAGGGACTGCTGCTTTGGGTTAAAATCCATCAGTATCAACTGTATCGGAACTAAATACTATGCTCAGCGTCATGAACAGCACCAGCGTGTGTTGCGGAAGGCCGAATTTAAAGGATTCCCCTGGTGTCGCTTCTGTGTGTGCTTTTGTGGACTGCCAGGGGAACTGGAGACACAACAGGTGCCTTTTAGTTCAACCCAGTAGAACCATCCGTCAGTTCTGCAGCGGCCTTGCTGATACATTGCTAATACATGCCGGTCGTCGAGCTGCAAGAGCCAAACAGGATCGACCATTAAATCGCATCAGGTTAGAAGTAGCCCCTGCTCAAAAACAAAAGCTCAACGCTTTGAGGCGAGCAAACTATGCACTCCAAAGATCACGAGCACGACTCGCAAGAAGGAACAAGGTCCTGTTAGAGCACTTGCAAGCTTCTAGGAAGGAACTTACACAGCTGCAGGAAGAAGACGTCACTGAAAAATTGAAGGGCCTCAACTTGCCAGCAGCGCAGCTTCTTCTGTTAGAAAAGTGCATATCGGCCGCAAAGTGCACCTCAAAAACAAACAGGCGGTATACGGATGACTGGCTCCTGTTGTGTCTTCTTCTGAACATCCGAAGCCTAGCTACATACGCTTTTCTGCGCACTAATGACGTGCTGCCATTGCCATGCATTACTACAATAAGAAAGTACATAAGCATGGTTGGCCTCAAGTGTGGCTTCGATTAAAACTTTTTCAAAGCTTTCAAGATGAAAATTTTCTCTAAGTCACAGTTTCAGCGCAGAGGGATGCTGATATTTCACGAAATTCAAGTAAGGAAGGAAATATCCGTCAATTCAAAAACGATGACATGCACTCGCCTCGTTGATCAATGAAAAACAAAGGATCAGAGTAGTGAGCTCGCAGATCACGGCCTGGCTTTCGCTTTTGCCCCGTTCGGCGAGAACTATTTACAGCCCGCAGCAGTGTTTGCGTCCAAAGAACCGACTAAGAGGACTCTTTTGGCACTGCTCTTGATTCAGTGCATCGTGAAACTTGAGCAAGCCGGAGTGTTCGTTGACGGCGTTGTGTGCGATGGAGCATCCACCACCCGCTCCATGTGGAAGCAACTTGGTATCAGTGGCGCACTGGGCAGCGTGGTGAATGCATTCGAGTACCCACTGGACTCTTCAAGGAAGGTGTATGTCCTATCTGACACCCCTCACCTTTTCAAGTGCATTAGGAATTGACTATACCACAAGAAGGTATTGATGAAAGATGGCAAGCTCATTAGATGGTCATGCTATGATTTCCTGTTCGTTGCAGACAGAAAGCACTGTGGCGAACTTCGAGTGTGCCCAAAAATAACGTATAATGACTTCAACCCATCTAAGATGCTGAAAATGAGAGTTAAGTTTGCAACACAGGTTTTTAGTAACTCCGTGGCTAAAGGAATAATGTTCTACGCACAGAAAGGCGCACCACGTCTAACTAATGCCGAGTCGACAATCCAGTTTACCCTTTTTTTAAATGACCTCTTTGATGCACTGAACCTGCGTTTTTCTGCAGAAGGCCTAAAACTGAATGTAAAGATTTTTGTTTCCTAGAAGCTGCATCTGTGTGGCTAGACTCTTGGGAGACCGACGTCGTGAAAGAAGAGACTTCCAAAGACGTTTTTTGACGCAGACGACCGCTGAAGGCTTACGTGTAACAATTAAGTCGGTGCGGGAGCTTTCAGTTTACCTAGTGAAAGAGTGCGGTTTCAAATATGTTCTAACAGCAAAAATGAATCAAGACCCGTTGGAATGTTTTTTTTTTGGTATCGTCAGGCAAGCTGGAGGGCAGAACGAACACCCTACATTTCCCACGTTCCTTCGGCTATACCGCATGCTGAGCCTGTATTCCTTGCTAAAGCCACCGCAGTTCGGCAACTGCACAACTACTGGAAACAAGCAATCTTCTGTTGTCACCTTGGCGGATTTATTTACAGTGATTCATCCTCGCAACACCCTGCCAAATCAGATCAACTGAAAGAAAAACTTGACGGCCTGATTGAAGAAGGAAGCTGGGAGTGCGACAACCTCTTCGACTTCGACGACTCAGATGCAACAGTAGTTGACTGCATCGTCTACTACGTCACAGAATTCGTATCCCGGAGGGTCGGCAGCTGCACATGCTGCACCAGTTGCAAAGAGGCTCTTGCGGGAAAAAAAGGCACTGTAAATGTCCCTGAAGCCGACCTAGTGAACTGCAAGACAAAGGGCTGGCTGACACACCCAAACATGCATCTCTTCGATCTTTTCAATTGCACTGAAGAGCATTTTGCAAAACATGCTAGTGACTGAGATGTATACGACAAAACCATTGATGCTGTACTGGAGAATCACAACTTTGTTTCCATGCAGTGCTCACAAAGAAGAAATGCTGGCAAAGGTGTTGCATTATTACGTGTGCCTGCGCATGCGGCAGTACGGCAGGCAATTGAAAAAGAAGAACGAAACAAACAGCCATGATTTGCGAAAAATGTCAAAGCTTGTTTGAAACAATCAATTGTCTGAGCGTGCCGACTTGCGAAAAATGTCAAAGCATGTTTGACACCCAATGTCGGGACGAGTGCAGTACCGCTTTTATAACCTTCATTCGCGTATAAGTTTAGGTTTACTCAGTTTGTATGTTTTGCTGTTATTGTTTTGAGAACGCTGCTATTATTTAAATAAATGGTGAAGAAACAAGGAAACATGTGTTGAATCATTGTGCAATGGCTAGTTTAGAGGATAGCAAATTGTTGGTGTTCTTTTTTGATTGTGGTTTCAGGTAGGGTTTACCGTAAAAGCCGACAGGAGTGTCATGTTTGACAACCTTATGACTGATAAAAGATCGGAGATCGAACTTAAAAAAATCGTGTATTATCTAATGTCTTGTTCTTTCCGTGCTGTCCATTCAATGTTGTTGCAATTTCTCTAAATAAAATTTAAAAAACAAGTAGCAGCAGTTGTCTCTAGAATACGATGAAACTTGTGCAACCACGCCGCACGCTGGGGCCAATGTGACGTCTACTCAATCGCAGTTCGTCATAGCTGTAGGGGTAGGTGCAGCGGATATGAAGGAGTGCAAGCAAACATTCACTTGATTCACAGATGAACTCCCAATGGTCGCTCACTCGAACGATATATTTTTCTTTCGTCGCGCCGCGGCTGCGTTCGCACCAGCGTGCACGCGCAGCGTAGCCGGTTGAGCGGGCCGCAATCACTTTCGCCATCTATCGGCCGGCCCCCGAAGGAGAACTTTACGTCGACGCGCTGGGCGGCGGCGCTCTCTCACCTAATAAACCTCTTACACCGTGGTCCAGTGTCACTAACATTGAACCAGGTGGAACACAAAATCTATGATTTCTTGCAGGAAATAGTTGATGTCTTTGATGAATTACAGAAATGTGGCTAGAATCTTGTTTATGAGGGAGTCATCGTAGCCAGATAAATTTTCGGAGACGATGTCCATTCCAGAAATGATGGGGCGGCCGGGATCATTCTGCATGTGAATTTTAGAAAGTATGTAAAATATATCCGCAACGGGACTGAGTGGTAATAAAGAGCGGACGGTCGTTAAAATCAACCGCATTGAGAATTACAAAAGCCCCCCCCCCCCTTCATTAGCAGGTTTTATGACGATGTCAAGATTTGTCGACAATTCTTCTGGAGCAATTAATCTTCTTTTTTTAGACAAATTGTGGCGGTAAGGCACGGTTTTTTTATAGGCAGCCGAAATGTCCCGTGGTACAGTATTTATGTATATGTCTCGGCATCTGCCTCGTTGAACTGGAGGTGTCCATTGTTTATATGTCGGTAGTGCAGGTCGGGTTTCGTTCGGGCTCCGGCGGTCATGACAGTATTCTCTGAGGCGCAAATTACAGGAAAAATTGTGTAGATCCTTCAGAAGTTGAAACTCATTGAAGCCACCTGAAGCGGGGCAAAACTTGAGTCCCCTTGACAAAGCACCCACTTCTTCCTTTGAAAGAACCATTTTTGAAAGGTTTACAATGCTGCTATCGATTTGAGATGGCTTGTCTTTTAAATCATTAGAATGAATTGCGGCGACTTTGGTCACCTCTAATTCGTGCTCGTGCGTATCTAAACCAACACGTATAAACTTCTTCTGTTTTGTTGTGTTTAACCTGTCACTCTTACGTTCTTCATAGGCATTTAAGCATTCATACTCATGTTGTCTTAGCTTATTTAACAGGCAAGCTTTTCTAGGCTGAAAATTTTTGCGTGAAGATCTATAATAGTGAATAATTATGTGTATGAGATGTAAGGACACTTTACCTAACAATTCTTGCCATTCTGGTTTGTTAGAGGCATTAAGTTCGGAAGGAGCTGGTTTAAATCTTATTTTTAAACCATTCGGGACTACCGAAGTATTCAAGAAGCTCGTAAGTGAGGATACGTGCAGCTCGTAACGAACTTTTTCCTGAACAATTTTCCTAGTTTCTAAAAACTCTCGCGAAAGAAGACTTAAAACATTGCCTTTAAGCGAAGGTGCCTGCCGTCAGTCGGTCGCACTCGGGATATAGGTAGCGATGACTCGTGGTGGCGGGAGCGTCAGTTCAGTTTTGCCGGGTTGTGTCTTGGCTTGAAGAAGCGGAGTGGTGTGTAGGACTCACAGGGGACGTTTGTTGGCGTCTACCGGGAGACACACACACACACACACGCACACACACACACACACACACACACACACACACACATATATATATATATATATATATATATATATATATATATGTGTGTGTGTGTGTGTGTGTGTGACGTATGAAGCGATGGTTGGTAGAAAAGAGAAGGAAAAAGTGCAGAATGGAATAAACATGGCGTATGAGCCAGGCCACGTCGCCCATTTGTCATAGCATCACACGAGTCGACAGGATGGAGACCTGCCTCCACAAGACGCCCTGACCTTACATTCACTACCGAATCATCTTCAACCAGGACACAACGACCAGCCCCTTGACTTATTCATCGGCCAACCTTGACATCCCCAAGTACACCGGAGCAGTGGACGATGAACCCGTGCAGGACTGGTTCTACCTGTACGAGCTCCACGCTACCAATGCATCATGGTCGGAGCAGGAAATGATCACCAGCTTCACTGACTACATCTCCGGTGAGGCATTCAAGATTTACTTGACACACATATTCGAAAACGAAGAATCATGGCGAAAGATCAGTTAAGAGATGATTGCCCGTTTTAACGGCTACGACAAGGACTTCCTCGTTACCGACCATCTGCATACAACCACACGCGGCCGTCACAGTCCACGCTTATTTCTCAAGGAACGTAGCGTTCCACCACGTTTCCCTTCACGAAAGCCGGTATTTTCAAAGTCGTCGCTCCAGCACAAGACACGAGACGTTGCTTACCCACCTCATTCACTTCATTTTTTGTCTCGCATACGTGGTCCACCACCCGGTTTTTCCGCGTTCCTGACGCTCACTGTTTGCCTCATAAGGACAACATGATCACGACAGACAAGTTGACACACCGAGAAAATACCCAGTCGAGCCATGCTCCTTCCGCACGGGTTCATGCATCACCGTCCGGTGCATACACACTCGACAGTCGAAGCAACACCGAATGCTCAGACGCATCAAACTTCACACGCTGCCATGCGCAAGAGCCTCTCGTAGTGAACTGTGTAGAAAAAGGTTCTGAAAAACTTTCTATCAACCCTGAAGCATCATCTTCATTGCCTGAATTGTATGACAACAGCCCACAGACTACCAGCTGCCGACTGAGACTCCATCAGGTTGTCACGAAAACCAGCGCGATGTTCTAGAAGGGCTTCCACCGCAATACGGTCCACAGCAACATCAGCAACACTAGAAAAAGCAAGTCTGAGAATCGCAGACACTCCAACGGACACACCAACAAGGACGATGACGCAAAGCAAACCTTTTAAAACAAATTCAAGAAACGAGGCAACTTCGCATAAGGGAGCGGCGCCAGAAACGCAATTGGCACAAAATATCAAGACTGCGCCTAAGATTACAGGTCCGGAACCTCAGGAAACATCGAAAAAGACAAGAAGTCACCAGGTCCACCAAGCAAAGATTCAGACGCCATCCCATTAGTTCACAATAACGGAGCCAACGCCACAAAAAACTACGCAAGAGACTGAACGTTATAATTTGTACAACGCACAGAATAGACATAATTCCTTTAACTTCAGTTCTTTTACACGCAGGCTGCAAACAATAGTTTTGTCTGAGCCGCGACACAGAATACAGCGCGTACGACAGAGGATTCTGCGCCTTCGACATTCGACCTTCAAGTGCTCCAAGGACTTCCAACCTTGTTCGTTCCTCGCATGTGCTCAAGTGATGTCATGAACAGTGCAGTTTTGCAAGACGCAGTTACTTTCTACAGAACGCCACAGCCAACCTCGCCCACCAGAACTCCCCGATCGAATGAACTGCTGCACTCTTTTCTGAAGTTTTGCGAGTTTACGGAACACCACTGGGACATTTAACCAATTGTACATTTTGACATTTGTGACTTCTCAACCTTGCCTTGTTTACTTTTTCTTGTTCAGAATCCATGCCTTCATTCGGGGGGAGGGGGAATCATGTGACGTATGAAGCGATGGTTGGTAGAAGCAGAGGAGGAAGAAGTGAAGAATGGAATAAACATGGCGTATCAGCCAGGCCACGTCGCTCATTCGCCATAGCGTCACACACACACACACAACACACACACACACACACACACACACACACACACACACACACACACACACACACACACATATATATATATATATATATATATATATATATATATATATATATAGTAGAAGCTATATCGATATATATCGTAGAAATCGTAGAAGCTCAAAAAGTATCTCAAATTGTAAGGCTGTCTTCCACTGCAGCTGGGCGACGGTTAGTTGCCCACCTCGGGCTCAAATTTTCTGTATCCCAAGAATGTCCGCGGCAGCTCCCCGAAGACCTGCGCGCAAAATAACAGTATCCCCGATACCCCGTAACACGCATCCCACACATAACGTTGGGAGACGTCAGGCACGGGCGCGAGCCCTACTCAGTACCGCAGCCGCTATGAAGGATAACGTGGCCTTACGGATAACGTGGCTCTACGGACCACTTTGTCTCGGTGGTTACAACACTCAAAGGAGAACACTTGTCGTCTATGACTTTATAAATTCAAACGCTGATCACGCCGAGCAGGTCGCTGTGGCACAAGCTCTCATTGCCACCGATCGCACCGCCATTTACACGGATTCGCGCGCAGCCACACGGGCCTTCATGATGGGCTCAGTTTGTTGGGAAGCCGCGCGCGTTCTCTATGCTGGCAATTGGTCAGGCAAAAAACAAATAATCTGGTTCCCGGCACACGTTGGCCGACACGTACACGGAACCATCCTTAATGCCAACGGGTTGGCTCAGTCCCGGGCACGAAGTCTCACAATCCACGCCAGGGAGAACCTCTCGAAGGCTGAGGACGTCACTTGTCTTTTCAGAGACCCGTTGCTAACTTTTAATGAACTTTGGAAAGACTACCAATTGTAGCGGCGGAAATACCCACTCCCGCACCCACACTGAACAAGACCTCAGTCCATAACTCTACGACTCTTACAGACGGAGGCGTATGCATCGCCTCTAACTTGCTCTAAATACATAGATGGCATAGATCCGGGGTGCCTGCGCTGTGGTCATCCCAAATGTACTTTCCAGCACATGCTGTGGCAATGCCCTGCGTTGCGCGAGAGCAGCAAGTCTCTCTCTGCGGAGGCGGACTGGACCTGTCTCCTCACAAGCCACGACAAAAGACACCAGCTTAGGGACATCCAGAGGGCCCACGACATAGCCGTGAAGTTTAACCTCCCCGTCCCGTCCCGTCGTGGGAGGGGCCCACCGGTGTTTCCCCCTAAGGGGGATTGAGCGCCGCCTCCGGATATTAATAAAGTTTTTTGCCTGCCTACCTGCGCTTTGCAAACCCTGACGAAGACCAATTCCACCAGTCCCAACCGTTGGTAATAAATAGGACAACTGCTAAGTTGTGTCTTAACTTTTGCGAAGAACGTTTGGCCCATTGGAAAAGCTTCATCACTTATATATACATATATATTTGTTACCAAGACCTTTCAAGATTTCGCGGCACTGTAACTGCAACGACGACTGAACATTCGCATATATCTTTACGTACTACGGCCACACATTTCTATCTCTCTCAGAAACCGATCAATGCTTGTAAGCCTGACATGTTCACCAGCCACCACATACACACCTAAGTGCCCCCGGACGCGGATTTTCGGAATAAAATAGCATTCACTTTAAACGCTCCTTTCCTTCTTTTGGCGATGCAGCATGGTACCCCTTCAAAGCCAGATTGTTCTTTAAGAAACGTTTTCTTCCATGCTGCCTCACTGAAGCCTCGGGATGCCGTCTCAGGTGGCAGAAAGACGGCAACCGGCCGTCCAACCACAGCCGTCCAGGCCATCGAAGCCTGGTTAGTGACGGTCAGTCAAAAACGAAAGAGTTTCTGCGACACGCCACTTCTTAGCCGGTCACTATCCACACTTAACGAACCGCCTTCCAACTAGTCTGAACGCAATGGTTCTAAAAAATTCGCACTCACAATACCACTCGCATAGCCAAGTGAACCATGGAACTTTTTCTTTCTGCCTTTTTTCTTTTGCTGTTTTTTTTCAATTTTTTTCTTTTCCTATTTACGCCTTACCTTTTATTTTCCTCTCGTTTTTCGCTCGAGAGTTGATAAATGTGAACGCGGACAGATTGTACCTTCATTTCTCTTCCGTACCTCATTCTTGCATATATATATATATATATATATATATATATATATATATATATATATATATATATATATATATATATATCTTGTTACGGTGCGATGGATGCCTTTATTTACAGGAGATGATCAATGCGAGAGTCCAGGGATCCGGCCGATCACCGCTCGTGCCAACCTCGTTTTTCTCTTCTTCCACGCGCATCCTCAGTATCGTAGCAATATATATATAAATGCAAGGTCAGAAGCGGTAGCAGCTTCGGTACAGAGACAGCGAGAGCAAGCCGAATATACGGGCAGCGTCGCAGCAACAACCAGGCACCCTTAGCTCGCGCCTCGCGCCAACGTGTCGATTTCGCTGCAGTAGTGGGCATTCCTCTTCACTACATTTCATCACCAGTCGGAAAAGGAGTCATCCTGGCGACTCACGAAGAACAGAGTACGAGCGGATCGTAAGAAGGTTTTAACAGCTGTTCGTGAACGGTTTCACGACGCCGAAAGCGCTGGTCTTTGAATGGCGTAACGGGTTCGACGATGTAGTTACAGGTGAAATCTGCGAGGCATTGCGGTAGGGTACTTGGTATTTTAAAACAAACTTAAAGGAAATGCCTGTAGTGACAGCGGGAACCTAAAACCACAGAAGAGAGTCCGGTACAAAGTTGGGGTACGGCTGGTTATCGTCACGTCGCGATTTTTGTCTTCGTTTGTCGATGGTTCCAAAGGACTAGGCGAGCTTACGGCACTCCTCGGCGCGGCGGGCAGCTTCAGAGATAGGTGTAGGCTCGGAGGTATCAGAGTTGTGGGGTAGAATGGTATCTAGTGTGTTGGAAAGGTGTCGGCCATGTAAAAGGAAAAATGGCGAAAAGCCCGTAGTCGCTTGTGGAGCAGTGTTATATGCGTACGTCAGAAAAGGCAGAATGAGGTCCCAATCGGAGTGGTCTTAGGCAACATACTTAGATAGAATGTCTTCTAGAGTACAGTTGAATCTTTCCGTGAATCCTTTCGGCTGCGGATGGTAGGCGGTGGTAGTCCGGTGAATGATACAGCATTCGGCAAGGAGTGCGTTGACGACTTCAGAGAGGTATACACGTCCTCTGTCACTGAGAATTTCGCGTGCTGCGCCATGACGGAGAATGAAGTTTCGCAGGAGAAAAGATGATACGTCGCGTGCTGTGGCAGTAGGCAAAGCGGCTGTTTCTGCGTATTGCGTCAAGTAGTTGACAGCGACAACGATCTAATGGTTTCCGGAAGCCGTGAATGGTAGAGGCCCATACAGATTAATTCCAACGCGGTCGAAAGGCCTGGCTGGGGAAGGGATTGGCTGAATCGGACCAGAGCCGTTATAAGGGAGAGCTTTACTTCATTAGCACTGCGGGCATGACTGAATGTATTTTGCACACAAAGGTGTACATGCGCCGCCAATAAAACCGGGAGGAAAGTCAAGCGTATGTTTTTGAAAACGCCCGCATGTGCGCACTGAGGGTAAGTGTGGAAAGCTGAACATATTGTAGCACGAAGATGGCGAGGCATGACGAGTAACCACTATCAGCCGTCGGACTTGTAATTCCTGCGTTAAAGGAGGCCATCGCGGACCTCAAAGTGAGCCGCTTGACGGCGCATCGCTCGAGAAGATGAAAAAGTCGACGGTTCTGAAAGGAATCGCAGAAGAGTGCTGATCCAGTCATCCTATCGTTGCTCAGATGCCATGTCGCAGTTTTCTGGGAACGCAACCATTTCATCCACAGCAGATAAACATGCAGAGCTTTCGGAGGACACAGGTGAACGTGATAGGGCGTCGGCATCAGTGTGACGTCGGCCAGACCTGTAGACAACACGCATGTCGGACTCTTGCAACCGCAAAGCCCAGCGAGCTAAACGGCCGGACGGGTCTTTCAATGTGGATAACCAGCAAAGCGCATGGTGATCGGTGACTATGTCGAAGGGGTGATCATATAGGTACGGTTTAAATTTACCTAGAGCCCACATAATTGCCAGACACTCCTCCTCCTCTGTCAAAAAATAGTGCTTCTCCGCTTTGGTGAGGGTACGGCTTGCGTATGCGACTACGTATTCCTGAAATCCCGATTTGCGTTGCGCGAGCACGGCGCCGAGTACAAAACCGCTGACATTAGTGTGTACCTCAGTCGGAGCAGTCGGGGCAGAGTGACGCAAAATTGGCGGCGAAGTTAACAGGCAGCGCAACTTTTTGAAGACATCGTCGCAGGCGGGTGCCCAAGCATAACTTTTCCAGTCACTGCGAAGAAGTTCTGTCAAGGGTGCGTCGATCATCGCCAAATTCCGAATAAAAGGGCGGAAATACGAGCAGAGGCCGAGAATACAGAGCAGGTTCTATAGAGACGCAGGTTTAGGGCACTCTGCAACTGCCCAAAGCTTGGTGGTGTCTGGAAGAATACCGTCTTTAGAGACAACGTGGCCGAGGATGGTGAACTGACTTCCGCCGAAGCGGCATTTCTTCAGGTTGCGCTGAAGGCCGGCGTCAGTTAGGCACTGCAGTACTTCATCTAGCAGGCGGAGATGCGTATGGAAAATCAAATGAAATTATAATTAAGCCATCTAAGTAGCACAGGCACGCTTTGCACTTCAGGCCACGCAAAAGATTGTCCATCATTCGCTCGAATGTTGTGGGTTCATTGCAAAGACCAAAAGGCTTGACAGAGAATTTGTGAAAACCATCAGGTATGATATAGACTATCTTAGGCTGATCTTCAGGTGCCAGAGGGACTTGCCAGTAGCCATTCCGTTGGTGAATAGCAGAGAAGTACTCCGCACCTTGGAGGCAGTCAAGGGCATCGTCGATTCTCGATAAGAGTAAACGTCCTTTCGAGTTATTTTGTTAAGACGACAGTAGTCAACACAGAAGTTAGTTGAGCCGTCCTTCTTCCTAACGAGAACGACTGGAGATGCCTAGGGGCTATTCAAAGGCTGGATGACGCAACGCTTGAGCATGTCAGCTACTCTGTCATCGATAACCTGGCGCACGGCTGCGGACACGCGATAGGGTCTTTGACGCAATGGCGCATTGGTACCCGTATCAATGCGGTGACACACAGTGGACGTGCAGCTGAGGGGAGTATGCTAGCAGTCAAAGAAAGAACGGAACTTGTGCAGCAGTAGTACAAGCTGAACACGTTGCGAAAAAGTTAACGTGTCGGTGATATCGTGCTCAGTACGTCAGGCCTTGTAGTCTACGGCGAAGAAGCACAGCTAACTCCGGTGACTTCGTGTTTGGCGGAAGGACCAGTCGGCATGTCGAACATTGCAGAAGGGTCAAGACTGTAAACCCACTCGACGCACTCACCCCGAAGTAGTGTCACAGGACCAGACAAGAGGTTCAAAATTAGCAGTCTGCTGACACCGTCATGAAGTTTTATAAGGGCATAAGGTGGTGGCGAACACTTGCGGTGAACGAGAAGGCCAGATGGCGTGAAAAAGGCATTCGACTCAGCGAGCGAGTTGCAAGACACCATAGTAAGGGCATAAGAGCGTGGCGGTATGATGACGTCTTCAACAACAAAATAGCTTGTCGCAGGTTTCAAGAGCATGATTAAACGGAGCGTCGCCAAACACATCAAAATCCACCCCAGCGCGAGTGCAGTTAATGACGGCCTTATTAGTGGAGGGAAAGTCCCAACCCAAAATGAGGTCACGGGAGCAGGAATCCAACACTAGTAATTTAACGACATAGAGGGGGCCATTCATTGCGATGCGAGAAGTACAGGCAGCCGCCGGCTTGACGTGTTCTGCACTGGCTGTACGAAGTGATATACTGGCTATTGGCGCCATAACTTTTTTGAGTAAGCGGCAGAGTCTGGCACTGATCACTGAAACTGCGGCACCAATGTCGACAAGAGCGAGTGCAGCAACGCCGTTCACATATACGTCGAGAACATTCATTGGGGAAGAGAGGGGCCATGGTCTTTTCATGGGCGACGCAGTTCCTGCCTCTGGAGCTGCGGCAATAAGTTTTCCCGCTCCGGGGATGAAGGACGATGACGCATTGGCAAGGGCGAGTGGTGATTAACAGGAGGGCGGTGGTCGGCGTACGATGACATCTGGGCAGGGAGCTGAGAGCCTGTGAACGAAGGGCGCGGTGGCACATAAGGGGCAGGTTCGGAGCTCTGGTGGTAGCTCTGGTGGTAGAAAGGGACGCGTCGACAGCAGTGTCGCGCTATGTGGCCAGGTAGGCCGCAGGCAAAGCATATTGGCCGATTGTCGAGTGTACGCCAATGTCCACTACTCTGGAGGGACCTGGGCTGAGCGTACCGAGGAGTGGGTCACGGTGGCACGGCTGATAACAGTGACGTAAAAGTCTTAAGAGGTGGTCGAGCGGCCACTTCATCATAGCTTAGAGGTGCACTTACTTCGACACAGGCCACCGGGGTCGGCAACGGTTAAGTGTCACGGGCAGATGACAGAGTTGAGCAAACTTGCTCTTGGATGGCTTGGTGAATATTCGCTCGCAGAGGTCATGGTGATGGGCCGGCTGTAGATAGCAGCGATAGCTGACGAGCGACTTCAGCACGAACTAACTGTTGAGCTGCGATATCAAGGACTCAAGGTCAGAGGTGGTTAGGCTTGAGAGTGTGTAATCCGGGATGTTAGGCCATTGCTTGAGAAGAAGCTGTCGTCGGAGCTCCTCAAAACACTGACGCAACTCGATGAGCTCAGAAACACTGACAGCGTTCTTCGAGAGCAGCATTTGAAAGGCGTCGTCGGAAATGCCTTTCATGATATGTCATGCCTTGTCAGTTTCCACCATCGTAGGGTCGACACGCCGGCAGAGGTCGAGGATGTCTTCGATGTAGCTAGTGAATGTCTCACCAGTTTGTTGGGACCAGCTTCGTATTCTGCGCGATGTTTGCGCACACCAGGGCGTTCAAAAGCATCTGCGATGCAGGCTTTGAAGGTAGTGCAAGTGGGGATATCCACCTCGTGGTTTCAGTACCATAGCTCGGCAACATCCGTTAAATAAAACTTCACAGTACCTAGCTTCGCGCGGTCATACCATTTCATAGCACTGGCTCGATCTTGTATTCCTGCCAATCCTCAATGTCTGTCTCGTGGGTGCCGCTAAAGATGTCTGGTTTTCGCAAGGGCTGGGCACCTGGACAGCCCCTGAGTGGCGAAGCCGGTGGGGGTGTGAAGACAGCGTCGTCAGGCATGACAGATGGCAGCTTTCGGCTACTCTGTTCCAGGACTGGGGAAAACCGCACAACTCTTCACCAAAATATAATGTAAATGGAAGTTCAAAAGCGGTAGCAGCGTCGGTACAGAAGCAGCAAGAGCAGGCCGAGTATACGGGTAGCGTCGTAGCGACAACCAGGCACCCTTAGCTCGCGCCTCTCGCGCCAACGTGTCGATGTCGCCGCAGTAGTGGGCATTCCTCCATATATATATATATATATATATATATATATATATATATATATATATATTATATATATATATATATATATATATATATATATATATATATATATATATATTGCCACAATGCAGTAGTGGGATTGGGGCATAAAGCGGTAGAGGGTCCCTAGCTGAAAGAGAAGACTACAAAGTGGTTAGAGACTGGTTCCAGCCCGCCAGTGCGCCAGGCATTGTCATCGCATGTAATCGTTGTAAATATCTGTAGATATACGTTTTCTTGTAAGATTATTGGTGGAGGTGCGGGGTACGCCTACCTGGCTTTTCCGGCAAACCAACACGGAACTTCGGAGTGGTCGCCACCTTCATTTTCCTGCAATGGCTCAACAGGCCCACCCACAAGAGCAACAGCAGCCGCAGCTGCAGCAGCAGCAGCACCAGCACCAGCACCAGCACCAGCAGCACCAGCTGCCTCCTCTGATTCTCCTGCCTCCACGAGACCCCGGAACCTTCTCGGACACAGGCAAGGACAAGGTGAATGTTGAAGATTGGGTCGCTTTGTACGAGCGCGTGAGTGAATACTATAGGTGGGACCCTACGTTGATGCTGGCCAACGTTGTATTTTACTTGCGGGATACGGCGCTCACCTGGTATGAGACGCATGAGTCGGAGTTGACCAGCTGGGACGTTTGCAAATTGAAGCTTCTCGAGTTATTCAGCAGGCCATTTGGGCGACAGCAGGCCGCGAGGAAAGACCTGGAATGTCGCGTGCAGACATCGACAGAATCATATGTATCTTACATACAGGAGGTATTGGGCCTCTGTCGAAAGGTGGACGAGAACATCAGCGAAACTGACAAAATCGCTCACATATTGAAGGGAATCGCCGATGACGCGTTCAATCTGTTGATCGTTAAAGATTGCGCCACCGTCGACGCGGTTGTGAAGGAGTGTCAGCGCTTCGAGCACGCCAAGAACCGTCGCATAACCCGCCAGTTTGCGCGTCTGCCTAATACTGCAGCCACTTCGACCTGTGAAGACAGCCCCAAGTTCACCCAAGCTACATCGTCCGAGAATGTCACCCGAATCGTTCGTCGCGAACTCGAAGCAATGGCTCCTGCAGCCATCGCCTCTGACGGTCCTCAGGACAACGCATCCACCGTTTCCCTCATCCAAGCCGTCGTTCGCCAAGAAATAGCAAATCTCGGCATCACACCTGTTTGCGCTGTTCGCACCACCGAGAGCTCGGCTTCTGTTAACCAGATTCCGGTGTACCCTTCACGCTACCCTTCCCGCTACCGGAACCCTGCTGAGTGGAGAACGTCGGATGATAGACCGATCTGCTTTCACTGCTCTCGCGCCGGCCACATTGCACGCTACTGTCGCAATCGTTGGTCATCCCATTCGTCTTGGAACACTGGGACATGGCGTCGCTTTGAAGGCAGTTCTCGCCGCTTTTCTACTCCGTACGATCCACAGCCTGCTCCTACTAACGTTCAGGGCCGAAGGTTCAGCCGGTCACCATCACCCCAAGGACGCCGATCTCTCTCGCCGATGATTTCTCGATCCAGGTCCCCTGCACGACCTGGGCCCTCAACCTTGGGAAACTAGACCATGCAGCTCCCGGAGGTGACGCTGCATTAACGACCCATTCTGCAAATCCTCTGTTGACGATTCCTACACGCCGCAATATTTTGGACCTTTTGGTGGATGACGTTACCGTTACAGCCCTCATAGACACTGGTGCACAAATTTCAGTCATGAGCGCTGCTCTCTGTATTAAACTGCGAAAAGTGATCACGCCTCCTATTAAGTGTGCAGTAATGCTTGCCGATGGGAGCACATCTGGCGTTCTCGGCATGTGTACCTCTCGCGTGTGTATTGCTGGGCGCCAGACCGTCGTATTGTTCACCTCGCTTGAGCAGTGCCCACATGACGTGATTCTTGGCCTCGGCTTTCTCTCTGCGCACTCCGCCCTTATCGACTGCTCGACGGGTCTTCTTCAGTTGGAACTGCCTTTTGACGCCGCTGTTGCCCATGACGATCAAAGTCGCCTTTGTGCCACCGAGTTCCTGCATCTTCCGCCGCAAGCCGCGACTTACGTGCAGCTCGTGTGTGATCCGCCTGTGCGCGATGGTGAATATGTCGTTTCACCTATTACCGACGTTGTGCTAAAGCACTCCATTGCTGTCCCGCACACCGTGGTGAGAGTATGCCACAATCAGACCCATCTGTCTCTTTTGAACTTTGGTTTCTCCACGCATGTGCTGCCTGCTGGTATTAAACTAGGCGTCATGTCGTCATTGCAAGAGTGTGATATTTCTGAACTGTCGGCTCAGCAACCTACTCCGCTAGCAACTTGCTCACTGCGCCCAACCTGTCAAGCATTGACATTGCCAAAATGATAGCGCCAGATCTTTCGCCCTCCGAAGCACAAGACCTCCACCGTCTGTTAACATCCTATGCGGACATATTCGATCTTGACAACCGCCCTTTAGGCCAGACATCAGTTGTGACCCATCACATCAACACCGGCGATGCCAACCCAATTCATCGCCGCCCTTACCGCGTCTCCGCTGCCGAACGCTCTGTCATCCAGAAAGAGGGCGAGAAAATGCTCGCCAAAGGCGTCGTCGAACACTCATCGAGTCCGTGGGCATCCCCGGTCGTGCTTGTCAAGAAGAAGGACAACACATGGCGGTTTTGCGTCGACTATAGACATCTCGACAAGGTCACTAAGAAGGACGTTTACCCTTTACCAAGAATAGATGACGCCCTTGACTGCCTTCATGGCGCAAAGTTTTTCTCGTCTATTGACCTTCGATCTGCTTATTGGCAGATCGCTGTTGACCCACGGGACCGAGAAGAAACACCATTTGTAACCCCCGATGGGTTATACCAATTTAAAGTAATGCCGTTTGGGCTTTGTAATGCGCCGGCCACCTTTGAGCGCATGATGAACTCCCTTCTGCGCGGCTTCAAATGGTCCACTTGCTTATGCTACTTAGATGATATAATTGTTTTTTTCACCGACGTTCGCAAGCCATCTAGAGCGACTGTTCAGTATTCTCCAAGTATTTCGCAACGCTGGTCTCCAGCAAAACTTCTCCAAATGCCATTTCGGCCGTCGCGAAATAACTGTACTTGGTCACCTCGTTAACGCGTCTGGAGTACAGCCCGATCCGGACAAAATTCGCGCATTGACTCAATTTCCCGTGCCCTCTTCTCATAAGGATGTCCGGAGCTTCCTTGGTTTGTGCTCCTATTTTCGCCGCTTCATCCGAAATTTCGCCGATATTGCGCGGCCTCTCACCGAGCTTCTTAAAAAAGACGTCCCATTTACTTGGAATTCGCCTCAGAGTGCTGCATTTTCGGCGCTCGTTGCAGCCCTCACGACTACGCCAATATTAGCCCACTTCGATCAGACTGCCCCGACAGAAGTTCGTACGGACGCGAGTGGCCACGGAATTGGTGCTGTTTTAGCTCAGCGTCAGCATAGACGTGACTGTGTTATCGCCTACGCCAGCCGCCTTTTATCCCCTGCCGAGAGGAACTATTCCATCACCGAAAGAGAGTGTCTTGCTCTTGTTTGGGCTGTCGCGAAATTTCGCCCGTACCTCTTCGGCCGCAGTTTTACTGTTGTAACTGATCATCATGCACTCTGCTGGCTTTCCTCGCTAAAGGATCCCACGGGACGTCTCGGTCGTTGGTCTCTACGCCTCCAAGAATACACCTTCTCGGTAGTGTATAAATCTGGTCACCTCCATCAAGACGCCGACTGCCTGGCACGGTATCCAGTGGATCCACCAGACGCCACAGAGAGAGCTACGGAGGCTTGCGTCTTATCAATATCAGACTTTCTTGATATCGCTTCTGAGCAACGCCGCGACCCGGATTTACTTCCCATCATAGAAAGCCTGAGTTCCGCTACTCCACCCACTTCTCTGAACTTGTATTCCCTTCATGAAGGAGTTCTCTACCGCCACAACATGCGCCCTAATGGTCCTGACCGTCTTCTCGTCGTGCCTTCCCATTTGCGTGTAGATGTTCTCCGACAGCTTCACGATGAACCTGCCGCTGGTCACCTAGGAGTCACCCGCACTTATGATCGCGCCCGGCGCCGTTTTTTCTGGCCACGCCTATATCGCTCTGTGCAAAAGTATGTCGCCAGCTGCGACCTTTGTCAACGTCGGAAACGACCAACATCGCTTCCAGCTGGCCTTCTTAACCCTATTGAGATCCCTGCTGAACCATTCTACCGCGTAGGGATTGAACTTCTCGGGCCATTTCCCACTTCTGCATCCGGGAACAAATGGGTTGCCGTGGCGACCGACTACGCGACACGTTACGCGATCACCCGCGCTCTTCCAACCAGCTGTGCTACCGATGTCGCCGACTTTCTGCTACATGACATCATATTGCATCACGGTGCTCCTCGACAGCTCGTTACTGACCAAGGCCGATACTTTTTATCTCGCGTCGTCCAGGATATCGTACGTTCCTGTTCCACGAACCACAAGTTCACAACTGCATACCATCCACAAACTAATGGACTTACAGAGCGCCTAAATCGCACTATCACGGACATGTTGTCAATGTATGTTTCTCCAGACCACCGTGACTGGGACGCAACGTTACCCTACGTCACCTTCGCTTACAATTCCTCCATGACATGACACCGCAGGCTATTCCCCGTTCTACCTTCTTTATGGACAGGAACCCTCTCTGCCTCTTGATACACTCCTTCCCGCTGGTTCAAGCTCCCCTGTCACATACGTCCGCGATGCCATAGAGCGAGCCGACGCAGCACGACAGATTGCCCGAGAACGACTCATGCTCTCTCAAGCCTCTCAGAAAGATCGATACGATCGTCACCACCGCGAAGTTTCGTATGCACCAGGTTCTCTCGTACTCTTGTGGACCCCATGTCGTCACATCGGCCTCTCAGAAAAGCTTTTATTTCGCTATGACGGACCATACAAAGTCTTTCGCAAGATCACCAACCTCACCTACGAGATACAGCGAGTCGTCGATGAAGCGCACTCAATGCCACCACCATCCACTGTTGTGCACGTCGTCAGACTGAAGCCTTATGTGTCACCCAACACCCCCCTTTCATGACAAGCGCCGGGTCGGCGCTTTAATGCCGCGGGGTAGTGCCACAAGGCAGTAGTGGGATTGGGGCATAAAGCGGTAGAGGGTCCCTAGCTGAAAGAGAAGACTACGAAGTGGTTAGAGACTGGTTCCAGCCCGCCAGTGCGCCAGGCATTGTCATCGCGTGTAATCGTTGTAAATATCTGTAGATATACGTTTTCTTGTAAGAATATATATATATATATATATATATATATATATATGTGTGTGTGTGTGTGTGTCACGAGTAAGTTGTTACGAGTAATATGTTACGAGTAACTTGTTTAATGATCTATTTACAGCGCAGAGAAGCCGACGAGCAAGATGGCGTCAGACCAGCATCCAATGGAAAACCCACTTCGTCCTCCTCTTTCATGCAGCCGTGTTTAGCGGCTGTTTTGTATCATAACCTCCGGTGGTAGAAGCACCGTCCCGGTGCCAAATTTACACAGATGATGTCGAAGGGGGGTCATAGGGCTTTAGCCAAGCCACGTGAATGGTGTCGTTTTGAGCTGACGATGACTTTGTTGGATCGGTTGAAACAAACTCGTACGTGACGTCTGTCACTTGGCGAACGATACGGAATGGTCCAGTGTAGGGCGACAACAGTTTTTCCGACAGTCCCACACGCCTAGTAGGTGACCAGAAGAGCACGAGAGAACCCGGAGAAAAGTGCACGTCTCTAAGGTGAGAATTGTAGAGCTGTTGTTGGCGTATCTGCGAAGCCTGTAGATGGTTACGGGCGACTTGGCGCGCGTGGTCGGCGCGGGCAATGGCTTCACCAGCATATTCCGTGGCCGCAGGTAGTAACGTGTCTAAAGGTAGAGTTGGGTCCCGGCCATATAGTAGATAGAAGGGCGAATATCCGGCAGTGTTGTGACGAGATGAGTTGTAGGTGAACGTCTCATACGGCAAATGAATGTCCCAATCATGATGGTCTGGCGCAACGTATTTGGCAAGCATATCGGTTAGGGTCCTGTTAAGGCGCTCCGTGAGGCCATTTGACTGGGGATGGTACGAAGTAGTAAATTTGTGCTTGGTATGGCAAGACCTCAGGATTTCATGAACGACAGCTGATAAGAACGTGCGGCCACGGTCGGTGAGAAGTTGACGGGGAGCACCGTGCACTAATATTATGTCGTACAGCAGAAAGTCCGCAACGTCAGTAGCGCAGCTGGTCGGGAGTGCTCGTGTGATTGCATACCGTGTCGCGTAATCCGTGGCAACAGCAATCCATCTATTTCCGGCTGTGGAGAGTGGAAAAGGGCCCAACAGGTCGAGACCAACTCGAAAAAAAGGCTCGTTGGGAACGTCGATCAGCTGAAGGTAACCGGCTGGGAGGGCAGACGGCGTTTTGCCACGCTTACAGGGCTCACAAGCGGCGACATAGCGTCGAAAAGAGCGGGCAAGTCCAGGCCAAAAAAACCGACGTCGTACCTGATCGTATGTGCGAGAAACGCCCAAATGGCCCGTCATGGGAGCGTTATGAAGTTGATGCAGGAAAGTGGAACGCAGGTGCGCTGGGATGACAGGAAATTTGATCCGAAGGAATCAAGGTTGCGGCAATATAGGATTCCGTTTTTCACCAAAAACATTCGTAGGGACGGGTCGCGAGGCGTTGACTCCAGTTTGTCAATGATGGCTCGTAAAGAAGCATCTCGACGTTGCTCTTCGCCAATGTTCAACAGCCAGCTGCGACACCGAAAAAACGTCCGTGGTAGCGTCAGTATCGATTGCTTCGTCAACAGGGTAGCGGGATAAACAATCCACATCCTGATGTAATCACCCTGTTTTGTACATTACAGAGAACGTGTTCATAGCAGTCGACTGCAGATAGCAGTCGACTTGCGTAGGCTATAACACGCTCGTGTCCACGTTGTTGCTGCAATAGCACAGCTCCTATGCCGTGTCCACTGGCGTGCGTGTGAACCTTGGTTGGGGCTAATGGATCAAAGTGAGCCAAGATTGGTGGCATTGTAAGCAATGTCATAAGTTGCGAAAACGATGACGCTTGGTCATGGCCCCAGGTAAACGAGGCGTCTTTCTTCAAGAGGTCTGTGAGTGGGCGTGCAATGGTCGCAAAGTCCTTAACAAAGCGTCTGAAATATGAGCACAACCCCACAAAACTGCGGACATCCTTTGTGGTCTTCGGAGCGGGAAAGTTCGTGACTGCGCGAATTTTCTTAGGGTCTGGACGCACGCCTTGAGCATCGACAAGGTGACCGAGCACGGAAATTTGACGACGAGCGAAGCGGCACTTGGAGGCGTTAAGCTGGAGTCCGGCTCGACGAAAAACGTCCAGAATAACTGACAAACGATCAAGATGCGAGTCGAATGTGGGCGAAAAGACAATAACATCGTCAAGGTAACACAAGCAGGTGGACCATTTCAGCCCTTGCAGCAATGAGTCCAGTCATTCTTTTAAATGTGGCTGGTGCATTTCAGAGTCCAAAGGGCATCACCTTAAACTGATAAAGACCATCAGGAGTGATGAATGCGGTCTTCTCGCGGTCCATCTCGTCGACGGCTATCTGCCAGTACCCTGACCGAA
Source organism: Rhipicephalus annulatus (assembly GCA_013436015.1). Taxonomy (NCBI): domain Eukaryota; kingdom Metazoa; phylum Arthropoda; class Arachnida; order Ixodida; family Ixodidae; genus Rhipicephalus; species Rhipicephalus annulatus. The sequence goes on along the minus strand of WOVY01000230.1, from coordinate 369,498 downwards.
GGTCAATAGTTGAAAAATAAGTGGCACCGTACAGGCAGTGGAGGGCGTCGTCGATGCGAGGTAAAGGATAAACGTCTTGTTTGGTAATTTTGTAAAGGTGACGGTAATCGACACAAAAGCGCCATGTTCCATCTTTCTTTTTTGTGAAGGTGGACGACCCCCGTACCTCGATGGAGACGCGCAGCGGTCGCACCATCGGCGACCTTTCGACTGCTGCGACTGCTGGTACTTCCTCTACGCCACCCTCATTAGTCCAAGCCACCACCTACGTCACACTACCGCACCTCCGGGATCCCGGCACTTTCTCCGGTGATGGTACGATCGATCTCGACACTTGGCGGAAGTGGTACAAGCGCGTCAGTGCTACTCACCGATGGGATCCCACGCTCATGCTCGCCAACGTGCTTTTCTACCTGGACGGCACTCCCCGAACATGGTGTGAAAGCCACGAAGCCGACATAACGAGCTGGGATCTCTTCAAAGAAACGATACGTGACCTGTTTGGCGATTCATCTGGCCGTCAGCTCGCTGCGAAGAATCTTGCCACACGGGCCAAGTCTTCTACCAAATCGTACGTCTCTTACATTCTTGACGTATTGGCCCTTTGTTCCAAAGCCGACCAGTCCATGTCGGAAGACGAAAAGGTTTACCACGTCTTGAAAGGCATTGCTGACGATGCTTTCGACCTGCTGGTTTTTAACAACGTCTCGAGCATCAACACAATCCTTAAAGAATGCCGATGTCTCGAACAAGCTAAAGCCAGCCACGTAGCGCAAAGCATCGTGTGCCTTCCGAACTCAGCAGCCACTTCTTTGTGTGACGACGCCTTCCACCAGACCCCTCGATGTGACAACCTTACACGCATCATTCGTCGAGAGGTCGAGGCAGCACAACCGGTAGCCTCGCCATTACCGACGACTGCGCCTTCCCTGACCACGATCTCTTTAATACAAGCGGTCATTCGTCAAGAGCTATCGAATGTCGGCCTACATCCTGTTCCTACCGTATACTCTGCTGAGCCTTCTTATCGTACCCCGCACCTCCACCAATAGTTACGAGTAACTTGTTTAATGATCTATTCACAGCGCAGAGAAGCCGACGAGCGAAATGGCGTCAGACCAGCATCCAATGGAAAACCCACTTCGTCCTCCTCTTTCATGCAGCCGTGTTTAGGGGCTGTTTTGTATCAATATATATATATATATATATATATATATATATATATATATCTATATATATATATATGATATGGCACAACGGGAGCGTTGCCAACAAGGACAAATAAATTTATTTCCCAACAGTATCGGGAGGGTTCCTCCCTTCATCTGGGGATGAGTTATACTAACATGAACTTCCAAATTTACACAGACATTTGGTTTCGTTCTCAGTGTTGACAGTGGTTCTTCCTCTCTTTTACTTTCTTTTTTTGTTATTTTTTCCCCTTTTTTTTCTTTTCGTCTTTTTTTCTGCTCTTTTTTTCTTTCTTTCTTTCTTTTTTTAGTTCTTTCTCACTCTCGCAAGCTTTTTTCAAGGCGAGAGGGACGCGGCAGCAACAAAGTTTGGAAGTTCATGTTAGTATAACTCATCCGCTGATGAAGGAAGGTCCCCTTCCGAAGCTGTTGTGAAATAAATATATTTATCCTTGTTGACAACGCTCTCGTTGTGACCTTCACGAAGACTAACTGGCCCATTAAATTATTACTCCCACTATATATATATATATATATATATATATATATATATATATATAGGTTCGAACCTATATATATATATATAGGTTCGTAGGTTCGATTCCTGCTCACAGTTGGTAATTTTTTCATCCACTTTTCTTGCTTCTTATTTACATTCTATTGGTTTTAATAACTTCCCCTGTACATTCCTTGGCATTACTGTCTGTTATATCTCATTAATATTGTGTTAAAACACGGAAAAATGAGCCCTTAGGTATACACTTCTTTCCCTTATATATATATATATATATATATATATATATATATATATATATATAGCACTTTCGGAGTGAAGATCAATGGGCCCGGTGCGAAAGATGATTGAAAAGACACACATACAGTGTGTGGATTTATTAATGACTGCATTATGATGATGATAATGATGATGATTGATGTTTTGTGGCGCAAGGGCCATTTCATGGCCAAAGAGCGCCAGTTCATCTTACTAGAGATATGGACAATGATGGTGATAAGCGGCTGCATAAGCAGGCCCCGGAAACTCCCAAATTCCCGCAATGGCCGTAGAGTGCGAAAAAATCGACCGCAGCGAGCTTCGTCATTTGCGGGTTTAGTGAAACTACTAACACCTCTCTTAGCGGTCGGATAAGTTAGTGTGAACTTTCCCTGATAGGGGCGCTAAGCGTGGCTTCATTTTTATTATAGAACATATCAAAACACCGTTAAAAGAGTAGTTACTAAGTCGTTTTTTGTAAAAAATTTGATATCATACTTTTGTTTTACCTTTATTAATATAACAAGAGCAGTGATTGTTTTACTTCAAGTATTCAGATTATCCTGACGCTCGAAAAGCAGCAGCCCATTGGCATCGATTGCATTTCTGTCGATTTTTCAAATTGTCCGCGGTTAGCCGTGGTACATTTTGTCGGTCGGCATTGCGAAGCTTCGTTTTAATTCAGCTTTGATATATCAATGCGAGCTTGTCTGGCAGACTTTACGAGCCGCTACGACGAAGCGAACGTGTCTAGAGACTGTGAACCATGTCAGCTGCTGTGCTTTACCGACGTCCGACTGCGCAGCCTTCAGCGTGAAAGTTCAACGCCAGCAAATCGCTCGGAGACTTCCTACAAAGACGGAGTAATCTTGCACAATGTGTGCGTGTTCGCCGGTGAGCAAAAATGTGCTGCTTGGCAGCTTAACATGGCCCTTTTGTTGTGCATGCGCTACAATTTTCGTCTTTTCATAAAGCTTTTTGACTTGTACAGCTAGTGAGAAGCACACCTTGTTAATGTTTATGATTGTTCACATTGTTGTCACATGCACTGAAAATATCTTTACTGCGAAAATTTGTAGCACAGATCACAGCATAAGTTCTACCTGTTTCTGCTAAAGTTGAGTCCGCTGCAATATATCTTGACGAAATAAATGCATAGTAGAGCCAAGTGAATGTTTAGAACATATACACACTTGTACATTTTTCTTAAGTTTGCAATGACGCATATTACATATGCATGAACCATATAGTCCATCCATTTGGGGAATTACCTAGATTTGTATTCTGAAGAACGTCACTACAACAAATTCATTATAATGCCAATCACAAAAAATTCACAAAACAGCAATGTTATGTCCACACTACCTTTCTTATATGCAGTGTTCCCATATGCTTTCATCTTAGTCATGTATAACAAAATCGTTCACGCTTCTACCAGAGTAACCAGGGCTGTTTTTTTTCTCTTACAACTCAACCGCAGCTTCCAAGGAACTGCTCATATCAGTGTACGCTTGGGTGCCTCATTACACTGAACCTACCTCAAGTGAGCGGAGAATGTATCATCACTGAAAGCAAGCTCACGGGCCAAAAGCCTCGCAAAGTATTGTGGAACACAATTTATTTGTTGAACATAATTTGTTCAATTATTTATCTTTTACCCTGCTGATGAGTCTGTTTTTTTTCTTAGAAAACTAGACTAAAGAGAGACAATTCATTACCAAGCTACCCAAATCCAGTCGTAAGAAGCTCTACAGGTGCCATAATGACAACACCATGCACCACCAATATGCCAGGCGGACAAATGGAAGCCTCATCCTGAAAAGTAGTGGAAGCGTACGGTATGTTCAAGCTGTATGAAACCGGGTGCACAGATTGTTCTTTCTTATTTATGAATTACTCAGTTTGCAGGAATTGCGCCGGCTTCAAAATTCTTGAACAGTGCATGCCATGCAGTGCACATACTGTACTTCATTCTACGTGTCAAACTTTGCATAGAGTATCACATATAACTACGTAACAAATGGGCTTGTAGTAGTGCATATTTAGCAGCACTAGTTTTTCACATTGTGTATAGATCGCTGTGTATGTAAAGACTGATGCAAGGCAGTGGTATGTACAGCTATAGTAGTGTTGAAACAGTTACTAGTACCGCGTGCACGTCGGGAGTGACACTATTAATGTACAAAAAAAACTGTGCAAGAACTCGTGTCTTCATTAGGCAAGACATGTCCTGCAGAGGTAGAAATCGCGGAGCGGACCCATGAGAGTAAAATACCTAAAAAATAAGGAAGAATAAGAATAGGTGGATCACATTCGGCAAACATTCTCGAATCATAAAGGCTAATCTGTCACTAACTTTCAAGAAGAAGGTATATAACAGCTGCGTCTTGCCCGTACTTACCTACGGAGCAGAAACCTGGAGGCTTATCAAGAGGGTTCAGCCTAAACTGAGGACGATGCAGTGAGCAATAGAAAGAAAAATAATAGGTGTAACCTTAAGATACAAGAAGAGATCATAGTGGGTCACGGAACAAATCGGCGTTAAGAATGTTGTAGTCTAAATCCAGAAGAAGAAATGGACATCGGCTGGGCACGTAATAGGCAGGCAGAATAACCGCTGGTCATTGAGGGTAACTGACTAGATTCTCAGTGAAGGAAAACGCATGAAGTGAATACAGAAGGTTAGGTGGGCCAATGATATAAAAAGTTTGTACGTATAACGTGGCACAGAAAGCATAGGACCAAGTTCATTTGCAGATCATGGAAGAGGCCTTTGTCCTGCAGTGGGTGTAATAAGGCTGATGATATGCCAGAAACAAGCACCGACTTGCACGCATGCAGTGAGCCTTAGTGTTTAAACGTATGTCAATATGTGTGCTTTGAAACATGTTTGTTTACAAGACAGAGTTAACGCAATAAAAATTAGAAGTAATCAGTAATTTGCATTCGCGTGCATTTATTCCAGTGTGACCCCATGACCATCATTCCTAGCTTGTCCAAAGGCTCCATTTCAGCATCCAAAATCTCATCTGCTGAGAAATGCTGGTGTTCAGCTGTTTTTCTCCTGTAGTAATTTAGTTTGGTTTGCTTTTGGAAACTGTTGTGATGACTTTGGACAGACTTGTGCAAGCAACAACGAAAACAAGGGGCTCCCAGTTTGAATTAGCTGTTGTGGATACCGAATGTGATCCAATTGTGAAGAGATTTCCCCCAATAGAAATACACAGGGCTGTGCGCATTCACTTATCCGAGTTCAAATGACGACCTATTACTGTAATATTGAGTGTTCTATGTAAAAAACCTGATGCATGACAAGGAATTTTTTAACGTATGTTATTTTTAACGGAAAAATGACAGTGCACTCAGGAGGTATATTTAAAGTTGGCCAGTGTTTGTACATGTTGATAATTCGAATGTCTACTAACAGCTATTTGCTTGATATTGCTGTGAAATATGTAGCCAAAAGGATTACTTTTGTGTGATACCCGTGTTAAGAGTGAGGCAGACAGTTAGGAAGTAGTGAAGAATAAAAATGTGAATTCAGCTTCTGTCATTGTTCATCGTTTGAGCAGTGTCTTTGATGAATATGCACCAATGGCACAAAAAAACTCGTTTATTCATCTGCCGATCGAAAGCATGACAATTTTACGAAGGTCATTCAAAAAGTAAGAGCCATTTGGTTCCAAGCAAGAATTATTCATTAGAAAAAGTTTTTATTGGTGGGCTTAGTTCAGCAAAAACCTACTTCACTTTTCTACAAAATCACTGCTTGCTTTTTAGTGTTTCTCGTACCGGCGCAGCAGTTTCCTTAGTCAATCTGAATAAAAGATCCCCGCTTGTAAATTATACCTGTTGCGAATGGTTATCTTGAATTTATCACCATCTGCAAATCATACCACGCGCCACTGTTTCAAGTGGAAGAATAGGAAATAATCACACGGTGCTGGCGTGGGACAGTAAGGCGAGTAATTAGTGTTCCCTAACAAAATATTTGATCTTCCCATTGGGTCTGATTATAGTGCAAGGATGCATGTTGTCGTGTATAAGGCTGATTCCAGATGAGAATTATTGACGTCATCAATGTTTATTGTACTTATTAATGTGGTGAGTGTTTCACAGTATATGTCTGCTGTACGTGTGACCCACATTTTACGAAATAAACAATAAAAATATCCTTGTTGACTTGGAAAATGGTCACTGCCATTTTCTCACAGGAGTAAGCTAACTGTTTGTATTTTTTTGTTTTCGTGAAAAGGAGTGGTAGAACCACTGTGTTGTTTCTGGAATTGCGTACACTATGAAACGTCGTCACCTGTGCAGTAGTGTGCGAAATCAAATCATTCCAGTTTTATCAGTGGCAGTTTAAAAACACGAATCCACTTGATGTCCTTTATTATTTGAGTTGGTCGGTAAGCATTTTCGGAACCTAACTTTGTGTTATCTGGGCATATCGGCTACAATTGTGCAAATAGTAGCGAGGCCAACAAGAGGAACTTTGCCTTACAGACCAATAACTGTTACTTCTCAATCTATTGCAATATCTTGTCCACTTGAACAGTTTGGTTGGACTGGATGCTTGGCATGGTGCTCCACCCTTTTTCGTACGCGTTTGTGCAGCCATTTCGGAATTCATAACACCGTGTTCTGACATTTGTCTCACTCCTCACAGTTGGTTCATGAACTGTGCACAACTCTTCGTAAATTGAAAAGTCTAGTGATTTTTTGCATGCAAAAATTTAAATACAGTGTGCACCCCACAACAAGCGGGAGCAACAATATTCGCCAACATAGGTATCTGCGTTCCCCGTGAAGCAGATGACTACTGAGCCAGAACAATCACTTCAGTACTTTCGCTTAGAAGTAGCAGATTGCGCAGTGCACACAACTATTTAGTCTGACGGGCAAAAACTTAAAGATTAGGAAATAGCTCCTACTTTCTGAATAAACATCATAGAAAACTTCATTATGCAAATTTGACTGCAATAGCTATTCACTGCCTATTTTGTAACATTGCTACCGTCTTGTAGCACTTCTCAGCTGTCTAGTGTTTCATATGTCCCTATTGTGTATGGCGAGTGCTATCCACTGGTGCCAAATTTATTTTTTACGAATAAGTGCTTTTGGGAGTACCAACAGGCATCCTGTATCTCGTGTGTCAGCTGATCTACAGTAGGCGAGCAAGGGCAAGGGTAGCTCATTCTCTTAACATGTCATCGTTGACAACTTTAGAAAGAATGTTGACTTGCTGGAATGTTTGACTCAGGCTTTCATTATTCGCCAAGTGTTACTCAATTAAAGAGCCTGTCACTGCATTCATTTTACCCCTTTTGAAACGTAAACCAGGTTTGTTTTTCAACATGATCCTGTAAATGATGTTTACCCCGGATGCACTTGCTTACCACAACTGAAAGTTGATCTAGTTAGTCGTAAAAAGATCGGATGCGCAGTTAAAAACACAGACTCTAAACACAATATCGAGAACAATGTCATATCGAGAACAACGCAGGGACACCTAGCACAACAGCGTGGGGTCCTTTCTTTTTATTCAACGCTATGTGCTTCTCGCTAATGCGTTGTCAAATATCTAATTGCGGCTCAGGCTAATGACACCGACACTGCACTTTTTGAGAGCATGTGTGGTGAGAAAGCCAATGGGCAGCAGACTACCAAGTACTGTGCAAGAGGTGTCCAGTGTAAATATTGTTGTCGGACTGAACAAGTCAAGAGACAAGGTTGCACAAATTCACCGGGTAATTTTATAGAACAGATGGCTATCACTGTTGTGATAGCCTTATTTGACAACGCCAATTTTAGCTAATTTTTTGCCAATAGCCATGTTTGACAACACCAATGCGTTGTCAAATATCATATTGCGGCTCAAGCTTATCGTACTGACACTGCACTTTTTGAGAGCATGTGTGGTGAGAAAGCCAATGGGCAGCAGAGTACCAAGCACTGTGCAAGAGGTGTCCGGTGTAAATATTGTTGTCTGACTAAACAAGTCAAAAGACAAGGTTGCACAATTTCAGCGGGTACTTTTATTGAATAGATGGCTATCACTGTTGTTTTTTTATTTATTGTTAACTCTGTGAGAGACAGTGTTCCTTGTTTACATGTATAAAGCTGCATTCACAATTGTCAATAAACAATGTAAGCTTATTTGCTTGGCATGTTTTTTGCCAGTTGAGGCCTCTCGGTCACCTGGCGGCATAGCCGAAATATTTATAGTAACTGTGGGGCGCCGTGTGCGCGAATTCCACCCCGCAATAGCAGCGAATAAACGCCCATAAACCTGTGGGCGCGCACTGTGACCCCCCGTTCCCGCTACCAAAGATGCCGCCATATTGTTTTAGCGCAATGATGACGATAGGCCTACCAGCGCCGTCTCTAAGTCGGATAAGGTAGTTCACAACGCCACCACTACCCTTATTTTTGTTGCACTGTCAAAGGTACAGTTTCCCTTCCCTAAATGGTAGGGTATAGGTGTTCTGTGGTATAAGGGCCATAAAGTTCCTCGCACTTAGGTGGGTAAAAAAACAGAAGTAATAAAATCATGACCGTGCCGTGAAAGGTGTATGGTGTTAGTGGATGTCGAAACTTTGTTGTAGTAAAAACGATGGTGGATATGTACGGCATTAGCACAAGTGCCTCACTCGTTTCCACTCGTGCGTCCAAGGGCCGTGAGGCAAGTGCTTTATTGAGTGCAGCTACCGCAGCGGAGACCTCTCTGGTAAGCTCGTGCTACGAAATGCCCGGCTATGTGATATGAAAGGTACGAATTTCTTTTAAAAACGCTAACAATAATTTATGACTAAAAGTTGTTCTCTACCGACGAGCATTGCAGGATTGAGTGGTATCTGATGATATATGGTGTTTTTTGGCGCAAGGGCCATTTGATGGCCAAAGAGCGCAAGTTCATGAGACAGGAATGTGGACAATGGTTGTGATTAGCGGCTGTATAGGGGCCATAAAATTCCTCGCAGTAAAGCGGGTAAAAACATACAAGTAATAAAATCACGACTATGCCGTGAAAGGTGTGCATGGTGTGAATAGGTGACAAAAGTTGTTGATAATGAAAAACGATGGTGGACATGTATGGCATTAGCACAATTACCTCACACGTTAGTACCCTTGCGTGCAAGGGCCGTGAGGCAAGTGCTTTTCTGTGTAGCCACCGCAGCAAAAACCTCTGTAGAGAGGTCGTGCTACGGGATGCCCGGATAAATGATATGAAAGTTACGAATTTCTTTTAAAAACGCTAACAACGATTTATGACTAAAAAGCGGTTCCCTACCAACGAACATTGCAGGGTGTAAAGGTATATGTTGTCGGTAGGGTAATGGAAAATGCTGTTTTCTTATAGTTTCTAAATGTTTACACTGGATTAACACGTGAAGGACGGTTAATGGCTCACCACATCTGTCACACAATGGTGGATCGCCACCAGACAAAAGATATGTGTGTGTCGTGTATATGTGTCCTATCCTGAGTCTCGTTAGTATAACCTCTGTATGACGCGATTTCGATACTGGCAGCCAATGACCAAGGTGTGGCTTAATAACGTGTAGTTTGTTTTGTGTGTGTGTATTCCCACTTGTTCTGCCAGTATATCCTGATGTTTCGTTTGAGAGACGGCTTAAGATCAAGGGCCGGGATTGATATGGGTGTACGGGCAGTGCTTTTGTGGACGGATGCAGCGAGCTGATCCGCCCTCACGTTGCCTTGAATCTCACGGTGCCCTGGCACCCAGCACACTACAACATGTTGGTTGAGTGTGTAGAGTGTGCATAAAGTGGAGTAAAGTGAAACGAGGACAGGGTTTTTTTGTTTTTTAAGACTGTGCAGAGCCGTTACCACACTGAGGGAGTCTGTAAAAATTACTGCTTTTTGTATTTGTGATTGTTTGATGTGTTTAGCTGCCACAAGTATCGCGTAAGCTTCCGCCGTGAAGATACTTGTGCCTGGATGTAGAGGGCCAGCATCCGAAAAGGAAGGGCCAACAGCAGCGTAGGACACAGAGGAGTTAGACTTAGAGGCATCAGTAAAAAACTCAGGACGTGTGTATTTGTGTTGAAGTTCCAAGAAGTATGTTCGAATATGGGCAATAGGCGCATGTTTAGTAACTTCTAGGAAAGACACATCACAATCTATAGTCTGCCACTGCCATGGTGGCGGGTATGCGACAGGAGCCATTAAACTGTGTTCGAGTGACACTCCAGTGTCCGCAGCTAGACCCTTCAGGCGAACTGAGAAGGGCTGCCTCATTGAAGGCCTGTTTTGAAAAAGAATGGAGCTCGACAAGTCATTAATTGTAGAGTATGAGGGATGCTTCTTGTCTGCTTTCACCTTAAGGAAATAAACAAAGGACATGTAAGTTCTCTGCAGATGAAGCGACCACTCATTTGACTCAACGTAAAGGCTTTCTACGGGGCTGGTGCGAAAAGCACCCGTAGAAAGGCGGATGCCCAAATGGTGCACGGGGTCCAGCATCTTCAAGGCACTTTGAGTAGCAGACTGATAGACAACGGCTCCATAATCTAAGCGGGTGCGAATGAGGCTTCTATAGAGGTTCATGAGACATTGCCTATCACTACCCCACGTAGTACGTGACAACACTTTTATAACATTCATGGCTTTTAAACATTTTGTTTTTAAATACTTGATGTGCGGTACGAAGGTCAACTTGTTGTCCAAGATTAAGCCTAAGAATTTATGCTCGGCTTTGACGGACAGACTTTGCCCGTTCAGCCGAATGTCAGGTTCCGAGTACATGCCTCTCTTTCGAGAGAACAAGACACACGTGCTTTTTTGTGGGTTAAGTCGAAATCCGTTTTCGTCTGCCCATTTGGAGACCTTATTTAAACCCATCTGAACCTGCCGCTCACACATGGCTAAGTTGCATGACTTGAAGCCAAGCTGAACGTCGTCGACATATGTACAATAGAACATCATGCGGGGAATGGACAAGTGCAAAGAATTCAATTTGATGATAAAAAGTGTGCAACTAAGCACACCACCTTGTGGCACGCCTGTTTCCTGGACAAATGTTTGAGAGAGCACACTGCCCAGACGGACACGGAATGTCCGGTTTGAGAGGTAACTTTCGATTATATGAAACATTCTTCCGCGCACACCAAGGTGGGACAGGTCTCTTAGGATTCCAAAACGCCATGTTGTATCATACGCCTTTTCGATATCGAGGAACACAGAGAGAAAATATTGTTTATGGACAAAGGCGTCTCTGATCTGTGCCTCGATACGAACAAGGTGGTCTGTGGTGGATCTACCTTCTCGAAATCCGCACTGTAATGGGTCGAGCAAATTGTTTGTTTCAAGGATATGTACAAGCCGGCAGTTTATCATTTTTTCGAAGACTTTGCACAAGCAGCTTGTAAGTGCAATAGGCCTATAACTTGAAGCTAAAGAAGGGTCCTTGCCCTCTTTCAAAATGGGAATAATAATAGCCTCTTTCCAGGAGATAGGGATAGTGCCAGAAAACCAGATAGCATTGTACAAACAGAGTAGGGTTTTTCGTGTTTCTGCTGGTAGGTTTTTTAACATTTCATACACCACACGGTCAGAACCTGGGGCAGAAGTACTGCAGGAGTTTAGAGATATTCGGAGCTCAGCTAGACTGAAAGCTTGGTTATATGTCTCGTATCTAGTGGTTTTGTGTTCGAGTTTCAGCTTTTCTCTTCTTGTTCTGTATTTTTGGAAAGTGTCAGTATAGTGGGACGAGCTGGATACCTGTTCAAAGTGCGCACCGAGGAAGTTTGCTTGATCTTCCAAGGTATCACCCTGAGTGTTTACAAGTGGGAGTGAGTGTGCTTTTCTTCCTGCTACCCTACGAACCATGTTCCAGACTTTGGCCTCTTGTGTATATGAATTTATCCCTGATAAAAACTTGTGCCAGCTTTCTCTTCTGGCCTGCCGACGCGTTCTCCTGCCTCGAGATTTTATTTTCTTGAAGATTTCAAGGTTTTCCGCCGTCGGCGAGTTTCGCAGCAACCTCCATGCCCTGTTCTGTTCCTTTCGCGCATTCTGACACTCAGTATTCCACCACGGGACATGTCGTTTGCCGGGCAGTCCAGACGTTTGTGGAATGCACTTGGCTGCTGCGTCAGTAAGAAAGGCCGTGAAGTACTGAACAGCTTCATCTATGCCTAATCCGCATATGTCAGTCCAATTTAAGTGAGTAAGCTTTCGAAATTGTTCCCAGTCGGCTTTGTTTACCAGCCATTTGGGAACATGTGGAGGACATTCATATATTATTGGTGTACTCAAAACTAAAGGAAAATGGTCACTTCCGTATGGATTTTTTATGACTTTCCACTGAAGCAATGGTACAAGTGAAGGAGATGCGATACTCAGGTCTATGGAAGAGTAAGTTTTGTTGGCAAGGTTATAGTATGTTGCCTCTTTCCTATTCAACAGACAAGCACCTGATTAAATGAGGAATTGTTCAATGAGACGACCTCGTGCATCACAGCGAGAGTCACCCCACAGAGCATTATGTGCATTCAGGTCCCCAAGGACCAGATAAGGTTCAGGTAGTTCGTCCATTAAAGACTGGAATTGGAGTTTTTCAAGACGGTGGTGCGGAGGTATGTACAAAGAGCAGACAGTGACAAGTTTGTTTAGAATAACTGCTCGAACAGCCACCGCCTCGAGAGAAGTTTTAAGGGGTAATTGTGTGCATGCTATCCCTCGACTAACTATAACCGCTACACCACCGGATGGTGGCATGGCATCATCTCTATCTTTTCGGAAGATTACGTACTTACGTAAAAAGTTTGTGTTTGTTCGTTTTAAGTGTGTCTCTTGTACACACAGCACTCTTGGATTGTATTCATGGAGGAGTTCTTGTAAGTCATCAAGGTTTCGAAGAAGGCCTCGGATGTTCCACTGTAATATTTCTGTCTGCATACTAAAAGAAGAGATGCTGCTGTGTGTACAGAGAGTGTCCTGTGTTAAAGTGAGCTTGTTATTTTAGGTGGCAGGACGGTCGTCCGGCCCCGTTATTGGTTTTTTATTTTTCTTGGCGCGCTCCAAGGAGGCGCGCCGCTCTTTTGGTACCAAGAGTACCGTTGTATCCATTGCCTCATCAGAGGCACTGGATGCCCGCACATGTGAGCTGGTGGTTCGAATTTTAGGCCTCGCCTGGTGAGGTGAGGCCTTGAGACCAGAGGACCCTGGAGTCTCCGGCCTCAATTTGCTTGAAGGCGGAGTAGACTGAACTACTGCCGCCTTGGGGGCAGGCGCCACAGCCGACGGCTCGCTCTGCGCTGGCCGAAGGGGTGGCGAGGGCTGGTGCGGCGTTGCCCCCTGACGCGCCGCATCAGCATATGTTGCGCCGTAAAATGGCGACACTCTTCGTCTTGCTTCTTTGAATGTGATGTTTTCTTTGACTTTAAGAGTAATTATTTCTTTTTCTTTCTTCCAGTTAGGACACGAACGCGAATACGCGGCGTGTTCCCCATCACAATTCACGCAGTGAGGCGTAGTAACACAGTTATCAGATGTGTGGCCGTGGCTACCACATCTTGCACAAGTTTCCTTACCGCGGCAGTTCTGCGAGCCATGACCAAATCGTTGACATTTATAACACCGCCTTGGATTGGGAATGTAGGGGCGGACAGAAAGTTTGATGTAGCCTGTGTCGATAGATGAAGGCAGTGTGCTAGATGCAAAGGTGAGTATTAAATGTTTGGTAGGTATTTCTTTGTTGTCTCGTCTGATGACGATTCGTTTCACATCTGTAACATTTCGCTCTTTCCACCCTTCAAGCAATTCCTGTTCAGACATTTCAAGAAGGTCTGCTTCTGAAACAACTCCGCGTGAGGTGTTCATTGATCTATGGGGTGAAATAGATACGGGGATATTACCAAATGCTACGAGGCTGCCAAGTTTCTCATAGTGGTGTTTTTCAGGTAGCTCAAGGAGAAGGTCTCCACTAGCCATCTTTGTAACCTTGTATCCTGCGCCAAAGACCTCTGTCAGAGATTTAGCAACAAGGAATGGAGATATTGCTCTGGCTTGTTTTGTTGGGTTTTCACTGTGCACAACATGGAATTTGGGAAAACATTGTCTGGGTTTGCTGAAAATAGATATGTCATCGGTGCGTCCCCTCTTAGGCGGGAGACGATCTAGTAGACGGGGAAATGCAGGTGTTCCCATAGTAGTGTACTTTTTGTTCGGCAGCAATGGCGACCACCCACCATGGAGTCCAACCAGGGGACGCTGAAGCACTTAATAGCATAAGGCTGCAGACGCCAGCCGTACATTGCCACTATAACCAAATATAACTACTCAAGGTTGAGTAATTACACAAGGTTAACTCTGCCGCCATGAAAAATCGGAAGTAAATGGAAGAGAGAAGAAGACAGGACAGATTTAAAGACGAGAAAAGACTAAGATATAGGAAGAGAGAGATAGGAAAAGGCGACTGCCGATTTCCCCTGGGTGGGTCAGCCCAGGGGTGCCGTCTACGTGAAGCCGGGGCCAAAGGGGTGTGTTGCCTCTGCCGGGGGGGCTTAATGGTCCAATCACCCAGCATTGGCTCAACCCCCAGGATCCCCTTTTCCCCGGACACGGCAAAGCCACGCACGGCTAGGCGTGGGAGGGAGTAGAAACTCCCCCGTTAGCTCGGGTCCGTGGTGTCGCTACACACCAAACGCCTGCTTGCGCAGGCGCCCCTGCGGGCAGGATGGAGTGGTATCTGTTGTGGGTAAGGTAATAGAAAGTGTTGTCTTCTTAGCTTGTCAAATTTTTGCACTGTGTTAAATGTGAAGTACGTTGACTGATTGATTTATTGATTTGTGGAGTTTAAAGTCCCAAAACCATCATATGATTATGAGAGACGCCGTAGTGGAGGGCTCCGGAAATTTCGAACACCTGGGGTTCTTTAACGTGCACCCAAATCTGAGTACACGGGCCTACAACATGAAGTACGGTGAGTGCTTCTCCACATCTATCACACAAAGATAGATGCATTGCCCGCAGACAAAAGAAATGAATGTGTAGTGTACGTATGTCCTGTTCTTAGCCTTGTAAAAATTACTTCAGTGTGCCGTGATATTGATACTGGCGGCCAATGACCAAGTTGTGGCTTGATGACATGCAATTTATTATCTGTGAGTGTGTCCCATGTGACCTGCCAATAGCCTCTGAGCTTTAGGTTTTAAAAACTCTTTCAAGTCGAGTGCAGGAACAGGTATCAATGTATTGGAAGTGGTTTTGTTGGCGTATCCAGCTAGCTAGTCTACCATAACGTTGCGTTGAATTTTGCGCTGTTCTGGCAACCAGCAGAATACAACATGCTGCTTAGATGAGCAGACTGCATAAGAGCGAATAGAGCGAGACAAGGACAGGGTTCTTGTGCTTTTTGAGAGTTTTCAGAGCTTTTACCACGCTGAAGGAATCTGTATATATAATTGCCTTCTGTAGTTTTATTTGTGTAATGTGTTTGACGGCCGCGAATATCGCATAAGCTTCGCCGGTGAAAATGCTTGAATCAGGGTGCAGAACGCCGGCTTCTGAAAAGGATGGGCCGACGGCTGCGTACGAGCCACAAGTGTCAGACTTGTAAGCATCCGTGAAGAACTCAGAACATATGTATTTCTGTTGTAGTTCTAGGAAGTATGGCTGGATGTGTGCAATTGGTACATGCTTCACAACGTCCAAGAAAGACACGTCGCAATCTATTGCGTGCCATTGTCACGGTGACAGGTACACTGCGGGAGCCATCAAACGGTGTTCAAGTGGCACACCGGTTTCCTTCGCAAGGGCCTTCACACGGAGTGAGTAGGACTGTCTCAAAGAAGGCCGATTTTCAAACACAGCAAGGCTTGACATGTCATTAATTGTGGAATGTGATGGGTGATTCTTGTCTGCATTTACAATAAGTTAATACTTGAAAGACATGTAACATCTCTCTATGTGGACCGAACATTCGTTCAATTCCACGTAGAGGCTTTCCACGGGGCTAGTGCGAAAAGCACTCGTGGAGAGACGGATGGCTAGATGATGAACAGGGTCAAGCATTTTAAGGGCAGTAGGTGTCGCAGACTGGTATGCCATTGCCCAATAGTCTAGGCTGGTGCGTACAATGTTATTATACAAATTCATTAGACACTTCTGGCCTCTTCCCCACGTAGTGCATGACAACACTTTCAGAACGTTCATGGTTTTTATGGAATTGTTTTTCAAATACCTAATGTGTGGCACGAAGGTGTGGTACGATGTGTGGTATGAAGGTACGAAGTGTGGTATGAAGTTACGATGTGTCGGTACGAAGGTTTTTTATAACAGTAATTGCATGTTTATGAACCCAGTGACATGCTCAGAAGTTTATTCTGTTTTTATGCATATGAAAAATTCTCAAAGCCAGGATGCAGATGACGTCCAGATAAAGCCGGTGAAATACGTCCTTGATATATTAACCCCAATACTTACACACATCTTTAACCTCTGCCTTAATTCAGGCGTTTTTCCCACCGAAATGCAAAAGGCAAAAGTGTCCGCCCTCTTTAAAAAGGAGACAGGAGATGTGCGTCAAACTATCGACCCGTGTCAATATTGCTGGTATTTTCTAAAGGGCTTGAAAAATAATTCAGAGTCGGATGTCATCATTTTGTAAAACTCATAAATTAGTTTCTGACAATCAATACGGCTTTGTAACACAAAAATCTACGGAATTAGCACTACTTCAACAAAAAGAATACATATTACGCACTTTTGAAGAAAAGAAAGTTGTTATAAGCGTGTTCATAAATTTTTCTCAGCATTCGATTGCATTAATCACAACATACTTTTATCGAAAATTGATTGGTATGGCTTCCGCGGTTGTGTTCACTCTTTACTCGCCTCTTACTTAGCCAGTCGCACACAGTATGTTTGTATTGATGCCCACAAATCATCTGTTAAGCGTATAATAGCTGGAGTTCCACAGGGGAGTATATTGTCACGACGTCAAAACAGAGGTCTTGCCGTAGAGACTGAGGCACCAGAAGCAGGTCGATCGTTTTAATTAGAACGCGCAAGCGAGTTCTTCTTCTTCGTCCAATTCGTAGTCCTTCGTGGCACATGCACAACTGTCATCGTCTTTCTTGGGCGAGCACGTGACATTTGCCTCCCTCCGAAAGAAGCATCGTCCCGATGCGCAACTTAGGTGCTCTACCAGGCGTATGAAGTGGTCGTACGAAAACGGTAACCGGGAGCTAATTAACTAGATAAATACGGTTTCATACGCACGACGTGCACGACTTCGGGCAAATGCTTTTGGCGCTTAGAACTACAATTATTGTCGGGAATGACTTCGTAGTTCACGTCGTTCAGGCGTCGCGTGACACTGTATGGACCAAAGTACCGCCTTAGCAGTTTCTCAGACAGTCCACGTCGACGTATCGGAATCCAGACCCACACTCTGTCGCCTGGTGAGTAGCTAACAAACTTGTGTCGGGTGTCGTAGCGTTGTGCATCTTGATGCTGCTGATGACAGATGCGCAGGCGCGCGAGCTGTCTGGCTTCTTCGGCACGCTGAGTGAATTCTTCGGCGTCTACATGGATGTCGTCACACTCATGCGGCAACATGGCGTCCAATGTTGTCGTGACTTCGCGACCTATAAATCAGACTGAACGGTGTCATTCCAGTGGTTTCTTGTCGAGCGGTGTTATAAGCAAAGGTCACGTACGGCAATATCTGATCCCAGTTTTTATGTTCCGTGTCAACGTACATACTGATCATGTCTGTGAGGGTCCTATTGAGGCGCTCCGTCAGTCCATTTGTCTGCGGATGGTATGCAGTTGTTCTCCGGTGAGCTGTACCGCTGAGTCTGAGAACCGACTCCAAAAGCTATGCGGTGAAGGCAGGTCCTCTGTCTGTGATCACTGTTGTCGGAGCGCCATGCCGAAGGACGATGTTTTCGATGAAAAACTGAGCGGCTTCTGCTGCTGTGCCACGCTGCATAGCTTTAGTCTCCGCATAACGGGACAGGTAATCAGTGACCACAATAATCCATCTGTTCCCTGTTGTGGAAGTTGGAAAGGGACCCAGGAAATCCATTCCAATCTGGGTGAACGGCTTTTCTGGTGCTTCGACTGGATGTAAAAGACCGGCTGGCTTGCTGGGAGGCGCTTTGCGTCTTTGGCAGTCGGTGCACGTTCGCACGTGATGGTTAACAGCAGCAGGTAACTTTGGCCAGTAGTACTTGCATCGTAGTCGGCACAATGTTCGGGTGTATCCTAGATGACCAGAAGTTGCTTCATCGTGGCACGCTTCCATAATTTCTTTTCGAAGAGAGGCAGGCACGACGAGCAAGTGTGGGTTACCGGTTGGTGAGAAGTTTTTCTTATAGAGGACATCGTTTCGCAAGCAAAAAGATGGCAGTCCTCTAGCAAATAACCGCGGCACGTCTTTACGTCGTCCTTCTAAATATTCAATGAGTGGTAACAGCTCAGGGTCACTGCGCTGCTCTCGTGCAATAGAGGCCGTGTTGACAACTACCAATAATGCCGCGTCGATGTTTTCGTCATCAGGAGCGACAGTTTCCACTGGCGACCCTGAGAGACAGTCGGCATCGGTGTGCCTCTTCCCAGATTTGTAGACGATGGTCATGTCAAACTCTTGAAGTCTTAGGCTCCAGCGCGCCAAACGACCAGATGGATCTTTAAGGTTGGTGAGCCAGCACAAAGAGTGATGGTCGCTAACAACCTTGAAGGAGCGGCCGTACAAATACGGACGAAATTTGATGACTGCCCACACCACGGCGAGACACTCCTTCTCGGTGGTCGAGTAGTTCTCCTCCGTGCGAGAGAGAGTTCTGCTGGCGTAGGCTATTACTCTTTCACAGCCGTCTTGCCACTGCACCAGAACGGCACCTAGACCTACATTGCTGGCGTCAGTGTGAAGTACTGTAGGGGCGTCCTGGTCGAAGTGCGCAAGGACTGGAGGTGTTTGCAAGCGTTGTCGCAGTTCATTGAATGCCATTTGCTCCTGTTCACCCCAAAAGAAGGGGACGTCCTCACGTGTGAGTCGTGTCAATGGCGCCGCAATAGACGAAAAGTTCTCGATAAATCGTCGGTAATAGGCGCACAACCCTAAGAAGCGTCTCACAGCCTTTTTGTCGCAGGGTGCAGGAAATTGCGCTACGGCGTCTATTTTGGCCGGGTCAGGTCGAACACCCTCGTGACTGACGACGTGGCCTAGGAAGCTGAGTTCGTTGAAATCAAAATGACATTTTTTCTGGTTTTAAAGTCAGGCCGGCCGAGCGTATGGCTTGGAGTACGGTGGATAGACGGCTGAGATGTTCCTCGAATGATGCTGAGTATACAACAACATCGTCTAGATAGACCAAGCATGTTTGCCACTTTAGGCCCGATAGTACGGTGTCCATGAGACGCTGAAAAGTGGCTGGCGCCGAGCACAACCCAAAAGGAAGCACCTTAAATTCGTAAAGGCCATCAGGCGTCACAAAGGCTGTTTTTTCACGATCTCTCTCGTCGACTTCTATCTGCCAGTAGCCGCTTCGGAGGTCCATTGAAGAGAAATAGCGCGCATGACGCAGCCGATCGAGTGAATCGTCTATGCGAGGCAGTGGATAGACGTCTTTCTTCGTGACTTGGTTCAACTTGCGATAATCAATACAGAAACGCAAGCTGCCGTCTTTTTTTTTGACCAAAACCACGGGGGACGCCCAAGGACTTTTCGAAGGTTGTATGACGTCATCCACGAGCATCTTCTGTACTTGCTTTTGAATCTCCTCGCGTTCTTTCGGTGCCACACGGTAGGGGTTCTGCCGAATCGGCCGCGTGTTGTCTTCGGTAATGATGCGGTGCTTGGTCAATGGTGTCCGCTGGACCTTTGACGTACGCGAAAAGCAATCTTTGAATTGGTGTATAAGTCCAAGCAGACGCTTCCTATCAGAGGGCGGTAGCGTGGAGCAGATGTCCACCGACAAAGTTGTCGAGGCAGGGACTGTCGCGTCATCTGGTTACAAAGCACAGCAATCCCCGGCTTGGTCTATATCGTCGAAGTAGGCAATTGCGGTACCCTTCTGTATTTGACGGCGCTCATTGCTGAAGTTTGTAAGGAGCACTTCTGCCTGTCCACCAGTAAGCGTTAGGATGCCTCTCGCGATGGAAATGCTTGCGTGAGCAAAAGAGCGACTACGTGCTCCACTATCACATCCTTATAGGAAGGCCGCCCACTGGACACAGACACAAGGCAGCAGGATCTCGGTGGGAGCGTCACATCGTCGGCTATTCGCAAACTGCCGCGTAGTTCGTCGCTGTTGTCGTCGACATACGGATGTGCGCAAAACGTCACCATGCGTTGAGGGATGTTGATAACAGCGCCATGATCTCGAAGAAAATCCATGCCCAAAATTAGCTCTTTACAGCAGTCTGGCAACAGGACGAAAGTGGCCACGAAGCTAGAATTCCCAATGCGAAGTCGAGCGGTGCATTTACCCGTAGGAGTCATCAGCTGACCACCAGCACTTCTTATGTGTGGCCCTGTCCACGGTGTCTTGACCTTTCTAAGGCGGTCGGCGAGTTCTTGTCGCATGATTGAAAAGTCGGCGCCAGTGTCGACCAGTGCTGTAACGTAATGTCCGTCAATGAAAACGCCAAGATCAGCACGTACAACTTCACCGGCATTAGTATTCGTCGTCGTATTCGTCGTCGTATTCGTCGTGGTTGTCGTCATATCTTCTTGCGATGATAAGGGGAACTTTTCGGTGTCTCGACGATTGGCAACCTTGCCCCCGGAGGTCGCAGCAGTTAGTTTCCCCGGCGCGGACTAGGCGAACGGCCTCTGGTGACGTCCGCGTAGCTCTGAGGGAAGTCGCGGTGACGCGAAGGAGATGGAGATCGCCAGCGACGCGGTGTAGTTGCTTGGCCAGTCGACAGTTGATCGGCATTGTGGTCACGGCGGTCTTCAGAGCTGAAAGAAGCGGGACGAGAAAAGTTCCCGAAGCCGGAATTGCTATGACGGCAATAGCGAGCAATGTGGCCTGGTTCTCCGCAGCGGAAGCAAATGGGTCGACGGTCGGCCATGCGCCACAAGTCAGTTCGGCGAACTGGTGGTCGTCTCATGGAATCCCGTTGCCACCAAGGTACGGCCTGCGGGTCGTGGCTGGAAGGGTGTCGCCACAAATGACGGTGGAGGACGACGGACCACATCAGCGTAGCTCGCTGGATGTGGCTCAGGACTTGGCGCCGGTGGTGTAACGGCTTGCCTCAACTCCTGGCGGACGATTTCAGCAACAGATGCTACGGGCGGTTGGGTAGGAGGGACGCAGAAGGCCCGAAGTTCCTCACGCAGTATTTCCCTAATCATTTGTCGTAGGGAACTTTCACACACGGCAGTGTTCTGAGCTGCAGCACTTACTGCCGTGTGGTTCGGCAGGCGGTCAAAGTGTCGGTATCGTTGTAGCAGTGCACGCTCGATGACAGTCGCCTCTCTTATGAATTCATCTACTGTTGTAAGGTGGATTTCGTACGAGGCCCGCAAACACTGGTTCTTTGACACCCTGCATTAGATGACGCACCTTCTTTGCCTCGGGCATGTCACGGTCAGCTCGTCGAAACAGACGGATCATACCCTCTGCGTACATGGCGGCTGTTTCGTTGGGTTTTTGTGCGCGAGCCTCAATCAGTTGCTGTGCGCGATCCCGTCGGTCCGTGTTCAAAAATGAGGCGAGGAGCTGTCGACGGACATCTTCCCAAGATTGGAAAGTAGCCTCGTGGTTCTCGTACCACGTGCGAGCGCTATCTTCCAGGGCGAAATATGCACGGCCAAGTTTATGCTGTTCGTTCCAGTGGTTAGATACAGCGACCCGTTCGAACTGTTCGAGCCAGTCCTCGACATCCTCGTACTCTTCCCCATGGAAAATTTCAGGAACACGAGGATGTTCAAGAGTCACCTGGGAGGGAAGAGTAGTCTGCGATGGAAGGGTAGCCGTGGATGTGGTAGGAGCTGCCATGGTGGTTAGAGGCGGAACAGATACGGACTCCGGACTTAGGCCTAGTAGGCTGCCGACTGAATCGGTGCACCGGAGTCGTGACGAGGGGCCGGGTCTCTGGACTAGGTGAACGGGTCCGAGCAAGACTGTCCTGCATCCGGTTGTAGGCTCCAGCACCTCCACCAGTGTCACGACGTCAAAACAGAGGTCTTGCCGTAGAGACTGAGGCACCAGAAGCAGGTCGATCGTTTTAATTAGAACGCGCAAGCGAGTTCTTCTTTTTCGTCCAATTCGTAGTCCTTCGTGGCACATGCACAACTGTCATCGTCTTTCTTGGGCGAGCACGTGACAATATTAGGACCTTTGTTGTTTAATTTATATATTAATGATATTTTAAGCTTATGTCAACAAGCTACGTGCATTTTGTATGCCGATGATATGACCATACTTTTTTCGTTAGACTCGTCTGACCAGATCGGAAGGGAAACTAACGCTGTCCTGCAGTCTATTCAATGCTGGTCAATTACTAATCGATTGAAAATAAACGCAAACAAGTCTAAAGCTATACTGCTTCGACCCCGAAATAAACAAATCATTGTTCCGCAGTATGTTAAATTTGGTTCTGACTCAATAGAAATCGTGGAATGCCTGAAGGTATTAGGAGTGCACTTCAGTAGTCACCTTAGTTGGGATGACCACGTTAATTCTGTAATGATAAAATTGTCTCGCATTGCAGGAATTCTTAGCAAACACCGCCACTTAATTCCACTTAAAGTTAAGTTACTGCTTTATAAATCTTTGTTTGAATCTTATCTAAATTACGCTCACCTAGTTTGGGGAACTACTACGCTTGCTAATAAAAATAGACTCAATTTACTGCAGAAAAATCCTTGCGTTCCATTCGGAATTTGAGCTTCTCGGCCCACACTGGCCATTTATTTCAGAAATACTGCATTACCAAAATTTTCGATCTTTATAATGTAAGATTAGCTCTTAGCTTCAAGAAAGAACTAGCGAAAAATTGCAAAAATTTATCTGAGCTGGCCTGCCTTTGCCCGAATGCGCCTGTATACACTTGCAGAAACACTGAACGATGGCACGTGCCCACCTTTCGTACATCATACGGTCTGCAAACATTATCTAATACTTTGCCGCGTTTACTGAATAAACTGAAAGCAAAAAACATAGATATGACGCGTACTTCCAAAAAGGAAGTGCGTAGATTGATAGCGTCATTCTGGTAAGGTTTTTTTTTCTTTTTTTTCTCTTTTTTTAAGTTGCCCATTTTGTTATCTCCAAGTGTCTATCGATTCTGCCTTGCCGACCTTCGTTACAGACCTTCTTTTTACTCCTTCTCTTTGCTACTCAAATTTTCGCGCCTTCAACAACAAACATTACTTTTTTTGATGTGTGGGGTTTAACGTCCCAAAACCACCATATGATTATGAGAGACGCCGTAGTGGAGGGCTCCGGAAATTTTGACCACCTGGGGTTCTTTAACGTGCACCCAAATTTGAGTACACGGGCCTACAACATTTCCGCCTCCATCGGAAATGCAGCCGCCGCAGCCGGGATTCCAACCCGCGACTTGCGGGTCAGCAGCCGAGTACCTTAGCCACTAGACCACCGCGGCGGGGCAACATTACTTTTTTTTACCTGTGTGTACAGTTTTAATGCATTATGCATCCAATTTTTCGGGCCTTCAATTACTAGCCGTTGGTTTTCCTATGTGTAACATTTTAGTGCATATGCATCTCAGTGTGGGTGATACCCTGATTGGTGTAACCATTTTTTTTGAAGCACTTATTCCTGTTCTGTTGTATGCAGTAGCTCATATGTATACTTTTTATTATCACTCTTTCTTTTACCGGTGCATCTTTTTTGTAAATTGACACTATTTGCACTTTTGTATGTTTCAGTATTGCCTCCTCGTTTCTCTTTTTCTTGCTTGTAGCGTTCCCATGTTTTTCGAATACAATATCGTTTCTTTGTTTAGTTGTTAGCGTGCATATATTTTTTACTTGCATATT
Source organism: Rhipicephalus annulatus (assembly GCA_013436015.1). NCBI lineage: Eukaryota > Metazoa > Arthropoda > Arachnida > Ixodida > Ixodidae > Rhipicephalus > Rhipicephalus annulatus. The sequence continues at coordinate 345,542 of WOVY01000230.1, read as the reverse complement.
TTTGTTATCGCAATAGAATTGCGATACTTTGGTGTGTTGTGTCTATTACTGTAAATTGTTGTGTCTATTACTGTGAATTTCTACAGCATGCATATCTGCCGTCTGCTGCTGACGTTTGAATTGGGCTGACGGGCCTGTCAAGCTGCTTGTATGCAGCTTTTGTCGTCAGCCTTTCAATGTATTCACGATAAATAAATAAAGAATACTTCACCTCAAAAAAAAGGTTAGCTTGGTGTCCATGATGAGACCTAAGAATTTGTGTTCGGTGTTAACAGAAAGGCGTTGCCCATGCAGTTGAATATCAGGTTCGGAATTAAGGCCTCTTCTCCTGGAAAACAAGACACACGTACTTTTCTGTGCATTCAACCGGAACCCGTTTTCTTCAGCTCATTTGGAGACTTTGTTCAAACCAAGCTGAACTTAGCGCTCACACAAGGCCACATTGCAAGATCTGAAACCAAGCTGGACGGCATCGACCTATGTACAATAAAACGCACTGCGAGGGATGGACAAGCGCGAAGAATTCATTTTGATGAGAAAAAGTGTGCAATTAAGTACACCACCTTGCGGCACGCCTGATTCTTAAACAAATATTTGGGAATGAGTGCTTCCTACCCGAACTCAGAATGTCCGCTTTGACAAGTAACTTTCGATTAGGTTAAACATTCTTCCGCACACGCCAAGATGGGACAGGTCTTTTATTATTCCAAAGCACCCTGGTGTATCGTAAGCCTTTTCGATATCAAGGAACACAGAAAGAAAAAATCGCTTATGAACGAAAGCGTTTCTGATCTGTGCCTCGATACGAACAAGGTAGTCGGTGATGGAACTACCTTCTCGAAACCCGCACTGATTTAGGTCGAGTAAACTGTTTGTTTCAAGGAAATATACAAGTCGGCAAGTTGATAGTTTTTTTGAAAAGTTTGCACAGGCAGCTCGTCAGCGCAATTGGTCTATAACTTGAAACTGAAGAAGGGTCCTTGCCCTGTTTCAAAAAGGGAATAACAATAGCTTCTTTCCAGGAAGTAGGGATAGCACCAGAGAACCATTTAGCACTGTACAAGCAAAGTAAGGCTTTTTTGTGTTGCAATAGGTAAGTGTTTTTAACATTTGGTAGACCACACGGTCAGAACCTGGAGCGGAGTCACTGCAGGAGTTCAGTGATGTTTGGAGCTCAGATAAGCTGAAAGCTTGGTTGGATGCCCCGTGTCTTGTACATTTATGTTTGAGTTTTTGCTTTTCTATCTTTGCTCTGTATTTTTGGAAAGGGTGGGTATAGTGCGACGAGCTAGAAATCCGCTCGACATCTGCACCGAGCAAGTTCGACTGACCTTCCAAAGTGTCACTCTGTGTGTTTACGAGTGGGAATGTGTGTACTTGTCTTCCTGCTACCCTACCAACTATGTTCAAAACTTTAGGCTCCTGTGTATATGAGTTGATCCCTGATAAAATCTTTTGCCAACTTTTTCTTCTGGCCTGCCGACGCGTTTGCCTTGCCTGAGACTTCATTTTGTTAAAGATTCAAAGATTTTCGGCTGTCGCTGTGTTCCGAAGCAACCTCCATGCTTTGTTTTGCTGCTTGCGTGCATTTCAGCATTCAGAGTTCCACCATGGCACACGCCATTTTCCAGGGTGTCCATTTGTTTGTGGGATGCATTTTCTTGCAGCATCAATCAAAAACGCTGTGAAGTAGTTGACAGCGACATCAATGCTTAAAGTACATATGTCACTCCAACTTAAACGAGCGATGGTGTAAAACTGTTCCCAGTCGGCTCTGTTTATGAGCCATTTGGGAACACGTGGTGGACACTCAGTTGCTGTAGTTGTGCTCAAAACTACGGGATAGTGGCCATTTTCGTACAGATTCCTGATGACTTTCCTCTGGGTTAGAGGCATGAGAGACGGCGATAATATGCTTAGGTGGAGGATTAGGTATTATTAGCGAGATTATAACAGGTTAGTTCTTTTCGATTTTGGAGACACGCGCTCGACGAGAGAAAAAACTGTTCAATCAGTCGACCTCGTGCGTCGCAACGAGAGTCACCCCATAGCCTGCTATGCGTATTAAAGTCTTCAAAGAGGACATAAGGCTCTGGAAGTTGATTGATTGATTTGTGGGGTTTAACGTCCCAAAAACACCATTTGATTTTTAGAGACGCCGTAGTGGAGGGCTCCGGAAATTTCGACCACCTCGGGTTCTTTAACGTGCACCAAAATCTGAGTACACGGGCATACAACACTTCCCCCTCTATCGGAAATGCAGCCGCCGCAGCCGGGAATCGAACCCGCAAACTGCGGGTCAGCAGCTGAGAACCTTAGCCACTAGACCACCGCGGCGGGGCAAGGCTCTGGAAGTTCATCATTTTAAGAGTGTAAATCATGTTTTTGCAGCTGATAGTTAGGAGGAATGTAAACACTGCAAATTGTGATCAGTTTATCAAAAAGGACAGCTCGAACAGCCACTGCCTCAAGGGATGTTTTTAGTTGTAAGTGTGTGCATGCAATCCCTTAATTCACTAAAATGTCAACACCTCCGGATGATGTTATGGCATCATCACGGTCCTTTCGGAAAATAATGTATTTACGTGGAAAGTTGTTGTGTTTCGAATTAAGGTGTGTTTCTTGTACACACAGCACTTTTAGTGAGTGTTCGTGTAAAAGTTCTTGGATGTCGTCAAGGGTTCTGAGAAGGCCCCTGACGTTCCATTGTATGATTTGAGTGTTCAAAATGAATGTAAAGTAGTGTTGTGTGTACGAAAAGCGATTGGCTGTTTAGGCGGCGAAGTTTGAGTTCATGCAACAGGGCCGTTACCAGGCCCTGTTACCTGTTTTTTGTTTTCTTGGCGCGCTTAAAGGAGCCACGCCGCTCTTTCGCCACCAAGGGTACTGACATATTCGTTGCCTCCTCAGAGGCACTGGATGATCACGCGTGCGAGCTGGTAATTCCGATTCTGGGGCTCGCCTGGTGAGGTGAGGCCTAGAGACCTGAGAACCCTAGAGTATCGGGTCTCTGTTCGGGAGTAGACGGTGTAGGCTGGACTACAGCCGCCTTGGGGGCATGTGCCACAACCACCGGCTCGGAGTGTGCGGGCCAAGGGAGTGGCGGAGGGCAGGTACGGCGGTGCCCCCTAACGCGCCGCATCAGCATATGTTGGGCCATAGAATGGCGAGACCCTTTTTCTTGCTTCCTTAAAAGATATGTTTTGTTTTACCTTCAGTGTTACTACCTCCTTTTCTTTTTTCCAGTATGCGCAGGAGCGTGAATATGCGGCATTGTTTCCTTCACAGTTTACACAGTGGGGCGGTTGTTTGCAGTTTTCAGACACGTGGCCTAGGACTCCACATTGTGCACACGTCTGGCGGCCACGACAGCATTTAAAGCCATGGCCATACCTCTGGCAATGGACGCAGCGATGAGGGTTTGGTATGTAGGGCTCTGAGAGGTCTTCGTGTACCCTGTTTGAATGGATTCCGGTAGTTTACTGGAAGAAAACGTGAGTATTAGGCGTTTTGTTGGTGTTTCCTTCTTGTCTCTACTAATGATGATTCTTTGTATATTGGTCACATTCTCACTCTTCCACCCCTCCAGAAGTTCTGCTTTGGTCAGGCCAAGCAAATCGGCATCAGATACCACTCCACGAGTGCTGTTCATTGGTATGTGTGGTGTTACAGTGATTGTAGTGTCTCCAAAAGCTGAAAGATGGTTTAGTTTCTGATACTGTTTTTTTTCTCAAAGTTCGAGAAGGAGGTCTCCGCTGGCCATTTTGGTAACTTTGTATCCGGCCCCAAGAGTTTCTGTGAAACACCTGGGTACTACAAAGGGGGATACAAATCTGGCTAACTTGCCATTAGTTTACTATGTATAACATGACAATGCGGGAAGTTTTCTTTTGATCGGTTGAAGAAGCTAAGCCTTCGGTGCGTACGCGCTTTAAGGCGGTACGATCACCTAATAAGAAAAAAAAACTCTATGTGTCCCAGTTTATTTTCTTCAGAAGCGATGCCGATCACCCACCATGGTGCCCAACGAGGGGACGCTACAAGTTTGTGAATGCTAAAACCTGCAGACGCCAGCCGTACAATTCTACTATAACCCAATGCGCGTAGACCAAAGTTGGCTATTTGCACAGCGTTAACCCTAGCGGCCAAGAAGTTTGGAAGTGAACAGAAGAGAGTAGAAGACAGGACAGATAAAATGTGAGATAAAGACAAAGATATATATAGAGAGAGACAGGAAAAGGCGACTGCCGATTTCCTCTGGGTGGGTAAGCCCAGGGGTGCCGTCTACGTGAAGCCGGGGCCAAAGGGGTTTGTTGTTTCTACCGGGGGGGGGGCTGAAAGGTCCAATCAACGGGCATCGGCTCAACCCCCTGGATCCCCTTTTGCCCGGACACAGCAAAGCCACGCACGGTTGGGCGTGGGAGGAAGTCGAAACCCCCCTCCCCCCCGTTAGCTCGGGTCCCTCGTGTCGCTACACAGCAAACGCCTATTTACGAGGCGCCCCTCTGGACAATAACTGCAGTATGCTCCACGCAAAAATATATAGGTAGGTGGGTGTATACACAAACGCAGTGCACCAGAGTCACATGCTAGGCACAACGAGAACAACGTACACGGGCATGGTGCACACAGCGCCCCACTGTAACTTACAATGACAAGTACAAATACATCACGTAAAACACGAAACGACGTCACTGGCTAGTGTGATACTAGAAGACATAGCACATATAAGAAATATTGGCACTGCGCCAAGCATACATAACACAAGATTGCTCTGTACGAAAAACAAAATATGAACCGAAAAAACAATTTTACCAGAGAGTAACACACACACACATACACACACACACGCACGCACGCACGCTCGCACACACACACACACACACACACACACACACAAAAGAAAGAGATACATTTGACGCCGCACGAAGCTGAAGCCGCATTGTATGTGACGCAAGTACGCTAGCCAGTTTATCAACGTTTTTGTTCAAACACCCAAAAACCGTTCCGAACTTGCCAATTTTTCGGAAATGCTTCGAGTATCTGACGCTTATATTGTGGCGTGCATCCCACCTCCTATACAGTCGCCTTAAATGATTCGAAGGTATGACCGGTAGTGGCGACGTGTCTAGAAATAGGGCAGATAAGACATTGAGCGCACATAGGCCTCATGATTATTACAATGGTAGCGACATGCGTTTTCGGTGCAACCGATACACTGCAAGTGGCAAATGGAGAACTCATGTAGACAAGCTATGTTATCTGTGTCACAGGAAAAATCACCACAATTTTTTAAACTAAAACTATTTGTGGAGCTTTTAGCCACAGCGGTGAGCATACCTTGATTATATATATATATATATATATATATATATATATATATATATATATATATATATATATATATATATATGGGGGGGATACAATGAATTCCAACTTATCACTGGTTTACACAATTTCGAAAGAAGCATGCGTTTACGCGAATACCTTTATAATTGGCCTTCATCTATTGACACAGAGTCTTTTTTTTCACTAAGCACTATGGAGGCGGAAATGTTGTAGGCCCGTGTGCTCAGATTTGGGTGCACGTTAAAGAACCCCAGGTGGTCTAAATTTCCGGAGCCCTCCACTACGGCGTCTCTCATAATCATATAGTGGTTTTGGGACGTTAAACCCCACATATCAATCAATCAATCAATCATCACTAAGCACTGCACACCTCCTTCCCAAAGGGATAAATGTCTCGATATTTACATCCGAGCTGTGCAGCGAGATGTACTCGAAGCATATTAGAAGCACTCTCCGTTTCACCGCAACCTAAGCGTCAAGAAAAACAAGCGATCCAAACCCTGGCTCGCTGAGATGACATCGTCAACCAACCGGCTGATTAAGATGGAGCAGTCGTAATAATGAATAAGGCTGATTACCTTCATGAGGCCCACAGACAACTGAATGACCACACATTTTACAGACATTAGAGCTACGACCCAACCAAAGAATTCAAGACCAAAGTAAAAGAAACTTTAAAAGAGCTTGTAAGAAAAAATGAAATTCCAGAAACTGCGCCTAAATCCTTAGTCCCCCTGAGTCCGGTAGCTGGTAGATTTTATCTGCTTCCTTAGATTCATAAACAAAACAATTCAGGCCGGCCAATGATTTCAGGCATAGGAACCATCTCGGAAAGCCTTTCTCGGTATGCAGACAGCTTAATTAGTTCCACTCCTCCTTACTTTTCTTAATATTTCAGGAACACTACTTACTTTGTGCGTGACATTCTAAGTATGCATGTACCGAGTGATGCTCTTCTGGTCACACTGGCTGTGGTGTCACTGTACACAAATATACCCCATGCGGACGGGATTCGTTCTGTACTCCAGGCTTACAATGACTCAGTAAATGACAAACCCTTTGACGGTTCTACCTTGGGCACTATTTTAGCACTGATACTAGAGCTTAACAACTTTGCATTTAACGGTGAACATTATGTTCAAACCAGCGGCACCTCGATGGGCACAAAAATAGGTCCCAATTATGCCAACATCTTCATGGGTATTCTAAAAAATAGCTTTCTCGCCACTCGTGACCCTAAACCACTTTATTACAAACGCCTAATTGACGACATTTTCCTAATTTGGCATCATGGTGAAGCGGCACTACATTCTTTCATTGCGTACTTCAACAACGTAGAACCATCCATCTCCTTTTCCCACTCTTATTCACCAGTCACCATAAACTTTCTTGACGTCAATGTAGCTTTAAGCTAAACTAACGACGAACCTTTACAGGAAGGTAAACTAATGACGAACCTTTACAGGAAGCCCACTGACCGACAAAGATATCTTCATTTTAAGAACAGTCATGTCGAACACTGCAAAACAAGTATGCCTTATAGCCAAGCTATCCGTATTAAAAAATTTGTTCAGACAACAGGGAATTCACTCGCAACTGTGACTACCTTCGTAAAGCATTAACCGAACAATATCCTTCACAAATAATCGACAACGCTCTACAGCGGGCTAAATGTCTCGATCGTGAAGAGCTCATCAGTAAGGACAAGCGATTAGCGCCACCTTCCCGTACCGATCTCGTTCTAACGCAATCTGCATCTATTCCTAACGTGTCGCATATACTCAGAAAGCATTACAACTTACTGACACAGAGCGATCGGCTTAAGGACATCTTCACTGAATCACTACAGGTTGTATATCGGAGATCAAGGAACTTTCGTGGCATGGTAACTTCTTCCAAGACTAGATTCATTGCTCCTGTTGGTTGTCACCTCTGTAAAAAACCGCGATGTAAAATTTGTGCGCACATGACCACCGTGACTGCTGCAAAAGCACATCTAACTTTTCACTTAAAAATGAAGGGGACCTAAACTGCGATAGCAGCAACATCATTTACTTACTTGAATACTCAATCTGCCACATGCAATACGTGCCACATGCAACCTGCCACACGCATCGGTCAAACCAAGACATCCTTTCGTATCCGTTTCAACAACCACAAATCACACGTAAACAGTTCGCCACACCTCCCATTGTCCAAGCATTTTCATCTACCAGGTCATTCGTTTGACAAGAATATAGTGCGCATTAGAATCAGGTGTGAGGACGTTTATTGAACCGGAGAAGTCGCAACGATGTCGCAACGAAAAATGACCATACGACAAGTCTGGCAAAAGCGGCGCAGGTTCTCGTGCAATCAGAGCACGGGGTTTTTCGTTCTCTTTGGAAGGCGCATACGCGTTAGTGCGTATGCTCCACTACACAGGCTTCAAATATCACCGTGACGCGAAATTCTTGAATCGCTAATAGAATCAGGCTTCAAATATCACCATGATTGCGAAATTCTTGAATCGTTCTTGATTCACAAACTCAATAGTTTGATATCCGGCATTAACGAATGCGTAGGCAAAGTGTCACTCCTTTCTACGATGCCTTGAAGTCCGCATTTTTGCGAAATATTTAAAGAAGCATCCCTAACGTCGTCTCTACTTCCTAAAGATCGTCACGTAATTTTTTTCGTGCGTGATCATCATCGTCAATGGTGAATTTCACAAATGCCTTTTTACATGCCCATGATCTTGTCTATTGTATCACATTATTTTCTAATGGTTTCTTAGGTGTAGTCACGGCTGTTTCGAAAATTTTGTAACACTCACATGCTGATCGCACGTGTTTTGTACTCGCGTGTTCATGCCTGCCCATAAAAGCGGCCACATACTCGTATGTCTGTTCATCCTGACGAAGGCCATGCCACGGCCGAAACGTAAAGTAAAAAACTATTCCAACTTCGTAAGTGGGCTTCTTTATTTCCTAAATATATATATATATATATATATATATATATATATATATATATATATATATATATATATATATATATTCTAATGAAGGCCAGACTCTACTCTAGGCCGAAACGTCGAAATAAACCACGCTGTGACCGCTCACGGAGGATCTACTTAAATACTTGCAAAGCTATGGCCACTCAACTACAATGCCTGCCTACACAAGACCGGCAACAGTCGTACCTCCAGTGGAGCAGATCTCACGGAAGTTTCCTAAGCATACACCAACATCAGCCATCATCGGAAACTCACAAACAAGGTATTTTCACCGGGATTTCAACCCGCATTAGAAGGACACACTTGCGATCATTTCCATCCGCGGAGCCTCCACTTTCGACATCGAGAAAGAGCTGGCTGGCATACCATGATCTGTGACCACGCTAGTTTTTCATGTCGGTACAAATGAGCTGGCATCATACGGACTAGAGGAATCGCTACGCCGCCTTCGTCGCCTACTAAAGAACACGCTTCGGACACACGAAGAACTCGAAAGGCTCGTTGTTTCATGCGTGCTGCCCCGTTTTCTCAAACAACACCTGGAAAGATCGAACAAACAATTCATGCACCGCTTCAACCGAGACGCTCGTCAATATAACGAGACAGTCAAGGCCTACTGCCGAAGACCCAGCAAGGTGTCATACATCGACTATCACTTCGATCAGTTGCCACCAAGAAGCTTTCTTGCTGCGGATGGGCTTCATCTGAGTTTTATGGGTGTCGCGTTGATTGCCGAAACCCTCAAGAGTGCACTCGGTTGCAGAGACCTTGAAGCTATCACTTGGTGGTCGACCGAACCAGTACATCCCGTCAATATCCGTTCATCACAACAAGACACCCACGACAATATCTCTGCATATGAACATATTCCAGAAGCCCACGACGAGAACTCTGCATATCAACATACTTCAGGAGCCCTGCACCCACCCAACATCACAGACGAGTTCCCGACGATCGGCGAAACTGTGTTTCCCACGAGCCACAAGCACCCCCTCACCATCATCAACAGCGCACCACTACAAGGGGGAAGTCTGCTGGGCAGCCAACATGCGTCCCTCCATTACGGATGACGAGACCAAAAGCACTACACGACGGCAACACTACACCAGTCCTCAAAGGGAAGCCTGCCGAACTACGAAACTGCGTCACTCTATAACGAACCCCGGGACCGGAGCTCTCTACCAACACGTTCGCCGGGAGCCCAACGCCAAAATCCTGCCTACAAAGACAAAGGCCTACCGGGCATAACTACAATCTTCGGACTTCATCAGTGCCATTCCCGCACCCGAAAGAAGATTCACCTCTGAAATGGAAGTCCAGGTCATTGCTTCCCAGTGCCACCTTCTTTAAAGTACAAAAACTTGCTGACAAACGAATGAGACATAAGATGCATAAATCAACATTGCAAGTGTACCTTCATGCTAGTATAGCCCGCGATGGTATGACACTCTCCCTCACACCAGCCGCTACAAACCTAGACGATTCCGAATAAATAACATGTAAAATTGTCCTCCTTGAGGCATCTCCTAAATTAACAGAAATCGCTCTCAATCACAATGATATGCAGGTAAAAAAACTGGCCGCTATAACGAACACCATTCTCCGCCACAACACTTTATCGAACGAAGAAATCACCCGGTTAAGAGAATTTGAACAAAATAATTACGAAGCCATCATGACCACAAAAATTCATAAACTCAAAAGGGACCATGTGCCCAACTTTGAACAAAATAATTACGAAGCCATCATGACCACAAAAATTCATAAACTCAAAAGGGACCATGTGCCCAACCCCGCCTTTCGTGATATAGTTCTTTATCACTACAACACCACCACCCAGGAAACCACTAACGGTAGAAACGAGCATCCTGCAATGAACGCACCCTGTGACACTGATTGTAAACCTATCCGACACGAGTTTGTCACCTGACGAAGAAAAACTACTGTCTAAAGGACTGAACTTCTGTCCTACCACAAAATTTTTCAATGAATTTCACTTGCTCCGAGACCTTGACAACTTCTCTAGAAGCTTAAGGTTGCGAGCATATTTTTTAAACAGGCCTTCTAACCACAAAACAATTCATCGTCGTTGAAGAAGTGATTGGACAAGAAACAGTAACTGAGGCAAGTGTCTGGAACTTTATATCTCCACAGTACAGAAAATTATAGTACACAAATACCACAGACAGAAAATCAAACGAGAAAAGCTGATAAAGTGGAAAATATCATAAGAGAAATCTGGCATCTCGCCTCCTTTGAACAAAATGCCAACAGTTTTGTAGCATCATTAAGTGACGAGACGTAGATCCTATTCCTCCAACGCACTATACAGAAGCCAACTTTCTGAGCATGGTACACAAGTCGCTATCATCAGAAAAACGTCAAGCTTTGGTCGAAGTTCTTGTGAAGCACGCTACAATAATTGACTCTCTGCACAATGAAGAGCAAATAAGTGTATCCGAGTCACGTACTCGCCGCGGGATTGACACACGGTTCACTCACCCTATCCGGCAGAAACCATACCATGTCTCATCTGCGGAGCGCGAGGTCATTGCTCAACAGGTAGAAGAGATGGTAAAGAAAAGGGTCATACAAGAGGTAGCCCTTGGGCTGCTCCTGTGATTCTTGTCCGAAAGAATAATGGTACATGGCGATTCTGCGTGAACTACAGACGGCTCAACTCTGTTTTTTAAAAGCAAGTCTACCCGTTTCCAAGGACTGATGACGTCATCGATTGTTTACATTCGGCAGCGTACTTCTCGTCGGTGGATTTGAGGTCTGGTTATTGGTGAATCCCCATGCTCCCGAATGACAAAGGGAAAACGGCCTTCATTATCCCAGATGGTCTATTTGATTTCAATGTAATGCCTTTTGGCCTATGCAACGCTCCAGCCACGTTTGAGCGCTTCAATGACTCTATATTACGTGGACTAAACTGGGAAATTTGTCTTTGCTACTTGAATGACATTATAATTTTTGGCCGTACATTCTATGAGTAAACCATCGTCTAGACGTTGTTCTCACCTGCCTTAAGCTCACCCTGAATTCTAAGAAGTGTCACTTCGGCAGCCGTGAGACTCTCGTTCGCGGTCACCTGGTGGACAAGCGTGGCGTTTGCCTCAACTCCCAGAAAGTCGCTGCAGTCAGCACCTTCAAACAACCTCAGTAGGTACGAGAGTTGCGAGGCTTTTTGGACCTATGCCATTGCATATCGGTCAAAAGCATGCGTTTACGCCAATACCGTCGCTTCGTGCCCAGGTTCGCCGACCTCGCTTACACTTTGACGTCCCTACTCAAGAAGAACGCACAATTTCGGTGGTCAGCGAAATGCGAGTCGTACCTCGCATTTCGCAACTCAAGTTTGTTCTTACGTCAGGGGCCGTACTTCGCCACTATGACCCGTCTGCTGCCACAGAAGTTTATACCGACGCCAGTGGTGTAGGGATCGACGCCTTCTTGGTCCAACGACATGGAGCTGCTGAACACGTCGTCAGCTATGCCAGCTGCTGTTTAGGTAAACCGGGCGAAACTATACTGTCACAGAGAAGGAATGTCTCGCGGTCATATTCGCTCTGCCCATGTTAAGCCCTTATATCTATGGACGCCGATTTTCGATTATCATGGACCACCATTCTTTATGTTGGCTCACTGATCTACGGGACCCATCTGGTCGTCTTGCTCGTTGGGCGTTGCGGTTGCAAGAACACGACTTTGAAGTCTGTTACAAGAGCTGTCATCGTCATGCTGACACCAATTGCCTTTCAAGGCTTCCCCTTTCGACAACCGCGCGTGATGCTGACAACTTTGGTGAATATTTGGCAGTAGTGGATACTCCGTTTCCTGACCAAACAACTTTTCGAGGAGAGCAACACAGTGACAACAGTGTCGCTTCTTTCTTTATTTCCGGAACGAACGCTCAACGTGCTTTTGTCGTAAAGAATGGCATTCTCTACAAAAAGAATTATTCCGGCGTAGGCCCTCGCCTACTTCTATATGTGCCTACGAGTCTGCGACAACACGTTCATCGAGCAATGCACAACAACCCAGCATCTGGCCATATGGGTTTTTCTAGGACATTTTGTCGCACGCAAGAACGCTTTTTCTGGCTGAAGATGCGTAAAAGTCTGACTGCATATGTTGCGAGCTGTGAGCAATGTCAACGCCACAAGCGTCCGACAACTTCGCCAGCCGCAGTACTTCATCCCATAGCACCCCCGGGTTCACGTTTCGACGTCGTGAGTGTTGACCTGCTCAGCCATTTTCTGTGATCAATGAGCCGATAGATTATTGTGGGCGTTGTTCACCTCACACGCTACTCCGAAACTGCGGCGATTACTGCGGCAACGGACACTCAAGTTTCCCAGTTCATGCTGGCTCACGTTATAAACGCCATGGATTCCCCCGTGTCATCATCAGTGATCGCGGGCGGCAATTTGTCACCAATGTAGTTGACCTCCTTTGTCTCGCTTCGTGCCATTTCCGTCACACTACTTCGTATCACCCACAGGCAAATGGTTTGACGGAACGAACTAATAGGACTCTCGTCAACATGAATTTCATGTATGTTGATACCGGACACAAATTATGGAACATGATCTTGCCATTTATAACTTTCGCCTACAACACTGAACAGCACGAAACAACGAGATACAGTCTATTTTATCTGCTCTACGCACACCAACCCCGCACAGCTCTTGGCACTATTATTCCTTTTTCCGAGACTGATCAACCTACCCTTGCCGAAACCATTTTCTGCGTAGAAGATGCCCGGCGCATTGCCTGTCTTCGAACTTCCGTCTCCCAGAAACGCTCTAAGAACTATTACGACAGAAGTCACCGGCACATATTGTTTGAGAAAGAGGATATGGTGTGGCTTTAGACACCGCTTCGCAAGCGTGGCCTCTGCTAAATGTTTCTGGCCAACTACACCGCTTTGTTTCTTGTCCTGGAACGTCTAAGTGATGTAACGTATGTGATATCTTGGCTGTTGTCGACTGGCCGCCGCTCAAGCAGGACCAACGTCGTTCATGTCGCCCGTTTAAAACGCTATCATTATCGCAACGAAGCCTAACTCGCCTGGTGGGCATTGTCTGCAAAGGGGCAATTGCTACGATACTGAGGGGACGCGTAAAAGAAGAGGAAAACGAGGTTGGCACGAGTGGTGATCTACCAGATCCCTGGACTCTCGCATTAATATTCTCTTGTAAATAAAGACATCTTACCATAACAATATATATTACAAAGAAGATTTACTGAGCAGAAAGATCATGAAGTTTTCCAAGGGCCCACACAATGGCCAAGCACTCCTTTTCTGTGACGCTGTAGTTGCTCTCAGTCTTGGTAAGTGTGCGACTAGCGTATGCCATGACGTATTCCCGATGCTCCGGTTCACGCTGAAACAGCACCCAGGCCTACACCACTGGCGTCGGTGGGAATTTCAGTTGGAGCTTCAGGATCGAAATGGCGTAGAATGGGTGGCGTCGTGAGAAGCCGTCGCAAGGTGGTGAAAGCCTCGTCGCAGGCAGGGGACCATAATAAGAGGTCTTTACAGTTGCTGAGAAGTTGCATGAGAGGTGATATGATAGACGCGAAGTTTCAGACTAATCGCCGGTATACGAACACAAGCCGACGAAACTTCGAAGCTCTTTGATGGTGGCAGGTTTACGAAACGCCGTAAAAGCTCACAATTTCTCTGTATCCGGAAGGGTGCCTTCCTTGGAAACAACGTGGCCCAAAATGTTCAGTTGACGCATGGCAAATCGACATTTTTTGAGGTTTAATGGCAAACCGGCGTTAGTCAAGCAAGTAAGAACGTGCTGAAGGGGAGATAAGTTGGTGTCAAAATTAGGGACGAAGACCACGATATTATCGAGGTAACACAAGCATATCTTCCATTTTCGTCCACGCAGGATGTTGTCCATCATTCGTTCGAACGTTGCAGGTTCAAGTCCGAAGGGCATGACGGTGAATTCATATAAGCCGTGTGGCGTGACAAAAGCGGTTTGGGGTTATCAGCCTCCGCTATAGGCACCTGCCAGTAGCCTGACCGCAAATCTAACGAGGAGAAGAACTCGGAACCCTGTAAACTGTTCAAAGCATCGTCAATGCGCGGCAGTGGATAGACATCCTTCAGCGTAATCTTGTTCAATCGCCGGAAATCGACAGAGAAATAAATAGAACCGTCTTTCTTTTGACGAGGACCCCCGGAGAAGCCCATAGGCTTTGTGAAGGTCTAATGACACCTCTGCGAAGCATGTCGTCAACTTGGTCAGCAATGAAGCGGCGTTCTGTAGCAAACACGCGATATGGTCATTGTCGCAGCGGTGAGTGGGACCCAGTGTCGATTTAGTGTTATACTGCTAAGGCACGGCCGAGAGATGATTTTTCAACGTCGAAAAAATGGCGGTAGCACTAAAGGATGGTGAGGAGTTGTGAACGCTGCGAAGATGTCAAATCTGCAGCGATGAATTGTTGAAATACGTTTGCCGATGTTGAGTCAGCCGCTGAGACGACAGCCAGTTCACAGACGAAGGTAGAAGGCACCTAATCGGAGTCGGATATAATTCTGGTAGAAATGATTGTCTTGACGTGGCCAAGGCACTCGTGACAAAGTAGCGATAAAGACGACGACTCATGATTATAAATTGGCATTGTGGTTAGGCCATCTACAAGGCAGGGGGAGTGCTCTTCGGGCGACGAATATTGAAGATGGTGTGAAGAAGACCGTGCCGTCGGATGTGGCACTGCATGAAACTGGCACGAACGAAAAGAGCATGGAGGGTTGTAGGTGTCATCGTTAACGACAAGTTTAGCGGCAGACTGGGTGTCGATGGAAGCTTGGTCATCCAGTGAGCAAAATTCAACCTCAGCCCAAGCACAGTCGATTACGGCGTTATACAAAACGTCCCATCACAAGATAATGGTATGGGAGCACGGTGAAAGAACCATGAAATCTATTGTGTACAGAACGTCCTGAATTGTCACGTGGGCTGTACATACTGCAGTCAGATGAACAGGTTGAGCACTGGCTTTGCGAAGTGATAGTCCGGAGAATGGCGTCGTAACCTCACGAATTGAGTGGCGAAATCCAGCATCTATAACAGAAACAGGTGCACCGTATCTACAAGAGTGACAGTAGGGATATTTTTGACGAAGACATCAATAACATTGGTAGGTGACAAATGAGGACCTCGGCAAACCAAAACTTGCGCAGTCCTTGCCTCAGCAACTGCGTCGTCTAGTTTTTCTCCTGGTTAGGCGCGGGTCGTCGACGCATAGGAGAAGGCGAGTGGCGGCGTGGAGAGGGCGAGCGATGACGTCCCGACCAAGGGCGGTGGTCGTCGTGGTAGCGGACTGGCATTGGAGTGGAGGAACCGTGTTGCGCGTTGGAGTCAAGCGGGAAGAAAGGCTCACGGCGGTTTTCATTGGTGATATGCGTCCGGCGACAGCAATGCCTTGCGACGTGTCCGGGGTATCGACAAGCATAACATAAGGGGCGATTGTCAAGGGTGCGCTACAGGTTGGCCGTGTTAGTGCTGGTCCAGTGAACTGCAGCTGGGGGATAGCTCGCGCGAGGCTGGAACGGAGGCGCAGGCGCCTTGCGAGTTGGCATGGCTGCAGTCGCGGCGTAGGTGAGAGGAGCAGCCACAAGATTATGCTCTAGAGCAGCTGAAAAGGCCTTGGCGACCTCTCCTTTAATGACGCCACGAAGAGACGACGGTAAAACTGTGGTAGGTTCTGGTGTGAAGGGCACCAAGAAAAGCTGTCGTGCGACTTCTTCGCGGACAAACGCTTTTATAGCGGCTATTAGTGACACTTGGTCATGACCATTTATCACACTAGACAGTGATGCCAAATCGTGCGCTGGAGGACGTCTTGTCAGAGCTCGCTGCTTCCGAGATTCATTGTAGCTTTGGCAGAGGCTAATTACGTTGTTAATAGTGGTCGGTCTTTTCGCCAAGAGCATTTGAAAAGCGTCGTCGTCAATTCCTTTGACGATGTGCTTACATTTTTTGGCTTCCGTCATTGGGGCGTTCACGTGTCTGCACAAATCGACGACGTCTTTTATGTAACTAGGGAATGTTTCACCTGTTTCTTGTGCGCGTGTGCGTAAACGTTGCCCGGCACGAAGTTTTCGGACGGCAGGTCGATCGAAGTCTGCTACAATCGACGTTTTAAATTGCGTCCACGTTCGGACGTCTGCCTCGTGGTTTCTAAGGAAATGCTGGCTACACCCGCGAGGTAGAAGGACACACGTGTCAACTCTTCCGCGTCCGTCCATCAAATAAAGCGCTCACCCGTTCAAAAGTCGAGAGCCAATCTTCAACGTCGTTAGCATCTGTTTCACTGAAGATTGGAGGCTCCCACTGAGGAACACTGCTTGGACAGATGGTCGGAAGAGCTGGATGCGTCTGCTGATCGGCGTCCAGCATAGCAGAAAGTAGCCGACGAGAACAGAGTTCCAGGATGGTAGCGTGAACGTATACAGGACGGTACCCAGCACATCCACCAATTATAAAGGAGATTTATTGAGCAGAAAGGTTGATGCTTGGAAGGCTTGGAAGGCGTTGCACCAGCCACAATTTCCGAGCCCGAGCCGCTGCTGCACGCTCGATGCTTCGATGCTGCTGCCTCAGCGCCGGAGTACTTCCTCTTCTTTACAATACATACATATACATACATATATGAATATATATATATATATATATATATATATATACATGAATATATATATATATATATATATATATATATATATATATATATATATATGGGATATGGCACAACGGGAGCGTTGTCAACAAGGATAAATATATTTATTTCCCAACAGTTTCGGGAGGGGTCCTTCCTTCATCAGGGGATGAGTTATCCTCCCTTCATCAGGGGATAACTCATACCCTGATGAAGGGAGGACCCCTACCGAAACTGTTCGGAAATAAATATATTTATCCTTGTTGACAACGCTCCCGATGTGCCATATCCCATACCTTCACGAAGACTAACTGGCCCATTGAATTATTACACCCACTATATATATATATATATATATATATACATATATATATATATATATATATACTGACACGAGCATGTAGTGGGTGTCTGGCTGTTGCGTGGCTAGTGTCATCATTACTTGTGCGGGTAGAAGGACTTGGTCGGCAGAAAAGACGACGACGAACTCGCACTGCTCGATCGAAGCTGTTCCGCTGTTTGCTACACTGTTACTTGCACTGATTTTATTACCGTGACAAACTGTTAGAGGTGCTGGGTACAAACCAAATTTGCTAGTTTAACCACAAGCCGCTTCACGCTTCTGCCACCATTTGAAGAACTCCGGAGAAAAAACTGGCACTTCGCCTCAGCCAACGCTTGCTAGGACTACCTCCTGAATTTGGTCCCTTGAGCTCGGCAAGAATGACCACCACAACGGCAAGCCAGACGCAAGAGAGCAACGTAGACCAACTCGCATCCACACTAAGCGTCGTCTACACAGCATGCAGCCCTAAGCCGTTTCATGGTGATGTATTTGAGGACGTAGATGACTGGCTAAACCACTTAGACCGGGTCGCAGCTGCCAACAAATGAAACGACACCAAGAACCTTCGCTACGTCTATTTCGCACTTGAAGACTACGCTCGCATCTGGTATGAGAACCATGAGCCGTTTATCGCCAACTGGCGAGAATTTCACGACACCTATGCCAGGCATTCCGAAATCCAGAAAGGAAAGAAATGCCGAGCTGGCGTTGCCGAGCCGGGTTCAGAAGCCAAATGAAAACGTGGCTATAGCTGTCGAAGACATGTCCCGCTTGTTTAAGCGCACTGACCCAGGGATGGATGAAAAGAAAACTCGACTCCTCCTTCGGGGTGTCAAGAAGCAACTTATTGGCGGTCTCATACGCAAGTCCCCAACTACTGTCGATGAGTTCAGCGTGGAAGCTACTACCATGAAACGGGCACTTCAGCAAGGCTCTCCACAGTACGACCACCAAGCTTCTGTTGCCGCGGCGTCCCCTTTCACCTTTGGACAGGACTTATCAGCACTCCGCGAGCTTGTGCGAAGCGTGGTCCGGGAGGAGCTTGAAAACGTCCGGCCCACTTCTGCTCACCCAAGTGCGACAATTCTGGGAGACACTATTCACGATGAACTCAGGAATGTGACCTAACCATTGCTCCCAATGCGTGCGGAAGCTACTGCTCTGTCTTACGCTGAAGCATTGAGGAGTCCTCAACCTTTCACCAGACGCCGGCCGCCCTCTACTTTCTCACCCTCGCCCCGTGAATTCGCACCTGCAAATAACTATGAGAGCACTTCGCGGTATGACGTTTCGCGTGAAGCCACCCGTAAATTTGACGCCCCGCCGCGGTTTTCTTGTGCCTAAGGTACTCGGCTGCTAACCCGCAGGTCGCGGGTTCGTATCCCGGCTGCGGCGGCTGCGTTTCCGATGGAGGCCGAAATGTTGAACGCCCGTGTGCTCAGATTTGGGTGCACATTAAAGAACCCCAGGTTGTCAAAATTTCCAAAGCGCAACAGTTCAGTTCAGTTCAGCTCAGTTTATTACCTTAAAGGCCCCCCTTTCTAGGAGGGGCATTACATAAGGGGTGGGGTTTTATTTAGATTAACAATGAGCAGTAAAAGTTGTTTTAGTATTGAAGATGATCAATAACACGGTCTTGAAAGGCAGATGATGAGGCGATGTTGGCGATGTCCCGGGGGAGGCCGTTCCAGTCCGTGGCTGCTCGAAAAAAGAACGAGGCAGAAAAAGCAGTGGTGCGCGAAGAAGGGCGGGAAACCTGAAATGGATGACTGGTTCGATGAGATATGCGTGCTGCGGCTACTATATAAGGTGGCTGATTGAGGGAAGAATGAAATAACTTGTGATAAAGCACGAGAGTTGCAGTGCGGCGGCGCAAAGAAAGGAGTGGTAGTTCAGATTTCGCTTTCAAAGATAAAATACTGATATCGTATGAGTAAGATGAGTGAATGAATCTGGCAGCACGGTTTTGTACCGCTTCTAATGCTTTGATTAAATACGCTTGATGAGGGCTCCATATGGCAGATGCATATTCTAATTTCGGTCTGATTAAAGATTTTTACGCAAGTAATTTTACATGTGAGGGGGCTAGGCGGAGATGGCGTTTGAGAAAACCAAGTGCTTTATTAGATGCTGAAACTACATTAGCGATGTGTGTATGCCATGATAAATCATAAGACAAGGTTATTCCAAGATATTTATAAGACGGTACTGATTCAATTGCGGTGTTAACGATGGAATAGTGGAAGCGATGTGGGCTATGGCGACGAGAAAAAGACACGAGTTTACATTTAGAAGGATTAAGGGTCATTAACCATGTGTTACACCAATTAAGCACGTTGTTAAGGTTGGTTTGGAGATACACGTGATCATGCTGGTTACTGATAGTGTGATAGATGGCACAGTCGTCCGCGAACATGCGGATGCTGCAGGATACATGGTCGGGCAAGTCGTTAATATATATTAGGAAAAGAAGGGGACCAAGTACAGATCCTTGGGGAACGCCTGATGTGACTGGGAGAGAGTTAGATAGGTGGCCATTAACAAAGACTGACTGAGAACGGTTAGTGAGAAACTGTTCAATCCAACGAAGAATGTTAGGGTCTAGATGCAGGTGTGAAAGCTTTAGCAAAAGGCGGCGGTGAGGAACTTTATCGAACGCTTTCGCATAGTCTAGAAAAATTACATCAGTCTGCATGTTACGGTCTAGGTTAGTGTGCAAGTCGTGAAGAAATAGCGCTAATTGTGTTTCGCAGGAGTGACCTTTACGAAATCCATGTTGTGATCGATGAAAAAAATTACATGAGTCCAAAAAACTTGCGATTTGAGAGTAAATGACGTGTTCCATGATTTTACAGGGTACACTAGTTAATGAAATGGGGCGGTAGTTCAAGGGTGAGTCTCTGTTACCTGATTTGTACACTGGAACGACCTTCCCCGTTTTCCAGTCATCTGGAATGATTCCTGAGGCGAGTGACTGTGAAAAAATCAAAGATAAATAGGCGGCACAAATTGATTTACCATTCTTCAGAAGCTTAGAATTAATTGAGTCCATACCGGCTGATGATGAAAGCTATATGTTATCGATTACGGATGCAATGCCTTCTTCGAAAAATGAGATAGTTGGCATGAATGCTTCGATGTTAACTGATGGTGATTGTGAAGGTGCGTCAAGTTCTTGAGTGAAGACAGATACGAATGCGGTGTTAAATATTTCCCCACATTCATAGTCTGTCACTGGTTCATGCGCATCGTTAGTCAGTGTGATGTCGCGGGTCTGCTTTGGATTTAAAAGTTGCCAAAATTTGCTGGGGTTGCTGGTTAGTAGCTTTGGTAAGTCATCGTGATAAAAAGTATGCTTGGCGTTCCGGATCTCAAATAGATATGATTTTTCTACTTCGAAGTATTTATCCCAGTCACTCTGCGTGTCACGGCGTTTGGCCGAACGGAAGAGCCGTTTCTTTTTATTTTCCAGCCGTTTTAAACGTACAGAAAACCATGGCTTATTGTGATTAGCATGAAAGGTAACCCTCGGAATGAACATATTAGTGAGCACACTTAATTTATTTTTGAATATTGACCAGTTTTCATGTACTGTGCGAGTGGGAAACACTGATTTGTACTCAGAAAAAAAGGTGTTAAGGTCTTCAGTTATTGCATCGTAGTTTCCCCGGTCGTAAAGGCATATTGTTTTTGCGGATGTGTACTTTGGAGCAGAACTGAATGAAAATAGGGCATGTATGATTTTATGGTCGCTGATTTCTGGGAGATAACTGATAGATGAAAGGTTCTCAGGACTGTTAGTTAGTATTAGGTCTAGGATGTTTGCTGTTTCTTGCGTAACGCGTGTTGGTTCCGAGACTAACTGACTCAGGTTAAAATTTAAACATACGTCAATGAAGTTTTTAGCCTCTGCATGACATGATAATGAGGACATGCCTAGGTTATGCCATTTGATGTTCGGGTAATTGAAGTCGCCAAAGAGAAGGATGCGAGCATTGGGATAAGTGGCAACAAGTTGCCTTAGGCTATTGTTTAGGTGCCTACAGAAGTCTGGATTAGTATGCGGTGGCCTATAACAAACGCCAAGAAGTACTGTTAGGGGAGGAGCGTGACAAATGAGCCATAATGATTCAATGTCGGACGTTACGTGTACAACGGAACATGATATACCTTGGTGAATTGCGACCAGAACACCACCCCCTCGAGTACACTTTCGGTCGCTACGATACACGCGGAATTCGGGTAAGTCAGTCAGAATTTCAGCGTCCAAAACGTTATCGTTGAGCCAAGTTTCAGTTAGTACCAGTATATTGCTTCCGGATGACAAAACAATGTTCGATAAGAGTTCGCGCTTTGGAAGGAAACTGCAGATGTTAGTAAATATCACGGAAAAGGAGAGTGGTTTGGCAGGTGCCGGGCGCTGTCGGTTTGTAGGTACATGGTGACAGGGTGACTGCTATGTGATTTCTTTAACTGTGCTAGACAACTTATCAAAAATATAACGTTTTGGACCGATGTGCAGGGTTTTATACCGCAAGGAGAACTTAGCAGATTTAGCCTTGGCAAATGCTATTGTTTTCGCGCGTGTCGAATGGAGAGCGAAAAGTCCTCTCCAATGCTAAAGTTAGTATTTCTTAATTTCCGGCCATTTGATAGGATCGAGTCCTTTGTTTTGTAACATGTGAATTTTACAGTACGGCGTCCTCTCATAATTATATGGTGGTTTGGGGACGTTAAGCCCCACGTGTCAATCAAACACGCAAATCCGACGTATGGCGAACCTCTGACAACAGGCCACTTTGCTACCACTGCGACGAAGCGGGCCATCTTTATCGCTAGTGTGCGTATCACACTATGACGAGCGTTAGGGTGAAACTCCCTTCAGGAGTTTCACCCTAACGCTCGTCAACCCAGCAACGGGGAGTGTCCTCGCGAGATTCAGCAACACCTAGCAGCGCAGCAGCCGTTTCCTCCTGCAAAAAAGCCACCGGCCATACTCACCTTCTCCTCGGCGCGTCGGCTCGCCTAGTCGTTACGCCACGTTCTCTGATGTATGAAACGGGTCCCCAAGTCCTGTCCCACGCCAGGAAACCGAGGCCAGCGGCCTCTTGGAGTAGAGCCGCTGTTGACCAAACTGACAAACATCCTCCGCCACGACACGTTAACGATGCCGATATTTCTGTCACGAAATTTTCTGAACGTGACGCATAGACTTCCGCCGATATTTCATAACTGTCGACAATCACTCGACCACCGCACTCATGGATTCTGGCGCCGATTACTTCATTATAAGTGATGACTTCGCGGCTGCTCTTCGAAAAGTGGTGACGCCATGGAACGGTCCGCAGCTACGTACCGCAGGTAGTCATCTAGTGACACCGGTTGGGAGGTGCACTGCCCGAAAACATATTGGCGCTTCGAACTTCATCGAGACTTTCGTCGTACTGCGGGAACACTCCAGAAAGGTCATCTTGGGATTTGACTTCCTTCGAGAATATGGGGCTAATATAAATCTCCGAGAATTGCTGGTGACGTTTTCACGTAACTAACACTCTCAGAATTTTGAATCGCGTATGATGGCGTTGCGTGTATCCGAGGATTCAGTGACAGTACCACCCCGTTCCAGTGTGCTGGTTATCGTGCTGAGTAATATCAACCGAAGAGCTCTCGGAGTCGTAGAAAGCAAAGTGTCCGTGCTCTTGTCTTGTAAAGTATGCATCGCCCGTGGTCTCACAGCATTGACACGTGAGCCTGCGAAAATTCTGCTAACAAATTTCGGTCATGAATACCAGAACTTCATGAGGCAGTGTGTCATCGCTTACTTTGAAGAAATCGGAGACTCGAAAGCCAGCTTCTCACTCGCGCAACTATCTTCCGCTTCTCGCGATGACAGGGTCCAGTTAAGCTTGATGTGAACTGCGCATTCTTGACTTCAGAGCAAGAGAGTCTTAGCTCCCTCCTATATTCCTTCAGTGATTGCTTTGCCACGAGGTCCAAAATCAAACAGACACCCGTCGCAAAGCACAGAATCATAACAGAGCCAAGCGAAATGCCGATTCGACAACATGCTTATCAAGTTTCCCGCACAGAACAAGACACCATCCACGACCAAGTACAACAAATGCTTGCTGAAGACATCATTGAGCCATCTACAAGCCCAAGGGCATCACCGGTGGTGTTGGTGAAAAAGATGGCCCATTGCGTTAGTGTTTTGATTATCGCAAACTGAACACCGTGACAATGAAAGACGTTTCGTGCTTCCTCTAATTGACAACTCACTTGACCGCCTTAGAAACACCCGATATTTTTCATCCATGGATCTACGCAGTGGTTACTTGCAAATTGAGGTCGATGAACGTGACCGGGAAAAGACCGCCTTCATTACTCCTGACGGGCTCTTCGAATTCAAGGTGCTTTCTCTGGGGCTGTGCTCTGCTCCTGCGACTTTTCAGCAGTTGATGGACACAGTTTTGTGTGGCCTCAATTGGCAACGGTGTCTTTGTCTATTTAGATGAGGTCGTCTTTTTTTCGTCGACTTTCGAGCAGCACCTTTTAGTCTTTGTGCAGTACTTGTGGCGCTACAAACAGCTGGCCTGTCGCTCAAGCACGAAAAATGACACTTCGTCTACGATGAGCTAAAGTTTCTCAGCCATGTCGCCAACCTTACAAGCAGACCTAAACAACATTTTACATTGGTGTAACCTTTGGAAAATGGAACTTAACACTTCTAAATGTAAAGCAATGAGAGTTTCACGTAACCACACATCTACCGATAACTATTCCTACAGCCTGAACACAACCCCTCTTGAATATATCCAGTCTTATAAGTATCTTGGTGTTCACATTACTAACCCGCTATCAAGGTCCGACTACATTAATCAAGTCACATTCAAAGCTAATCGCATGCTCGGTTACTTGAAACGAAACTTTCCTGTTGTGCCGACATTTTAAAGAAACAGCTGTACATCACCTACATCCATCCTCTACTGGAGTACGCCGCATGTGTATGGGATCCCGGCCACATACCACTCGTTAACGAATTAGAGGCAATTCGAAACTGGTCGTCACGTTTCATTCTTTGCAACTATAATCGAACATCTAGTGTAACTGCCGTGAAGGTCAGGCTTAATCTCCCTCCGGTTGTCATGCGTAGAAAAATCGCTCGCCTTTGCGCGTTCCAAAAAATATACTATCACAATCACGTTCTAAAATCGTGCTTATTACAGCCTGCAGCTTTCGTCTTGTCACGTTACTCACGACAAAACTTGATACAATGGGCTCGTTTAGTCGACTAGCCAAGCAGCGGCTCAGAGAGATCGTCTTTGTCCTCTTTCACTCTTCGATCTCACCCAAGCAAACCATGTGGCAATAGTCCCCCCCTTTGGAAGCATCGACTCGATGCTCGTAAATAAAAAAAATGAAGGTATACACACGCAGATATAGAGAACCAAAAGAGGGAGAGTGCCAGTACTCGCAGGGCAAATGAAGTTTCGTCAGCGCTTGCGCCAAGCGCAAAAAGAGAAGGCATAAAAACACAGGAAACACAAACAGCAGCAGCAACGCAAAGTCACGGCCTGTCGTAGCACGTGAAACCACAAGGGCTATTGGGTGAAGTAGGGCTTCAGCCGAACGACATGCACGGTTTCGGGCTGAAGCTGTCGACGAGAA
This sequence comes from Rhipicephalus annulatus, assembly GCA_013436015.1. NCBI lineage: Eukaryota > Metazoa > Arthropoda > Arachnida > Ixodida > Ixodidae > Rhipicephalus > Rhipicephalus annulatus. The sequence continues at coordinate 320,490 of WOVY01000230.1, read as the reverse complement.
GATGCTGCGCCGTCCGGAAATACCTCAAAGGTAACATCTGTGATTTGTTTAAGAACCTTGTACGGTGTAAAATAACGGCTTAGGAGTTTTTCGGATAAGCCTGGTCGCCGGACAGGGATCCACAGCCACACTCGGTCCCCAGGGTGGTAGGTGACATTTCGATGGCGGAGGTTGTAACGCCATGCGTCTGCATCTTGTTGGTGACTGGTGTTTATGCGAGCTAGCTGACGAGCTTCTTCGGCGTATTGAGTGTCTTGCTCAGCATCTTGAGCAAGTTCATTGCATTGGTCGCACGGAAGCATAGCATCGAGCATGCTTCACACGTTGCGTCCGTAAACAAGTCGGAAGGCGGAAATCGCGTTGTTTCTTGCGTTGCCGTATTGTAAGCAAACGTGATGTATGGAAGAATCTCGTCCCAGGTTTTGTGTTTTACGTCCACGTACATTGACAGCATGTCCGCTATGGTCTTGTTAAGCCTCTCTGTCAGTCCATTGGGTTGCGGGCGATAAGCCGTTGCTTTTCGATGACTTGTGCAGCTCAGTTTAAAAATGGCCTCCATCATTCGTGCTGTAAATGACGTCCCTCTGTCCGTAATCACGCATGACGGGGCACCATGCCGTAGGACGATTTGGTGCACGAAGAACTGCGCGACTTCAGAGGCCGTGCCACGGGGTTATGCTTTTGTTTCAGCATAACGCGTGAGATTATCTGCCGTAACTATATTCCACTCGTTCCCAGAGGACGACAAAGAGAAGGGCTCGAGAAGGTCCATTCCCACGAGGTCAAACAGTGTCCGTGGTGGTGCGATCGGCTGGAGCAGGCCCGTGGGTCTCACAGGCGGAGTCTTGCGGCGCTGGCACTCACGGCAGCCTTTCACATATCAATGTACACTAGTTGATAGTCGCAGCCAGTAATACTGTTGGCGTACTCTGGTGAGAGTTCGCGAATAGCCCAAATGTCCTGACGTGGGCTTGTCGTGGCACGCAAGGAGGATCTCATCACGCATGTCGGTAGGAACAACCAGTAGGAAGGCTTTGTCGCTACCACGGGCGTTTTTCTTGTAAAGAATGCCTCTTCTTAGACAAAAAGAGTACAGTTCGTGAGCAATGTGTTGAGAGACGTGAGAGTTGCGGCTTTCCAGGGAATCAATGACTGGGCGTAATTCGTCGTCTGTCCGCTGCTTTGACACAAATTCGGAGTCCCTAACTGCTCCGAGAAAGGCATCTTCATCTTCGGAGCCCCTGACAGCGTTCCCCACAGGTGCTCGAGAAAGCGCGTCAGCGTCTTCGTGTTTGCGTCCTGACCTGTACACAATCGTAATATCGAACTCCTGCAAACGCAAACTCCACCGTGCGAGACGGCCGGATGAATCTCTGAAATATGCCAGCCAGCAGAGCGAGTGGTGGTCAGTCACCACTTTGAAGGGACGACCCTAGAGGTAAGGCCGAAATTAGGTCGTCGCCCACACGACTGCGAGGCATTCTTTTTCTGACGTAGAATAGTTGGTCTCGGCTTGAGAAAGAGTACGACTGGCGCAAGCTATCACATGCTCAACGCCACCGTGTCGTTGTACAAGGACAGCGCCAAGTCCAACGTTGCTGGCATCTGTATGAATTTCTGTAGCAGCGTCCTCATCAAAACGGGCAAGAACAGGGGCTGTTTGAATTCTCTGTCGTAACTCTGTGAACGCTGTATCTTGTTCTGCGCCCCAAATAAAGGGCACGTCATCTCGGGTGAGTCGCGTAAGAGGTTCAGCTATCTTCGAGAATTTCGCGATAAATCGGCGATAATACGCGCACAAGCCGAGGAAATGGCGTACAGCTCTTTTATCTGATGAAACAGGGAAGGCGGCGACAGCAGCAGTTTTGTCTGTATCAGGTCGCACTTCATCCGCACTAATGATATGTCCCAGAAATTTCAGCTCTTCATAGCCGAAATGGCATTTTTAGGGTTTCAGCGTGAGTTCAGCTGCGCGAATGGCTTCCAGAACCTTTCGCAGACGCTTCAGATGTTCTTCGAAGCTCTCGGAAAAGATGACCACATCATCGAGGTGGACAAGGCAGCTTTGCCACTTCAAGCCAGCGAGAACTGTGTCCATCGTCCTCTGAAAAGTGGCTGGTGCTGAACAGAGGCCGAAGAGAAGAACTCGGAATTCGTAAAGTCCGTCTGGAGTCACAAACGCGGTTTTTTCTCGGTCTCGTTCATCCACTTCAATTTGCCAATAGCCACTCTTTAGATCGATGGACGAAAAATACTTCGCGCGTCGTAACCTGTCGAGGGAGTCGTCGACCCGTGGAAGCGGGTAGACGTCCTTTTTTGTGACGCAATTAAGCTGCCTGTAGTCAATACAGAATCGCAGCGTTCAGTCTTTTTTCTTTACTAGAACGACTGGCGAGGACCAAGCGCTGCTGGATGGCTGAATAATCGCGTCGTCGAGCATCTCTGTTACTTGTGTCTGAATAGACTCGCATTCTTTGACAGAAACGCGGTAAGGCTGCTGCCGGATGGGGCGGATGTCATCGTCGGTAATAATTCGATGCTTCGTGGGGTGTGTTTGACGGACTTTAAAAAAAGAGGCGAAGCAAGATCGAAACACCCTTAAAAGGTCATGAAGTGCAGCCTTTCTCTCGTCTGACAGCGTCGAATTAATGTCGATGCGGTCTAGAAATTCTTCATCCTCATGCGTTTCCTCGGACGCGAAGCACTCCGTGACGTCGGCAACAGAGTCTCCATAAGCTAGGGTGGTTCCGCGAAAAAGTTGCCGGTGCTCGTAATTGAAGTTCGTAACTGGTATCGTTGACTTTCCATCACCGACGCGCCCAACACTTCGGGCGGCGCATACACCTTGGAGCAGCACAAGTGATAGGTTGCTTTCAGCCACCACGTCACTGTCTTGGAAGTCTTTACAAGTGACTTCGATGGGAACAGTTGCTCGAGGTGGCAGCGTCACACTGTCGTCAGCAACATGCAGCGCAGGTCTACGGCAGTTATCAGCGTCTCGATCTGTTGCGCCTTGAGACGAGAAGGTCACGATGCACTCACGGAGATTTATGATGGCACCGTATTCCCGAAGGAAGTCCATGCCGATAATCAGCTGACGCGAACAGTCGCGAAGAACGAGGCAGCTGAGCAAAAACGTTGACGCACGAATTTTTACTCTTGCGGTACATCGACCCAGCGGTGTTACAACGTGTCCTCCAGCTGTTCAAATTCGCCTTCCATTCTACGGCGTGATCACTTTCCTCAGATCTTTCGCTAGCCTCCCGCTGATGATTGAATAGTCTTCATCAGTGTCTACCAATGCACTGACCAGAAGACCGCCAACCAGCACAGGTATGTCGAGTGACACGTGGTCACTAGGTTCAGATGTGGATGCCGGCGTTTCTTCGGTAATGCGATTATTCTCTGACGAAATGCCTTCGGCGTTGCGTGCGAGAGTCGATGGGAGATCTTCCGCACTTTGACTCCCAGCGACCTTGCCCCCGAAGGCCGCTGCCTTCAGTTTTCCCGACGAGGGCTCGGGGAGCGTTCCCGTCCCGTCACCCCGAAACGTGGCCCATGGGCTGCGGGTCTCCTCAGAGATGGTGACCACGATTGCCGTCATGTAAAGGGTGCACGCTGTTGCGCGAGATACTCTTCGATATCCCTTGGCCTTTGACAAATTCGGGGACCAGGGGAATTGATAGAAACTCCGTGCAGTCCAAGTTGCCGGTATGGGCATTCGCGGTAAATGTGACCAGCCTCACCGCAATGATAGCAGAGGGGTCATCTGTCTGGCATACGCCACAGATCAGACTTGCGCGCCGGTGCACGGCGACTATCGATGTCCAAATCAGCGTGCGCTGACTGAATCACGACTGACGGCATCATTGTCTGGATCGGGACGTGCGGCATTGTCTGGATCGGGACATGCGGCACTGGCTGGGTCGGGACTCCTTGACCAGAAAGAGGAGTGGCAGATCGCAAGGCTTCCGCGTACGTACGACGGCGACTGTCAGTAGACACAGGAGCCGTTTCCGGATCAACCGACGTGGGCTGAAAACGATGGGCGTGCAGCGCCTGCTGGACCTCGTCACGAATGACACTGGTGATAGAACCAACATCGATTTGCCTTGTCCCGTACATCTTTTTCATTTCTTCCCGGACGACAGATCGGATGATCTCGCGAAGCCATTCGGGGCTCTTGCTCCCAGGGGTGGCGAAAATTTCGGGAGTTGAGGCAGCATTCACTTTATGGTCAAACAAAGCAGACCGTTGGTGCAGTACTCGCCCAAGCAAACCATGTGGCAATATCATCCCGCATAGATCACCCCCAAAAAGTGCATATTCCTCGAAGTAACACCGTCACCTTTTCCCAATCTTTCCTACCTAACACATGTCGCGACTGGAATCTTCTGTCAGCATCGACTGCCTGTATTACTGAACCTGACGCGTACCATAAGGCCTTGACATCTTCTATGTAAATTGAATTTCATGTTGCGCACGCCATAATTCCTCATCGTATTCGTAACTTGTATTGGACACTGCATTCACTTTTTTCTTCTCGTTTTCTTATTATTGAATACTTTGCATCTTTTTGCGTTGCCTGGCTTATTACGTGTATATTTTGCTTTTTGCCCATTTCGCTTTTGCTCGTTTTCCTATTATTGACTCTTTTGTAGTTTTTGTGCGTTGGCGGACTTATTACGTCTATGTTTTGCTTTTTTCCCCTTCCCTCTACAACGCTATAAAGCCCTGAGGGTAAAATAAAAAAAAGAAAGAAAAGTAACGAAATTCACCCAGACCACGAGAAAACACTGGCTGTCGCTGCCTTCTCAACTTCGACAAACCAACGCGACCTATGCTGTTTTCTGGGCCTTTGTGCGTACTATCGTAACTTCGTTCCGAAGTTTTCCAAAATAGCAGAACCATTAAACCAACTCACGAGAGACAACGTTGCTTTTGTGCAGGCCCCAGAACAACACGAAGCTTTTTGCGAGATAGGACGACGCCTCGAGACTCCTCCAATCTTGGGTCATATTGAAGAAAATGCCGACACTGAAGTGCATAGAGATGCAAGTAATGTCTGCCTCGGAGCCGTCCTTGTGCAATGGCAGGAAGGTATCGAGCAAGTGATCGCCTACGATAGTCGGGCGTAATCATCGGCTCAAACGAACTATTCCACCACAGAAAAGGAATGTCTAGCTGTCATGTAGTCTAGTGGCTAAGGTACTCGGCTGCTGACCCGCAGGTCGCGGGTTCAAATCCCGGCTGCGGTGGCTGCATTTCCGATGGAGGCGGAAATGTTGTAGGCCCGTGTGCTCAGATTTGGGTGCACGTTAAAAAACCCCAGGTGGTCGAAATTTCCGGAGCCCTCCACTCGTCTCTCATAATTATATGGTGGTTTTGGGACGTTAAACCCCACATATCAATGAAGCTGTCATGTAGGCCATAGCCAAGTTCCAACCGTATTTGTACGGGCTACCATTCAAAAAAGTCACCGACCACCATTCCTTGTGCTGGCTTGCAGGCCTCAAAGACCCCTCAGGCCGCCTAGCTCGTTGGAGTCTCCACTTACAAGTATTTGACGTTACGATGGTTTTCAATTCAGCACGCAAGCACACCGTTGCCGACTGCCTATCACGTGCCGCAGTTGAGTCGATTCCTCCTGACCAAAGGAAAGACGAAAGTTTCCTCGTGTCCGTCACAGCCTCCGAATTGGCTCAAAAACAGCGTGATGACAGAGAACTTTGCCTGATCATCGACTATCTCGAGGTCAAGCTTGAAGAGCCACCACGAACAATTTTATCATTTTTCTTTCGTGACAACGTCCTGTACAAGCGGAGCTTTGATCCCAACGCTCAAACCGCCCTACCGGCCATACCATCTGTGATGCGAGACGACATCCTTAAGGCGTGTCATGACGAACCATCTTGCGGGCATTTAGGGTTCACGCGTATTCCGGCACGTGCTATCCACACGTACTACTGGCCCAAACTGTCCCGTACGGTCAAGCACTATATGAAAACCTGCCTAGACTGTCAGCGTCGTAAAACTCCGCCCATGAAACCAGCTGGTCTTTTACACCCCGTGGAGCCACCCTGAGAACCATTTCAACAAGCTGGAATGAACTTGATAGGTCGATTTCTAAAATAGTGAGCGGGGAATTGCTGGATAATAGTTGCGACTGACTATTTAAACCATTATTGTGAAATACGAGCACTCCAGCGCGGTACGTCAAGCGATGTCGCAGATTTCTTCATTGATGCTGTCGTCCACCGCCATGGTGCACCGGCCGTGGTATTAACACACAGAGTCACGGCCTTCACTGCCCAAATACTGAAGGAAGTGATGACACTCAGTGGCACGGTACATCACCGAACGACAGCTTACCATCCACAAGCTAACGGATTAACAGAACATGTCAAGAAGACCATCACAGACATGATCTCCTTTTATGTCGACGTAGACCATAGGAACTGGGACAGTGTCCTCTCTTTCCAAACTTTCGCAGATAACACCGTGCAAGAAACTACAGGATTTACACCTTTCCGCCTGCTTTACGGCCGTGAAGTTACTGCGATGTTAGACGCCATGCTATTACCTAACGTATGTACGAGCAACACCGAAAATGCTGACCAACATGCGCAGCGCGCCGAAGAAGCTCGGCAACTATCTCGCTTGTGCATTCGCTACCAGCAACAACACGATGCTCATAGGTGCAACCTTGGGCACAGAGAAGTCACCTACCACTTCGGAGAAATAAATTCCGCCATATCCACGAAGTGAATGAAGATGAGTGGGCGAAACTCCGGAGGTGAACCTGGTAAACCATGAATCCTCTGTACATTTTGCCCACTCAATTTTATTACATCTCTCCCCCTAGCGTACGTCGCCGCACTAAATCGAACGATTGCCTTCAACCAATGACACGCACCATATGTGACATCATTCCTATTTTATAAGATCTCGCGTCTTTCATTAACTACAAGTACCGCTTTCTAGTTTATAATATCTTGCATCTTTTCATCATCAGCTACAAGTACCACCATCTAGTAAACACTACAAGAACTAAACGAGAGGTGGCTATGATGATGATGATGATGTGATGGCGGCCGGCCCCTTTGCAACGGGGGAACACACTCAGTGTCCTGGCCTCAAAAAGAAAAGTGGGAAAGAAAAACAAAAAGCACCGAGAAAAAAGAAAGGACAAAGAAAAGGATCCACACTCTTGAACGACACAGGCAAGAGACGCGCACACACAGTGGTCTAGGTCCTAAGTCCGCCGTATAGTTGCCCACCACTCAGTAAGCCGCCTTTTCGTGGCTGCGACCGCGTACCGTCCCCCCCCCATTGTCGCTGCTTCCATCTTCATCAAGCATTTGAAACCCGAGCGCCTGTGGGAGGGTTGCACCCTCCACCTGAGAAGTTGGGAGACTCCTGCAGTGAAGGACGAGATGCTCCTGTGTCTCACTCGCTACGCCGCAAACTCTGCACAGGTTGCTGACCACAGTGGCATCAAACTTTCTGCGGTACTCCAGAGTGCGAAGAGCCCCAGCTCTCGCCTCGAACAGGAGGCTGCTGCCAATGCTATTGTCATAGAGGCGCGACCCACAGATGCTGTCCTGGTGTTTCCTGTAGCACTCGAGAGTGGACTTCGCCTCCATAGCTTCTCGCCATCGGGTTTCTTCTGCTTCTACATTACACGATACGGTACCGCCATCTAGTGAACACTGCAAGAACTAAACTAGAGGTGACTACATACAGGGGACAGTACCGCCATCTAGTGAAGACTGCAAGAACTAAACTAGAGGTGGCTACATACAGGCTACAGGGGACGCACAGCCCACGCCCTAAGGAGCTTCGCCCCTAAAAGTTTGGCTATGGAGTCCCGTACGCCAACGCGGCCGCTCTGAGAAGCTCTTGCGTCGTTATTTCAGCCCTTACCGGGTTTTTCAGTTCGTCAGCAATGTAAAATGCGAAGTTATCACAGAGCCCAGCGTGCAGTCCTCCTGTCGTTGTGCCCAGCCGGACGTCGTCCACGTGGCTGGGATGAAGCCGTATTACTCACGCTGAAGACTTGCTCTTGCCTCCATACATTGGAAAGCATCGAGGCAATGCTTTCCGTGAGGGAGAGGAATGACACGAGCAGGTAGTAGGTTTCTGGCTGTTGCATGGCCAATGTTATCACTACTTGTGCGTGTCGAAGGATTTGGTCGGCAGAAAAGACGACGACGATCTCGAGCTGCTCGATTGAAGCTGTTCCGCTTTTTATTACACTGTTCCTTGCACTCTTTTTATTACCGTGATTATATATATATGTATATATATATATATATATATATATATATATAACAGACAGTAATGCCAAGGAATGTACAGGGGAAGTTATTAAAACCAATGGAATGTAAATAAGAAGAAAGAAAAGTGGATGAAAAAATTACCAACTGTGAGCAGGAATCGAACCTACGACCTTCGAACGCGTAATTCGAAGGTCGTAGGTTCGATTCCTGCTCACAGTTGGTAATTTTTTCATCCACTTTTCTTTCTTCTTATTTACATTCCATTGGTTTTAATAACTTCCCCTGTACATTCCTTGGCATTACTGTCTGTTATATCTCATTAATATTGTGTTAAAACACGGAAAAACGAGCCCTTAGGTATACACTTCTTTCCCTTATATATATATATATATATATATATATATATATATATATATATATATATTTACGGTTGAATAAAAGGATAGGTGGATTTATTTACAGGGCGAGGATGAAGTTCGGCCGTCGTGGTAAAGATGGAGTCCTCAGGCCACACCAGACAACGTCGTCTTCCTCTTCTATCTGACCGGCACATACTACAGCCCGGCTCATACCGTAGTAATCCCTTGTTCAAAAACGAAACCCGCTGGGCGAGTTTAAGCCACTGGAGCGATGAAACTTCTTGAGGCGAGCCACGTGCACCAACTGCGTTCAATTTCACCGACGAGAAGGTGTGGTCAAGCGTGCCACAACGTATGTGGGGTCAGTCAAGCAATCTACAATGACGTAGGGGCCTGTGTACTGCGGTAAAAACTTCTGACATAAACCAGGTTTTCATTTGGGAGTCCACTACCACACGAATTCACCTTTGCGGAATGAAATGGCGTGATGGCGTTGATCGTACCATTGCTTGGAGCGATCTTGTGTTGCCAGTGTAAGCAAGCGAGCAATTTGGTGGGCTTCTTCAGCCCGGCGCAATGTTTTAGCCACGGACTCATCGGTATGGAGCCTAAATGGGAGGACTGTATCAAGGGAGGTGCGTGGTGATCGAGCGTAGGGCAGGTAGAGGGCGTGAAGTCCGTGGCCTCGTGCTTCGCTGTAATGTATGCGCAAGTAATAAATGGTAAGATCTCATCCCAGTTTTTGCGATTGGATGCGACGTACATAGCGAGCATGTTAGTAAGAGTTCGATCGGTGCGTTCTACAAGACCATTCGTCTGGGGATAGTATGATTTCGAATGTCTGAACTTTGAAGTGCAGAGGCGAAGCAATTCTTCCACAGCATCCGCAATGAATTGGCGACCACGGTCACTGATGATTACTTGAGGTGGACAAGGCGAAGAACAACGGAGCGTAACAAAAAGGCAGCGACGCCATCAGCTGTAGAAGATGGTATCGCAGCGGTTTCGGGGTATCTGGTAAGGTGATTGACGCACACTATTATCCACTGGTTGTTGTTCGAAGATCGCAGAAACGGGCCCAATAGGTCGATACCCATTTGCCCGAAAGGCGTAGTAGGCGGTTCTACGGGGTGAAGGCCTTGCGGTGCACTGGTAGGTCGTTTGTGACGCTGGCAGTTCTCGCAGCTTGAGACGTATTGTTTCGTAAAATCTCGCATTCGAGGCAAGTAAAAACGCTGCTGCACACGATGGAATGTGCGAATGAACCCAAGGTGTCTTGACGTGAGATCATCGTGCATAGTACGGAGAACGTCGCATCGAAGACTTTGAGGTACAACCAGTAAATAACGTGGGCCAGTTGCTGAGTAATTCGTTTTGCAGTCCATCACAAATGCGAAAGCGACCACTGCCTTCGATATTCCTAGCGTCAACGAACAAAACGTCTAAAGATATATCATTCAATTGTTCTCGTTTGAAGATATTGGCGTCAGGAAACGTGTGAGAGACCGCAGCAAAACAGATGTCGAAGGTATCTGCACTGTCCTCCGTCGTGGTCATAGGCAGGCGAGAAAGGCAATCAGCGTCCGAGTGACGTCGTCTATTTCTGTACGAAATGCTGAAGTCAAATTCTTGAAGGCGTAAAGCCCATCGAGCAAGGCGACCAGAAGAGTCTCGGAGGGTAACAAGCCAACCTAATGAATGATGGTTTGTAACAATCGTGAATGAAGGACCATAGAGGTGACATCGAAACTTCTGAATAGCGAATACAGCCGCTAAACATTCTTGCTCTGTCACCGTATAATTCATTTCAGCCTTGCTTAGAGATCGACTCGTATAAGCAACAACATGCTCCGCATTATCATGGCGCTGAACAAGCACACCTTCGATGCCAATTCCACTTGCGTCACTGTGCCCTTCTGTAGGAGCAGAAAAATCGAAATGACGGAGAATAGGCTCAGATGTCAGTAGAAGTTTTAGTTCAGAAAATGCGGCATCACAATCAGGTGTCCATTCGAATAGGCTGTCCTTTCGCAACAAGCTCGTCAGTGGGTGTACTACGTCCGCGAATCGGGGCACAAAGCGGGGAAAATAGGAACATAAGCCCAAGAAGCTGCGAAGTTCCATCTGTGTCTGGAGTGGTTTGAATGTGCCGACTGCTTCGATTTTCGGGAATTTGGCCTGACACCATCTTTGTCAACTAGGTGACCGAGGAGTAAAGCTTGTCGTTCACCAAACTTGCACTTCTTAGAATTCAAAATCAAGCCAGCCTTTCCAAAACAGTCTAAAACAAGGCTTAAACGAACGTTGTGCACTTCGAAGGTACGTCCGAAAATGACGACGTCATTCTAGTAGCATAAGCACACCTCCATTTTAAAACCATGAAGGACAGAGTCCATAAACCTTTCAAAAGTGGCGGGGGCGTTGCAAAGCCCAAACGGCATCACAATGAATTCATACAGTCTATCAAGCGTCACGAATGCGGTCTGAAGGGTGCATAGGTATCTGCCAATATCCTGATGGTAGGTCTATTAAAGAAAAGTATGAAGCGGAGTGTAAGCAGTCAATAACATCGTCAATCCTAGGCAGCGGATATACATCTTTTTTGGTCATGGCGTTGGGTCTTCTGTAATCAACGCCAAACCACCAGGCACCATGTTTCTTCTTAACCAAGATGACCGGTGCTGCCCACGGGCTACACGACTCTTCAATGACACCCTTCTTCAGCATTTCCTGAGCCTGGTCAGCAATAACTTTTCGTTCTGATGACGACACTCGGTAAGCCTTTTGTCTGATCAGATGGGCAGTGCTGGTGTCAATCCTATGGTGAGCGCGAGAACTTGGTAAAGGTAGTGGCTTCTCCTTTTGGCAAAAGTCAAACACAGAAGCATGTCGCTTCAAGAGAAGGCGTAACGTCTGCTGCTCGTGTGACCGCAAAGTGGCGCTAATTATGCCTAGGATCTGCGAATTGTAAGAGCAACTGCGCTTGCTAAAGACTGTACCTTTCTCGCTTTCGTCGTTGTTAACGACTGCTACAGAACCTTCAGTGGAATCATCGAAGACGCCAAGCTTCATTCCTTGAGGGAGCACAACCGACATTGGTGAACAGTTCAGTGCCCACAGAAAGGTTGCTTCTTCATCAACAGATACCAAACAACGAGGGACGAGTATGCCTTTCTCAGCACATTGAACGATGGCAGGTTCAACGATGGCGTCAAAAGATGTGGAAGATTTTTTTTTATTCTATTCAGAAACCCTAAAGGCCCCGAAGGGCATTACATAGGGGGGGGGGAGAACAATGTGTTGAGTACATTTCAATTCAAGAGCAAACACAGACAAGAGCGGGCATGTAACAAAAAACGGTAGAAAAGCAAACAAACAAACAAAAATAAATGGAAAAGAATTACAAAGCAAGCGCACATAGTACATGGTTCATGGCTCTGATAATAAAAATCGCTTCAAGTGGCTTACAAACAAATCGTGATTATGAATTGTGGCAATATCTTTTTGTAATCGATTCCAATAAAAGTTGGCCGAGAACAACGGGGATTGACGAAGAAGATTAGTACGGGCAAACAAGGGGAGGACTTTGAAAGGGTGATCTAGACGCGGAAAAATGCGATGGGCAGGTTTGATGTGCGATGCAGCAAATGACGACGCACTATGATAGAACCGGTGGAAGTGACATAGTAATGCTAGTATTCTTCGTTTTTCCAGGGAGGGCAGCTGTAGAGATTCCTTAATGGCAGTTATGCTAGATGTGCGGGAATAGTTCTTAGTAATAAGACGTGCTGCTTTATTTTGCAAGGCCTACAGTCTGTTTGTTAAGTATGCCTGGTTTGGGTTCCAAATAATAGACGCGTAGTCGAGTTTAGATCGAACTAATGAAGTATAAGCTAAAAGTTTAGTTGACTGACTAGCTAAATACAAATTTCGTCTGATGAAACCGAGTGTTTTACTTGCCTTGGAAATTATAGCATCAATGTGTTCATTCCACGTAAGGGTGGACGACAAATAGACACTCAGATATTTTTTGGCGTAGAAACGTTTTCTATAGCTGTGTTATTAATAGAATACGAATTTAGGCGCATAGCTTTTGTTTTGAAGGCATTTATTTGCATTTGCCAATCCTCGCACCAGTGAACAATATTATCCAGGTCGGTATGTAAAGTATTGGAATCTTCAGAGCTGTTAATTTTTCTGTAAATTACGCAATCTTCGGCGAATAACCGAACGTTAGAATTTAAGTTATTGCCTATGTCATTAATGTAAACCAAGAATAAAATTGGTCCCAGTACAGAGCCCTGAAGCACTCCTGATTTGACTTCGGTTAAGGGGGAATCGTAGTCATTTACGAAAATGTTTTGATAGCGCTTGGTTAAAAATGCTGCAATCTAATTGAGTACGCTGCTGTTTATGTTAAGCCGGGCAAGATTCATCATTAGGCGTTTATGGAGTACTTTATCAAATGCTTTTGCAAAGTCGATAAATATGGCATCAATTTGGGATAAGTCATGAACGACCTGATGTAGGTCGGTTACAAGCTCAAATAATTGTGTTTCACACGAACACCCTCGAAGAAATCCATGCCGATGAATATAAAAAAAGTTGTGCTTTGTAAGATTTTGGCAGGGCACTTTGGCAGCGGCGACGGCGAGGAAAGCACGTTGGATAACCTCTGCTGTGTTTTACAGGTTGGTTAAACTTCTCGTTCTTGTTCGTTTACGACTTTTCATTCGCTGTCGCTGCTGCCAAGCGATTTGTTTTGAGGACGAATGATTTTGGGGCCCAAACATGACAAAGTGTTGCGGTTGCAGAGCTGAAATTGAAGATGCCGCGAGTGCTATTGTTTGCAGTGAGTGCGAATTCTGTTTTCATGCTTCAGTATGCTCAGGCATGAGTGAACAGGAGTATGCTGAAAAGAAAAAGTCGTTTAAGAAAAGAGCATGGAAGTGTGAGGCCTGCAGGCCGGGGGCATCCAAGAGTACCACACGGCCCGCTGATCAAATAGGAGATGCTCAGCTTAAGATTACGATCATGGACATAGACAAGAAATTAACTTCTCTCCTCACTTTGAATGAAAAGGTAGAGGGAATAGACAGGTCAATTCAGTTGCTGTCGGATCACTTTGATAAAATTCAAGAACGCTTGAGTGGGCATGACAGGGAAATAAAAAACATAAAATGCAAGATCGACAAACTTGAGAAGGAGGATCCAGCTAAGGGTCTCGCCCAGCTTCAGATTGATTTTGATGACCTCGAGTGGCGCAGCCGACGTCTAAATGTGGAGATACATGGAATTCCTGAGACTGCAGGTGAAAATCTTTTAAACAAGGTAAATGATCTTGCGAAAACCTTGAGTTTGACGGAACTTGCTCCGGCGGATATTTCCGCTATTCACAGGATGGCATCGAGGCCAGGTAGAGAGCGTGGAGTGATCCTTCGCTTTGTCCACCAGGACCTTCGAAATATGTGGTTTGAAAAAAGAAAATCCTTGAGGCAGGAACAAGAAAATGTCTACATAACTGAGAATATGACCAAGCGTTCCCGGGCTCTTTTATTAGCAGCTAAAACCTGGGCTAGGAGAGTTGGCTATGACTTTGCATGGCATTCCAATGGGAAGGTCTTGGTGCGTAGGAAGAGTGGAGAACGTGCGCAGGTCATCAGGTGTGAGGATGACTTGTCAGCGTTGAGCAATTGATGTTAGTTTTTTGTGCTGTTTCTTGGTTCTCTTTTTTTGTTTTTACTGCTCTGTAAAATGGATGACCTCGGATATATCGCCCTTCGTGAGTTAGCGAAGCGGTTTGGAAACGTACAAAGAGGTTTTCTCCGATGCTTCCATTTAAATGTACAATCATTGGGAAACAAAGTAAATGAACTCGAGTGTCTGTTTAATCAAATGAAAGGTTGTTTTGATGTTGTTATGCTAACGGAAACCTGGAAATCGGATATTTCAGAAGAATTTGAACTACCTCATATGAAAACGTTCTCTGTTTTTCGGCCAAGTCGTCGAGGAGGTGGTGTCACTATGCTACTTGAAAATTCTTTACCAGCCGTATTGCTCGAAACGTTTACTTCAGTTACTGCTCATTACGAAATGTTATGTGTTCAGTTTCAAGATGTCATAGTTGCTGTGTGTTACCGGCCACCTGATGGTGACTTGTCTGATTTTTTTGCATTTTTAGATGTTTTCTTAACATTTGTAAATCAACATCAATACACTGTTATATTGGGTGGTGATTTCAATATTGACATGGGGCATGAAAGCACGAGAAAGTGTGACTTTGAAACTATTATTGCATGCAACGGTTGCGAAAACATTATAAATAGATCCACTAGAATTAGTCTGTCTTCGGAGACCACCATAGACTTATTTATCACAAACTGTGATCTGTCGTGTGTTACCTGTGCTGTCCTTACGTATCCTATTAGTGATCACATGGCGATATGTTGTTCTGTAAAAACAGCTGCACCTACGTTAATTCAGAATGACATTCCTTATAGTTATCAGCATGTCTCGCCAGCTGCTTTAGATGCTTTCCGTTTAGAGATTGGCACTTTGCATTGGGACAATGTTTTTCACTCAAATGATGCGAACTCAGCCTATGACGCTTTTTTAGAATCGTTTATTTGTATATACACTTCCCTTATAAACAGCGGAAAAAACGTAAAGGTTGTCGGAAGCCTTGGATGACACGTGAACTCTTACGTAAAATAGACAGAAAAAACAGATTATTCCGGAAATTCATACGTACGCGCGACGAGGCGGACCTAATTGCTTTCAAGCAGTTCCGAAATGCCTTAAGTAAAGAAATGAAGAAATCAAAGGAGCTGTATCATATACAAGCTTTTACTGTGTGTTCAAAACGAGCAGATGTTTTATGGAATAGAATAAACTCTTTGATGGGCCGAAATTCGAAAACAGAAGAAATTAAGGAGGTACTCCATGACGGAAACTTGGTCAGTGGAGAGGCTATGGTCAATGTTTTTAATGATTACTTCGTTTACAGGGACTTTAGCGACAGATCAACCGCTACTTGCCGAACTCTGGGTCCAGAAATTGCAAACACGTTTTTCTTAGCAGGTACTATCGAACCAGAAGTCCGCACAGTATTTCTCGGCTTAAAAAACAGTCGCAGCTGCGACGCTGATGGCATACAAATAAAACCAGTGAAACATGTTATCGATCAGATCAGTCCAGCACTAACACACATATTCAATCTCTGTATTTCGACAGGGGTTTTTCCTTCGAAAATGCAAACGGCACGCGTAATAGCTCTCTACAAAAAGGGGAACAAGCATAACGTTGCAAATTATCGACCGATATCTATTCTCCCCGTATTTTCTAAAGGTTTCGAAAAAATTATTTTTAGTCGCTTATCCTGTTTTTGCACCAAATATGTCCTGACAAAATCACAATATGGCTTCCAAAAACATAAGTCTACAGAACTCGCCCTACTGGATCAAAAAGAATATATTCTACAACAATTTGAACAAAAAAATAAAGTGGTCGGAATTTTTGTGGATTTCACACAAGCATTTGACTACATTCACCACGGCATTTTATTTGAAAAATTAAACCATTATGGCATTCGCGGGCTCCCACTCATGTTACTTAAAAGCTATCTGGCGCATAGATGTCAATTTGTTTCGATAAATGATTTAGTATCAGATAAGAAAAATATAATTTCAGGGGTACCACAAGGGAGCATTCTTGGCCCTTTATTATTCACTTTATATATTAATGACATAGTCCATATCTCCCCAGAAGTTAAGTTTATTATCTATGCAGATGACACGAGTATATTTGTCACCTCATCATCAGATGTTATTCTTTCTAATAAAGCTAATGACGTCTTACAGAAGTTAGAAAACTGGACAAGTAACAATAAGTTAAAAATAAATGCAACTAAAACAAAAGCGGTAGTTTTTCATTCGAAAGGTCAACAAGTGACTTTGAAGAATAATATTGTATTTAGAGGCTCAGATATAGAAATAGTGAAGTCAGTGAAAGTACTTGGGGTACATTTCTCCAGTTCTTTGCAATGGGATGACCACGTAAATAATATTCAAATAAAATTAGGCCGGATAACTGGAATACTCAGCCGTATGCGGTACCTCATCCCCAATTCGGTGAAGTTATTGATATACAAATCGCTGTTTAGTTCTTATCTTAACTATTGCTATTTGGTTTGGGGAACAACTACAGAAACAAACTTAACAAAATTACTGAGAATACAGAAGAAAATACTGAGGCTGATAGAAAACGCTACAGCTCTAGCACCTAGTGACCCACTGTTTAAAAAATATAAGATAATCAAAGTGAATGACCTATATCAATACAGACTACTACGAGAGTACTGCCTTAGCTGCAAACGCGCAAACTTTTTGTTTACGGAAATGGCGAATCTTTGCTTAAAGGAAAAGGCGTATGAAACAAGAAATACAGAAATGTGGAACGTTCCGTACTTTCGCACTAATTATGGTTTTCAGATGCTTCGATGTACTCTACCGCGAATTCTGAATACTTATATTAGCAAAGGTATAGATGTGTCTCATTTAAGTGTCGCAGAATTAGCGGCTCTTTTTGTTCTATAAACTATGTAGCAAACTATGTTATATGTTCTATAAACTATGTATTTATTCAGGTGCAGAAGATTGCTGCAAGTTCCTTTGTTGTGTAAGCTATGTATCAACTACGTTTTCAGGTTTCCTTCCTTTGTGGCATGATCTTTACGCAAAACAATGTGAAAGTGTATGATATTGTGATGTCCTTCATCTGCTGCCATTGTTCACAAAGGGGGCGGAGGATCCCTCAAGCCGTCATTACGGCTTTTCCCTCCGCCTCCTGTTACACTGTGCTGTGACGAAGCAAATAAAGCAATCAATCAATCAATCAAGATACGTCATAACGGCTGATGATATGATATGTTCTAGAATTTTGCATGGTAAGCTTGTTAAGGAGATTGGTCAATAATTTGAAAGTTCTGATCAGTTGTCGGATTTAAATACGGGAACGACGCGTGCGATTTCCCAGTCATCCGGTATGATACCGGTGTCGAGTGACTGTTGAAAAATGGCGGCTAAGATACAAGCTATAATTGGTTTAGTCATTTTGAGCAGTTTTGGACAAATGCCATTGGGTCCTGGGGCGGAATTATACGAAAGTCGATCAATGGCACATTCAATTCCTTACGGTGTGATGGTAATGCCACTCATAAAAGTCAAAATACAAGCTGGTTGAAGTTCAAGTGGTAGTGGGCTTTCATCGGTGAAAACAGAGCTAAAAAAAGAGTTAAGTTCGGTCGCAACCTCGGATGATGAAAGTAATTCGCCTTCTTTGACTATATCTATACTCACTTGTGAGTTCCGTTTGGGATTGATTATATTCGAGAATTTTTTTGTATTATTTTTTAACATGCTGACAATATCATTATTATAGAATTTTTCTTTGGAATCTTGAAAAAAAGATTAGCAGTTTTTTGATGCTTCGCGATAGCGCTCCCAATCACCATCCGAGTTAGAGGACTTGGCTTTTGAGTACGAGCGTTTCTTCTGATTTATTGCTCTTTTTACGTGTGACGTGAACCATGCGCTTTGAGCTGATGAAACGATTTCGACCTTGGGGATGTGCTTATGCTTCAGTTCGACTAGTTTGTTTTTGACACAGACCGAGTTATCATTAACATTGCGGTTACGCATTGTGCACAAAAACTCAACGCAAAAAGATGACAACTCTTGGAGGATAAGATCAACATTTGCGCGTGCGTAACTGTAGATAGTTTTTTTACTGCCGAGGTTTGCTATTTTTTAATGCATATTCACAGTGGAGAACATTATGATCACTAATAGATTCCAAAACACCGACAGTCATTTTTCCCGGCTCGGTAGTTATTACCAGATTCAAAATGGCATCACCACGTGTGCATTTACAAACTATTTGTTGCAAACCAAATTAAGAAAGCACATCTAAAAATTTCTTGCATTCGTTCTTTCATGTACCGCCCAGGGGTGTGTAGGATTGCCAATCGACCGCAGGGTAATTAAAATCACCACCTAGAATAATTGGTGATGCTGGGTATTTGTCCTGGATAGCGCTTAAAAATCATTTAAATTTTCCACGAATTTTTGAGGGTAATCGGGTGGTCGGTAAGGTCGGTAACACACCCCGACGGCACAAGTTACAGAAGGGCACATTTCAATCAGAACCCACAGAATTTCTATATCGGAACTCGTCGGAACAACGCGTGCACGAAACGTATTTTTACGGCCACTACCACTCCACCACCGCGTGCGGCCACTCGGTCTCTCCTGAATATCGTGAATGCTTTAGAGAGTGACAGTTCGGTATTGTTAATGTCGGGAGTCAACCATGTCTCTGTGCCCAGAACAATGTCGGCCGAACATGATTCTACAAATGCACATAACTGATCTTGCTTTGGGAGCACACTACAAAAATTGCACACTAAAATTGATAAATTCTCTGCTGCCTTAATGGTTTCATGTCAGTCACCAATAGTATCATCTTCCCCTTCTGGATTAGCCACTCTGTGTGAAGGTGGCATGCTTGATGTAGATTCTTCGTTGCTTGGAAGACAGACTATCTCATTTTTTGCTGAGTCGAATGAATAACACCTGTTTCCGAGAAGCAGTTTATTAAATACAACCCTGTACTTCTGATCTTGGGTGCGGTTCTCCCGAGCGAAGTCTCGCAGTTTTTTTCTGACAACTTGTAATCGTCGCGAGAAGTCTTCCTCAATCCATACGCGAGGTTCTTTTAACTTCTTTAGCTTATAAGCGTTCCTTAGAATGTTGTTTTTATCTTTGTAGTTAAGAAATTTTATCACAATTGGGCGACTTTGTACTGGTTTGGGCCGGCCCACTCTGTCCACTCGCTCGATTTCTCCTGCCTGAATGCCTAAATGAGCGGACACGAATTCCGTAATCAAATGTTCCGTATCTGCCCATTTTTCATCTGGTTCCTCGGGAATGCCCTTGAAAATCTGGTTGTTTCTTCGCATTCGGTCGTTTATGTCGTCGACTACAAATTCAGTTTCTTCCGATTGTTTAGTCTTAATGGTCTGCAGCTTTACCTGGGATTCTTGAACGGCTTCGTTAACACTGGTGACATCCTGACGTAGGTTGTCCATTGCGCTTAGTTTGCCTTCCACTTCACTGAGCCGCCTTTTAATGTCGGTAACGTTCGCTTGAATGTCCTTCAGCTTTATTGACGTCTCCTTGTGAAATTTTTTATTTGCCGCTGATAGTTCTTTTAGGAAGGAAATAACTTGGTCTATTTTGTCTGGACCAGGATTGGTCTCAACATCTCCCGCGCAGATTATCAAATGGGCGACACAGAACAGCACCAAGAAACACCGTCCTCCGGAGCGACAACAACCAGTGAGTAAGGCAGGCCGTAACCATACTGGGGAACATGACGTTTTCAATTTACAGCGAGCCATGAAACAACCAATCCTTGCACGGTACGCAGACAGATCGCAACCCATCATTCATTACACTTCACTTGGGATTTGCAGCGAAAAGTTTGGAAGTGGTAAAGAAAGCGCTAGGCTTTAACTCACCTAAAAGCATGAAAATAGCGGTGTGAGCTGAGCCCTCTGCGGCAAATCCCGATGGCTCACTGACGATGACCCCTTAAGTAGACGACCTCCATTGGGGCGCTGCGTGCGATGTCGACCAGAGTCGTCTGCGGCGCAGGTTGCGGCGCAGATCACCAACGTCTGGGAGGACCAAGACACGTGGCTGCTGGATGGGTGACTCGGTGACTGCATTCAGATTGCAGTGCTATCGGCGGTGTAAGCAGCTTGCTCCACTGGGATGCCGGCGCCTAAAAGCATGAAAATAGCGGTGTGGGCTGAGCCCTCTGCTGCAAATCCCATTGGTTCACTGACGATGACCCCTTAAGTAGACGATCGGCATGGGGGCGCTGCGTGCAATGTCGACCAGAGTCATCTGCGGCGCAGGTTGCGGTGCAGATCACCAATGTGTGGGAGGACCAAGACACGAGGCTGCTGGATGGGTGACTCGGTGACTGCAATCAGATTGCAGTGCTATCGGCGGTGTAAGCAGCTTGCTCCACTGGGATGCCGGCGCCTAAAAGCATGAAAATAGCGGTGTGAGCTGAGCCCTCTGCTGCAAATCTCCGAGATTCTGGGGCGAACACCGCAACTGACCTCATTGACCATGGGTGCACTGTCAGCTCATCAGAAACAATCAGAGCGTCCTTCGCGTCCTGCGGCGCCTCATCGACGAGGGCAAGAACAATGTCACCGCTGACGGAAAGTTCACCGCTTCCACAATCGACGAAAGCGCCACATCTTTGGAGAAAGTAAAGACCGAGAATCACATCGTGGGTACATTGTTGCAGCACAAGAAACTCTGTTGGGAACAACTTTCCTGCCAATAAGACATTAACGGTACAAACTTTGACAGGATGAAGTACTTCCCCACCAACACCACGAAACCTTGTTGATTCACCCCAAGAAAACATAACTTTGCGGCCAATGCGACTTTTGAAAGAAAGACTCATAACTGATATCGTAGCATCAGTGTCCACCAAAGCACTTGTACAAAAGCCATCTATTTCCACACGTATCTCGTTCTTCGACATTATAAACGGCGGAGGCATCTGAGGCTAATCCTGTTGTGCGACCTCACCTCCATCGGTCGCGCTGGCTTGTTTCCCAGCGGCGGCGGTGATGAAAGGCGTCGTTCCGGCGATGGGGAATGATGCAGTCGGCCAGATGGAGGCGTCAAACTACAGTCAGAAGCGGGAGAACTACCACGGTGATTTCCCCGCTGTGAGGTACTCCTGGAATTGCAGGCCAATGACCGTTGTTGTGACCAGTGCCCGCTGGCGGAAACTCTGACGGGGAATGATATCGGGATGGCGGCTCTCTCTGTCGACGACAGAACCGAGCTATATGCCCGGCGATACCGCAATGGTCACACACAGGGACTTGGCGGTATGCATTGCACTCCTGGAAGGCATTGCGCCGACGTGATGGTGGTACAGGTACATCTTCCTTCGGGTCCTAATAGGTGTTGGCTGGCTGATGGGGGTAACTGAAGCGGTCTTCGTGCCTCGGCAGCGGGTAGTTATTGCGCTATGACCTCTGTGGTGAGGGTGGACTGTAGTTGCATTCATCGATGCCTGCTGCGGCAATTGACACGGGAGGGCGAGAGTGAGGCGGTGCGGGTGTAGCTTCGTACGGCGTCGGGCCAGCGTGTCGAGTGAGCTTTTCTCGAACGATCTGGCGTATTGTCAACGTGAGATCAAGCGGCGTGTATTCGTCAACACTTGCCACGGTGATGACATTTGGTAGGCGACCGAACTTGGGGGTGATATGTCACAATTTCAGGGTCTCGAATGGGCGACAGTGGCTTATGACGTCGGTTACTGTAGCAAGGCTGTCTTCGCTGATGAGGAACTGATACATGTCCTCGGAAATGCCCTTCAATAGGTG
This sequence comes from Rhipicephalus annulatus, assembly GCA_013436015.1. NCBI lineage: Eukaryota > Metazoa > Arthropoda > Arachnida > Ixodida > Ixodidae > Rhipicephalus > Rhipicephalus annulatus. The sequence continues at coordinate 298,366 of WOVY01000230.1, read as the reverse complement.
TCCAACTTTGTCTTTCTCTGACATAGAAGGTTTGACAAGCTCGCAGAGCTTCAGGATTGCCTCGACATAGGTCTACACGTCTCTCCTAGGATCTGAGCTCTCTGCAGTAACGTTTGTTCGGCCTGCTTTTTCTTAGCTACGGAGTCTCCGAAGCTCGCTTTTATTTCGGAAACGAAACGTTAAAGAACCCCAGGTGGTCAAAATTGCCGGAGCCCTCAACTACGGCGTCTCTCCTAATCATAGCATGGTTTTGGGACGTTAAACCCCACAAATCAATCAATCAATCAAATGAAGCGATCCCTTGACGTGAGGGAATCTTCGTGGTTCTTGTACCACACGAGTGCTGTGTCCGTCAAGAAAAATACTACATTGGTCAGCTGGGTCGCCGCGTCCCACTGGTAGTATTTTCTCACCCGTTTGTAGTGTGTGAGCCAGGCGTCCACGTCTTCGCCAGATGCGCCACCGAATGTGCGAGGCACTATCAGATACTGACGCAACCAGGGACCAGCCGCACGCGAACCTGGCGCTAGGGGTGCTGCTGGAACTGGTAGAAGGTTTGCAGCGGCGGGGATCCGGTTTCCTTCTTTGCCGTGAGACATCTCAGCTGCCAGTGGTAACGGGGGCAGTCCAGCAAGGTGGCGGCTTCGTCGTACATCAGGCGCTTGAAGCGTCGTGTTGCTTGGTTGATTACCAAGCACCTCCGCCGCAAAACTGTTACGGTTGAATAAAAAGATAGGTGAATATATTTACATGGTGAGGATGAAGTTCGGCAGTCGTGGTAAAGATGGAGTCCTCAGGCCGCACAAGGCAACGTCGTCTTCCTCTTCTACCTACCCGGTCTATATATATATATATATATATATATATATATATATATATATATATATATATATATATATATATATATATATATATATAAAATGGAATCTGGGTGGCGGTGACTGCGTTTCTCATGGAGGTAGAAATGTTGTAGGCCTCAGATTTAGGTGCGCGTTAAAGAACCCCAGGTGATCAAAGTACCGGATCCCTCCACTACGATGTCTCCCATAATCTTAATTATTCATTTATTTATTTATTTTGAATATCTCAAAAGCCCCAGGTGGGGTATTTCATGAGGGATGGGTAATATTTACAGAATAAAAAAGTGATTCGAGCACAATCTTGAATGGACGCGGGTCGGAGTGTTGCACGGTAGTTGTAGGCAGACGGTTCTAGTCCCGTGAGGTTGTCACAAAAAAGGAGCGAAGATGTGCGGTGCCTTGGCTGGTGGAGGATACACTTTGCTTGAATGGTTTGTGCGGCTCGATGAGCGATGGACTGGCAGAATGGCTGGAACTTCGATTGGGGCCTGATAAAATTTGTGAAAAAGGCATAGTCGAGATTTGTGACATCGTAATTCTAGATTAGAAAGGTGAGCACGAGTTTTAAGTTTGGAAACACTCGAATTGTAATTATATTCAGAGTAGATAAAACGCGCAGCACAGTTTTGAATTGATTCGGAAATGTAGGATAAGAGAGATTGGTGGGAATCCCAGATAAAACATGCATACTCTAATTTTGGACGAATAAGTGTGACATACGATATTAGTCACCGAATGGGGGCGCAAGTCTTAAGTGTCTACGTAGAAAACCCAGAGTGCGATTCGCGGAGTTGGCTATGTTAGTCAGGTGGGCTAACCAGGAAAAGTTGCTTGAAAATGTGACACCAAGATATTTGTAAGATTCAGCGGGTGAAACTGCAGAGCCGTAAATGGTATATTCTGCGGACTGGTGATGGGGCCTGCGATGATAAGATACCAATGAAGTTTTCTTTATGTTTAAAGACATTAACCACTTATCACACCAGGAGCCCCGCCGTGGTGGTCTAGTGGCTAAGGTACTCGGCTGCTGACCCGCAGGTCGCGGGTTCAAATCCCGGCTGCGGCGGCTGTATTTCCGATGGAGGCGGAAATGTTGTAGGCCCATGTGCTCAGATTTTGGTGCACGTTAAAGGTGGTCGAAATTTCCGGAGCCCTCCACTACGGCGTCTCTCATAATCATATGGTTGTTTTGGAACGTTAAACCCCACATATCAATCAATCTTATCACACCAGGATACAATTAGATGGAGGTTGTTTTGAATTGTAGTAGTGTCTGCGCTGCTTGCTATGGCACGGTGTATGACGCAGTCGTCTGAAAAGCCGCAAATTCCTGAAGAGATGTTTGATAGAAGGTGATTGATTTAAATGAGAAAAGGTAATGGTACGAGCACTTTACCTTGCGGCACACCAGAGATTACAGAGGAACGGCTAGATGAGACGGAGTTAGCATGCAAAAATTGTTGGCAATCGGTAAGAAAAGTGCGAATCCAATTAAACACATTTGTAATAATGTTTAGACGAGAAAGCTTTAGTAGTAGCTGTTGATGCGGAACTTTGTCGAATGCTTTTTTAAAGTCTAAGAAGAGGGCGTCAACAGGTATGTTTATGTCAAGACTGCAACTGATATCATGATAAAATAATACTAGTTGCGTGTCACATGAAAATCCTGAGCGAAAGCCGTGCTGACTGGAATGAAAATAGTTATTGCTGACTAAGAACTTGATGTTAGAGAAAATCACATGCTCCATTAGTTCGGAGCAAACGCTAGTAATGTAAATGGGGCGATAACTGCTGCAAAGAGATGAAAGACCTTTTTTTGGCACTGGAATAATTTTGCCTACTCTGCAGTCTTCCGGCACCACTCCCGATGCTAGTGACCTCTGAAAAATATGGAAGAGTAGTGTACTAGCAATTGATTTGGTGTTTTTGAGCATTTTCGCGTTAATGGCATTGATGCCGCAATAATTTAGATGTGAGTTTCAGTGAGTTGATTAGTTTTGCGATGCCGTTTGAGCAGAATGTGATGTCCGGCATCTCGCTATGTTTGGGATCAAAAAATGAAGGCAAGTTATTCACAGCTTCAACGGTAAACACGAAGAAAAAAGCTGTTAAGTTGTTCGGCGGCCTCGTGATCGGGAATTGGATTGTTTTGATCGTTGTGCAGCACCAATGGTTGGAAGGTACTGGGGTTAATTGTGGTCCAGAATTTTGGGAGTTCTTGCTTAACGTAGCGGGCGATGTTGGTGAAAAAAATAAAAGTTTTTTGTTAGCAAGTTTATCAAATTTTTTTTCTGCAGCATAGTACCAGATTGATTTGTGGGGTTTAACGTCCCAAAACCACCATATGATTATGAGAGACGCAGTAGTGGAGGGCTCCGGAAATTTTGACCACCTGGGGTTCTTTAACGTGCACCCAAATCTGAGTACACGGGCCTACATCATTTCCGCCTCCATCGGAAGTACAGCCGCCACAGCCGGGATTCGAACCCGCGACCTGCGGGTCAGCAGCCGAGTACCTTAGCCACTAGACTACCATGGCGGGGCGCAGCATAGTACCTGTTCCACGCACATGCGCTATTGGAACGCTTTGCCGATCGAGTCTTTTTTTTCAGTTATTTAGGCGTTTCAATGTGATGGTAAACCACGGGGATGACTTTTTCTCGAATACGGTAATCGTGGGCACAAGCTTGGTGAATAGATGTAACATTTTGTTTTTGAATAGTAGCCAATTAGTTTCAAACAAACGTTTTGAAAGGTCAATATTAATGAAAGCAGCGAATCGCTCGCGGTCTAGTTTTATACCGGAATAATTGCCTTTATCATACAGTGTTATATTTTTGTTGTTTTTGTTGAATGATGTAGTTTACAAGAATAGGACGCATGGATTACTAAGTGGTCACTGAGTCCTGGTGGGAACGTCATCTGGGACACTCTTTCAGGCTCAGAAGTGAGAACAAGGTCAAGAATATGAAGGGAGTTAATAATGTTGCGCGTAGGTCATTGACCAATTGCGTTAGTCCAAACATTAGATATGAAATGACGAAATCGCTCTTTATGCTGTTTTTGGAAGCCACACATGCTAGGTTAGTTCAAAGTATTGCTGGAAAATTGAAGTCGCCGAAAAGCAGTATCGGAAAATTTCGATAAGATCCAGTTAGGGAGCGAACAGCACCGTGGAATTCATATACAAAAAGGGGGGCCGTACCAGGAGGACGATAGCAAACACCGATTATTGTGGGGGAATAAAAAGCATTACAAAGAACAAACATGATTTCAAAGCACGATGATGTCTTAACTTCGCTACACCTAAGACCTTTATCGCTACCTATTAGTACGCCGCCACACCGTTTATTAGTACGATCACGTCGAAACACATCGAAATCTGGGAAAAGCTGTATTAACTCAGTGTCGGTAATAGAAGGGCTGAGGCAGTCTCCGTAATCGCGAACTAATTGGATTCCATTGTATTATTTAGGCTTTGAAGAGTTTAGGCTTTAAGAAGGATGCTTCTTATGAAGGTATATAACAACGCAAAAGACTTTTTCGCGGAGTGGCATGGCGGAAACTTAAGTGTTTAAAGGGCGCTGTACAACATTTTTAGCGTTGTGGTCGTAGGTACAAGTATGGCTACCAACAATTAACTTGTCTTGCCGAAGTCTAAACGATTATTGTCGCGCTTTTAATGATGATGATGTTTGATGTTTTGTAGCGCAAGGGTCATTTCACGGCCAAAGAGTGGCAGTTCATCTTTCTAAAGATATGGACAATGATTGTTATAAGCGGCTGTTTAAGGGCCATCAAATTCCTCGCAGTAAAGCGGGTAAAAACATACAAGTAATAAAATCATGACCATGTCGTAAAAGGTGTGTGTGGTTTGAATAGATGTAAAAAGTTGGTGATAATAGAAAACAATGGTGGACATGTATGACATTAGCACAAGTGCTCACTCGTTCATACCCTTGTGTCCAAGGGCCGTGAGGCAAGTGCTGTGTTGTGTAGCCACAGCAGTGAAAACCTCTCTGGAGAGGTCATGCTACGGAATGCCCGGGTATATGATATGAAAACTACGAATTTTTTTTAAACGTTAACAATCATTTATGACTAAAAAGTGATTCCCTACCGACAAACATTGCATGGTGTAAAGTATATGTTGTCGGTAGGGTATTGGAGTTTCTAACTGTTTGCACTGGATTAAAATTTGAAGAACTGTTAGTGCTTCACCACATCTGTCACACAATGGTAGGTCACAACAATCATTTATGACTAAAAAGTGGTTCCCTACCGACGAACATTGCATGGTGTAAAGTATGTGTTGTCGGTAGGGTAATGGAGTTTCTAACTGTTTGCACTGGATTAAAATTTGAAGAACTGTTAGTGCTTCACCACATATGTCACACAATGGTAGGTCACCACCGGACAAAAGATGTGTGTGTGTGGTTCGTGTATGTGTGTCCTATCCTTAGCCTCCTTAGTATTACCTCTGTATGACGCAATTTTGATACTGGTGGCCAATGGCCAATGCGTGGCTTAGTAATGTGTACTTTGTTTTGTGTGTGTCTCTTTCACTTGCTCTGCCAGTAGTCCCTGAGCTTTCGTTTGAGAGACGGCTTAAGATCAAGGGCCGGGATTGATATGGGTGTAGTGGCAATGCTTTCGTGGACGGATGCAGCAAGCTGATCCGCCATCAGGTTGCCTTGAATCGCACGGTGCCCTGGCACCCAGCACACTACAACATGTTGTTTGAGTGTGTGGAGTGTTCTTCAAATGCAGTAAAGTGAGACGAGGACAGGGTTTTTTAACAGTGTGCAGAGCCGTTACCACACTGAGGGAGTCCGTATAAGTTACTGTTTTTAGTATTTGTAATTGCTTTATGTGTTTAGCCGCCACAAATATCGCGTTAGCTTCCGCTTTGAAGATATTGTTTCTGGATGTAGAGGCCAGCATCCGAAAAAGAAAGCACCGGCAGCAGCGTAGGACACAGAGGAGTCAAACTTAAAGGCATCTTTAAAGAACTCAGGACGTGTGTACTTGTTTTGAAGTTCCAGGAAGTATGTTCGCAAATGGGCAATAGGCGCATGTTTTGTTACTTCTAGGAAAGACACATCGTAGTCTATAGTCTGCCATTGCCACGGTGGCGGGTATGCTACAGGGGCCAAGAAACTGTGTTCCAGTGAGACAACAGATTTCTCAGCTAGACACGTGAGGCGAACTGAGTAGGGTGGCCTCATCGAAGGCCTGTTTTGAAAGAGTATGGAGCTCGACAAATCATTAATAGTGGAGAATGAGGGGTGCTTCTTGTCTGCTTTCACCTTAAGGAAATATACAAAGCACATGTAAGTTCTCTGCAGCTGAAGCGACCGCTCATTTGACTCAACGTTAATGCTTTCTATGAGCTGGTGCGAAAAGCACCCATAGAAAGGCGGATGCCCAAATGTTGCACGGGGTCAAGCACCTTCAAACACTTCAAGTCGCAGACTCATAAACAACGGCCCCGTAATCTAAGTGGGTGGGAATGAGGCTTCTGTAGAGGTTCATAAGACATTGCCTGTCACTACCCCACGTAGTACGTGACAACACATTTAAAACATTCATGGCTTTTAAACATCTTGTAATAAATACTTGATGTACGGTAAGGTCAACTTGTGTTTCAAGATTAAGCCTAAGAATTTATGCTCCACATTAACAGACAGACGTTGACCGTACAGTTCATTGTCGGGTTCTGAGTGCATGCCTCTCTTTCGGGAGAACAAGAGACACGTGCTTTTTTTGTGGGTTTAGTCGGAAATCGCTTTCCTCTGCCCATTTGGAGACCTTGTTTAAACCAAACTGAACCTGCCGCTCACACACTGCCAGGTTGCATGACTTAAAGCCAAGCTGGACGTCATCGACATATGTACAATTGAACGCGTTGCGGTGGATGGACAGGTACAAGGAATTCATTTTTATTATAGAAATTGTACAACTAAGTACACTACCTCACGGTACTCCCGTTTCTTGGACAAAAGTTTGGGAGAGAACACTTCCCACACGCACACTGAATGTCCGATTCGACAAGTAACTCTCGATAATGGAAAGTATTCTACCGCACACACCCAGGTGAGACAAGCCTCTTAATATGCCAAAACGCCATGTTGTGTCGTAAGCCTTCTCGATATAGAGAAACACTGTGATAAAGTATTGTTTATGGACGAAATAGTCTCGGATCTCCGCCTCGATACGCACCAGATGGTCACTGGTGGATCTACGCTCTCGAAACCCACACCAGAATAGACCGATCCCACAGGCCAGTTTCGCGACGCCACCGCTGCCGCGGCAGCCGCGGTGCATGCCGGTACTTGTAGTCGTCCGGGCGCACCAGCCAGCCGAAGTGCCTGAGCGTTCCGTTTTCGATAGATTTTTCGGTCGTGTGGAGCCGTCTTACGATGGGAGGATTTACGTGCTGTGTTCCTGGATGCTACAACAACAGCACAAGGGATAAAGGCTTGGGTTTCTACGTCTTTCCTAAAGAGCAAAAGCTTCGGGAGACATGAATTCAGCGTATCAACAGGGCTGGACGGGGCGGCAGGTAAGACATCTTATTAAATGTATAGTGCCGCTTTGAAACTAAATAAGCGTATTGCGGTGGTTTTTTATGTGAATGTTTAATCATGAAGCTTAGCATACGAAAGAATATGATCTTTGCTCACTCTGCCTGCGTATACTCTTACCGGATAGCTCAGCCGCGGTTCGCGGTTGTGCATGCCGGTCATTTTTTAGCGCATCTTCCTTATTCTAGCGTTTTTTGTTACCGCTGCGTACTAATATTATTATTATTACGAGTTGTAGTGCTGAGGTCTTTAAGTTTTCCATGTTGCGCAAGTGCAGCACCGCGTACGCGGCTTGCGTTTTTTTTTTTACAACGCAAGTGGCAAGCATGCAGGCATAAGGGGAAGGCAAGCTCATTGACGAGGCTCTCCTAATAGCTCTACCGTACATCGAGACCTTACTTTTTAGAAACGACGTAACGTACTTCACGGCACGCTTGCAACAACTTACCCAGAACTCGTTGTGCCAAACGGCGATTAGCTTTCGCGGATCACCCTCGACGCAAACGGTGTCTCTGTAATCTCGTCCTTTCCGTAAAATAGTTATCTGGTGCATGCACGCGGCCGATTTCGCTGCACCTATGCAGATGAGTGGCACAAACAGCTGTATAATTTACCTGTGTGTGGCGTTGTCGAGTGAGGCTGAAAATTAAAATTACATTTGTCATTTGCCCTTGACTGATATGGAACTTTTTGTACGTTAATCAAGAGAAAGTGATACTGTTGTCTTGCAGTGGTAGCATGCAGACTGGACATTTAAAAGGAACCTGAAAACGCAGTAGGTGATGTTCATTCAGTGTCATATGAAATAATGCTGGAACTTTTTGTGCTCAGGTTCTCCAAGTTTACGCCTACCACGGGACACCGAGTATGCGGTGCCCACTTCGAAGGAGGAAAAAAGACTTACATGAACAGAGTGCCCACAATCTTCCCGCTGAGACCGCAAAAGGTGGAAAGGAGGCGACCACTCATAAGGACACAGGTAAATTGAGCGCAAGCAATGCAGAGAAATAGCATTACGTTGTTGCATATGCACCACTGAATATTTTGTTATGGCTTAATGCAGGCAATGGCTACTTAAGGGTTGCGCTACTGCGTAAAAAAAGCAATGATGCCGAGTAAACTTAAACTCGTGTGAAGGTATAAAATGCAGTATTGGAAATCTCACCTGCAGCTGCACAGTGTGTTGTAAAAATCACTGAAACACATGGCTTTCTTTTTTCATTTTCCCCTGACAGCCGGAACTTCCCAACAGTCCAACTGTGGCACCCCAGCACGACCCAGAAGTCTCAGGCTCTGCCATCACTAGTAGCAGCAGCGACAGTGAAGACACCGCACAGCAAAGCACTCTACTCATGGACCATGCCTACAGCAGCCAAGAGTCAAGCTATGACCAGCTTGCCAAGAAAGTTGCTTGCCAAAATAATATAATAACTGAGCTAGCAGAAAAGGCTGAAGCTGCTTACGCGCATGTTGAAGAGCTCAACCGCCAGCTAAAACGCTCTCAACAGGACCACGCTGAAGCAAAAAAGCTATGTGACCGCCTTCAGCAGAACAATAGGTGCTTGCGGCTTGAGCTATCCTGTATGCAGAAGAAAGTCAAGAGGTGCAAGGCTGAAGCTACACAAAAGATTGACATCACGTATGAAGCCCTTGTAGAAGATGAAAAGAAGCTGTGGTACTACACTGGCTTTACATCCAGAAAGTCCTTCGACAGTTTTTGGTCCCTACTTGAACCAGATGCGAAAAAGCTGCGGTTCTGGCAGATGAAGGAAACGGAGAACGAGGACCGGAACTTCATCCTGCCTTTGAAGACACAGCTTGTGCTCGTCCTGATGAGGCTACGGCTGGGCCTTGACGGCCTTGACCTTGCGTACAGGTACGCTGCCAACGTTGAAGTGTTTTTTTTTGCATCAGTACTCATTTTTGCCTTTGCATAAGGTCCAAGTGGAGTGACTAATGAAACTCTGTTACCATGCCAATACATTTACGCGGGCATACTGTGTATAATGTTATTTATGAATATGCTGTGAGGGAAACAAGCATAACCCAATCAGCCCGAAAGGGGCCATGAAGACAAAATACGAGTTTGCTTTATTCAAAAGATTTGGTATTTTGTAATACCCTTAGTGCTTGTCCGGGAGCAAACGAACTTTCATTCACTGAGAAATTCAAGTTTAAGCCAAATTTCAGTGTTCCTGCCGAGCGTAGCTGGTTTTGTTAGTTACTTTGTGCATAGGGGGAATGCAGCATGCTGTTTATTCGTACGTTCCTCAAAATATCAGCAATGGTATGCAGCACTTTTTCACTTATCGTTTATAATGAAAATGACTGGAAGTAACAAGGTGCTTACACAAAAGGAATTGAGTACCGTTTAAGCATCTTCTGCAATGACATCTTCATTGCAACCGTAGGTTCTTTTGTTTGTGCTGCAGAAAATTACTGATGCGCATTTTTTGCAAACTTGTTTTTCGTACAGGTTTGGCGTTTCTACGTCAACCGTTTCGAGGATCTGGGTAACATGGCTGGATTTTTTGGACAACAGGCTTCGCCAGGTATGTCAGCACCAGTTATCTTTTTTATTGCCTTTTGTTTGTGGTCTCTGTGATGGCCGCGACAAATTGCAACATTTATGGGAAGGGAGAAAGGGGACTGGATGGAATTTTAGGTATAAAAGGCCAACTGTACACTGATCAGTCGCGTAGCCAGGGTTCTATTTCAAGGGGTGTTTGTCAGCCTTCCCCTCATGGCCAGATATATTAGCCCCCACTACTGCCTTTCTGTCTGTCAAGATACCTGCTAAGAACGTACAGGTAATTTAATTCCCCGAAGCATGCTCTTTTAAGCTTACAGCAAGATTGCTCAGCTTGAACACCTTGTGTTTGCATTCTAAGATGGATCGATTGAATTAAAGTAAATTTCAGTAAAACTACTCGTTAGGCAGTTGGTGCACGCTTGTAAAACCCAGAGCGCAAAAATACAACACAGGCGAAGCACAATGGGACAAGCACTCACTCTCAGCTAAAAATTATTGGAAGCAACGTCACATGTCACCTCACCTTAAATGTACTCATTTCACTTTTTTTATTCTGCGGGTTGCTACATGGCTCAGTGCCCGCGGCGTTGTGCTGCCCAAGGATGCGGGTTCGATTCTCGGCCGTGGCTTCCGCTTTTCTTACGCAGGCAAAAAGCGAAAATGCTCGCATGTTCGAGATTAAGGTGCTCGGTAAAGGTTCCCATCTGATCAAATTAAACTGAAGCCCTCCACTACAGTGCACCTTATAACTTATGTAGTGCCTGTGCATTATAACTCAATAAATCAATCGATGAACCTTCTGGGTCTTACAGCACATGCCCAATGCAGTAAATGATTTTATTTATATGTAACGATGCTTCCAAAAAAGTTTTGTTGAGAGAATGCTTATCCCAGCATGCTTCTCGTGTGCCCGTGTGTTTTTGCTAATTTTTTGAGCATTTGTAGATTCATTTGACAGTGTTACAAGCTGTGATGACTCATCTTGCGGTCTCTACTGCAGAGCAGTGCCAGTACTTGTGGCAAAAATCAAAGGTGGAGAAGGTGACTTTTTAAATCGTACATTAAGAGCAATGGGGAGATTCATGTGCATTGAGAATGCAGTCTTAGATCCTTCGCTCAGATCCACCACTCTAAGACCACTCCCCCCGCCCGTTCCTAAGCCACTGATGATATTAATGTAAAAAATATGAAAACCCACTTTTCCTTCTTTTTTTCAGGTCCCAACTTGGATGCCTCCCCACCTGTGCGACAAGTACAGGCCACAAGCTTTCACTGACAAGGGCTACACCACTGTTGACGGCATCCTCGACTGCACCGAAATTTTCATCGAAACCCCCTCGTCATTCCGTGTACAGAGTGAGACCTATTCCTCGTACAAAAAGCACAATACTGCAAAAAGGTTAGTTGTGTGCAGCCCGAACGGCTTTGTTATGTTCGTGTCCGATCTTTCTCCTGGGAGGCTGTCTGACAAGGCCCTAACAAAGGCTTCCGGTGTGTTGGAAAAGTTCTCACCAGGGCGAAGTTTGATGGCTGATAGGGGGTTCACCATCGAAGAAGAGTGCAAGGAACCTTCACTGCACTTGAACATTCCGCCATTTATGGAAGGACGGCCTCAACTGTCTGAAGCAGATGAAACTGAGACAAGGCTTATTGCCAGTGTGCGCATACATGTGGAAAGGGTCATTCGGAGGATAAAAACCTACAGAATACTCTCACAGGTGTTTCCAAACAGCATGTCTGGACAACTGAACAAGGTGTGGCATGTTTTCGCACGCTTGACAAACTTTGTGGGTGAGCCATTGCTGTGAGCAGATGTGAGTGAAGTCTGCATGTCTGCTGATAGGCTGCGCCAGTTCGCTTGCACTACATTTGACTACTTTTTTGGCCATGCAACACAGCCAGAAATGGGAAGGATATAGGCCATTGTGCCTGTTCTAGGAACTGCTCACCGTCTCTCCAAGCTTATTTATTCATCTTAGCCCAAAACAAGGAACAACCCAATCCCTTCAGGAGGGCACGTACGAAGAGCCGTATCCTTCCCGTGCACATTCAAGCATCATAAGAAATGTCCCTGCCTAGGTTTTGTATTCAGTTTATTTGCTTTGTTTACTTGGTCATTCCCTTATTCTCTAAATTTCTTGAGAACTACGTTTACTTGCACGAAAAGATGTGTTGTCTGCATTGACCCCCCTTTTCTTTTTTGTTGTCATAACACATTGCTACCTGTACTGTCATGAACGTGCATTATGCAATAGCCATACTCTCTTCATCTCTGTCACCATTTCAAAAAGCGGCACGTTTTGATGCTTTCCATTAAAATCGAAGTGAACCCATGCCAGGCGGTGTCAATGAATAGGTACATACATTTATTTCGATAGGGTAAAAGCTCGTGATCGTGGCCATAGCTGCCCATTGAGAAGCATACTTGTATGGGCTATCACCATATTGTCCCCTTGTGTCCAGCCATCCAGTCTGCTGTGGTTTAACATAAACATGAAAGGTTAATTAACAGGCTGACGTAGCCTTTTAATGCGTGACAGCATTCATTGATAAACTGAAGGTATGTTTAGTGTATCATTTCCTGCATAGAAACCAGCTGCAGGAGGATAATGGAGCTGTGAAGAAACGGCGTTACACAGTGCTCGAGTAAATTTCAAGAAGCCTGCAACCGCCTGTTTTGCAAGAAACAGTTGTCTGAAAATATTTTCCACATAGGGCTCCAGTACAGTGGTTTATTTGACATTGTTTTCGTGCTTCCCGTAAACTGTGTAGGGCCTTCAGGAAAACAAAAAAACAGGCCAGAAGGCACATGATAGTACAGGCCTACACACTAGCAGTGGTGGGTAAAAAGTAGGGCCATAAAAGAAGCGGGTCACAACACATCATAGCACAGGCCTACACATTAGCAGTGGTGGGATAAAAGTTCGAATAGCTCATGCCAAGTGACACGTGAGCAGGTGCCTCGCTGTCCCACAAAACACTGATTCATGGAAAGCTGTGGCATGTGTCTGCTTGTTTAATTCACCTTGAATTAATTCAAAATGAAGGCGAAAAGAGAAGTACAGACAATGCAGCAGTAAAAGAGCCCGTCAATGTAACATTACATTGAACAAAGTGGCAATGAAGACAGACACAAATAACACAAATACCCTATCAGTAAAGAAGCAGTTAATAAGTATCACCAGGCTTTTTACCTCCACAGTACGTAAGCAAGCTTAGGTGCCCCGAGAATTTTTTTAAATTCCACATAAGTTGCTGTTTTGGAGCAAGGCCGGCCCTTACAGTAGCACGCAAGCCATAATGGTGTGAATATTAGTAGCAACAATAACGCCAGTGGTGCAGTTTCGTGTGCTTCATGGCATAAATAAGCAAGCCTATGCCTCCGCGAAATTAGCATGAAGCACACAGACGCTTCAAACTGGAGGGCCTCACGCTCATTTGTACTATTTTTTCCCAGCGTGGTCAAGTTATGCACGTGAATGATGTACAAAGAAAGAGGGTAGACTGTTCTTGTTAACGCAGAACAAAAATGCACAAACCTCATACATAAACATCTTTGTTGTAGAAAAGACAATTTACAGGCACAGAAGCAAAACTCTGGTGGGCTACTTCTACTGGCTTGAAGTATTTATGGTATGACAGAACACACGCACAAGCTTGAAAACATTTTCTAGCTTTACTTTACCAGTTACTGGAAATGTAGGGAAGCAAGTAGCTGGAAGTAAAAAATTTGCAACGTTCTATGAATTCCGTGAAGAAACTCTGGTCAAATGGCACGGAGATTTGTCGGCACTCTTCCTTGCTGTAAACAAACAGCACGCAGGTGTTCAGACCAGTCACACCCATCTGAACTTGCACCTGAGTATAATAGCCACTACTTTTTTTAGTTCCCCAGCACGCAACTGCCTTTTGGCAAAATCTTGAATTTTTAGGGGCACTTTGATCTCAAGCAGCCGTGGTGCGCAACATTTACACTTCACGAGCCCATCTGGGCTTGCACCTAGAAAAGCGTGATGACGAGAGAGGAAGAGGCCAGTTTCAGTTACCTCAAGCTCCACGTGGCTGTCATTTTTGTCCTGAAAGGCTTTCCTGGCTTCAGGCTCACACAGCAGGCCTCTCTTCATGGCAAATGTTGCCCTGCCTTTCTTTTTCCCAACCACTGCTGCGATGAGACGTCGGGGATCATGCGGCCCCATTTTGGTTTGGCACGTCCTGACCCATGTGTAAACTCTATGCGCTACAGATGCAGTGATCAGACCCTCCCTATACATATGCCAAAGGAGGCAAGCACTTTGCAGTCGTGTGGCTGCCTCTACGGCTGTAACTTCTTCGTCTGTGTATGACAGCAAAGCATTCCCCTGTTTGGCTCGCTCCAGCCACCTTAAAGGTAGCCCAGCCACATCTTCGGTAGCGGGGCTCTCAACTTTTCTTTGTTTTTCGGGAAGAAAGTCATTTGCTTCAAGTACGTCTGCGAAGCAATCGAGCCCACATTCTTTGAAGTTTCCATGCAAGTTTATGAGGCTCAGTGTTGACAGATTCGAGTCTTGTGTTCTCAAGCATGAGTAGGCTGCTCGTTTTTTGTGAAGCCTTGGTGCATCACTGATTTTTTCAGTGGTGTCCTTGGAGAATACAATCTGTTGAAATTGCTCAGTCATTTTTTTGGATCCCGCGGGTTGTACCACTGCCGTTCACCTTCAGTGCATGCAATGGCATTTGGTACTTCAGTGAGATCATGTTGCGCAATGTGCATCAGCCCGTACAAAACGCAGCAAACATGTTTGCAGACACCACCTTTCCCAGCAACACATGAGCAGCTGCCACTGACAAGCTCCCCATCACACTTAAGCAACTTCACCCCAACACTGTACACTGTCCGTGTTGCCATGGATGCCAGAACTTGTGCCTTCACCACGGTCTCTGCGGTGTCTTCAGTTGAAAACACCAACTTTTGCAGGTGGCCTGATGTGAAAAGCCGCAGGCCAGCATCTCGATGTTTTCTAGCGCCTTTACTTTCAGTGTACCTGCATGAAGAATAAACGTTCACGTTTACATGCTGTGCAGGACTTTTTCCTTCCAGAATATACATTTACACATTCCACCCTTTAGTTAACTGTTGCATAATAAAAATAATCCCACTTTCAGGCCTGCACAAACAGCTGAAGAAATTTTGTAATTGTACTTGGCTAGAACAGTTGGCATGAGTACATTCCTGTGCATAAACACCTTTTCATTCCCTACACAAATTTGCACACGCCCACTTTTTGTCCATTGTGCAAGTTCTGAAGATATAGAACTAAAACTAAATTTAAGAAGACTGTCTACTGCAATCAGATATGTAAAAAACTTCATTTTAAAGTGACCTCAAATTGTAACAGCAAAATGGTTGGGAGCTGCGCTAGTTGGCACGTATTCGGATGGGAATCAGTGGAACTTTGTCGGAAACACACGGCACACTGTTGACTTTGTGATTGGGAGCGACGGAAGTAATAGCCGGCGAGAACAAACTTTCAGGAAGATGGGGACGATCGAGTAAAGTCGGGCTCGACTCGATCTGGGCGCTTTGTTACGTGGTCTGAAACTTCACGAAATAATGTGAGGGGAATGGAGGAGAGAAATGCCAGCTTTAATTATTCAATTCTCAGCAATCAAGAGTTGTTGGTGATTGAATAAAAGCTGAGAAAGCTACAAATGGCGTTATTTTCCAGCTAAACACAAAGTTACTCAGACCCGCCGCGGTTGCTCAGTGCCTAAGGCGTTGTGCTGCTGAGCAACGGGGCTGAACAACAGGGCTATAACAACGAAAAAAATAACTGCAATGAAATAACGCAGGACCACGACAAAAGCCATAATAAAAACGCAATCCATGAAACGAATATTGATTATTTAAAAATGCAGCCAATGCATTACTGTACCGCAAGAATGCAGTTTTTTAGGCGATGCCGTCCTCCAACCACACGAACCTGCAGCTCTCTGGTAACTGCATGTACAGAGGTAAATACTGTTAACAACGCACGAACGCGTGGATTTCGATACGTGCAGCACAGCCTGCTGATAGCCACTGGCGTAACCAGCGATATTGGTTGACGGCGCTGCGGCGGCTTGGCATGCGAAAGCTATTGCCCATGCTTCCTTTTTTTTGGGGGGTGGAGGCAGGGAGAGATTCGACACCAGAAGTCCCTCACCACGACCGTCGCCAACACATAAAATAAACGATATCTGACGCTGATAACCAGCGAAGTCTGGATCATTTTCGCCTTTGGTATGGTTACTACGTTCCCCTTTCTTTATTTCGGAACTATATACCAAAGGCAATAAAAAGACAGCACTAGTTATCAGGGTAAGATAACGTCCCTTGTTGGCTCCGTATCCTTACATGCGGCTCAACTGACAAGTGCGAATGACTGATGAATGCGTATCACAGCTGCTAATGGAGAGCGGCGCGTTTGCATATTCACGTGCGCAAAACATGGGACGCTACAATGTCAAGAGTTTTCAAAATATAGCGACCGCGTCGTTCGGTGGACTAAAATCAGAACGCCACCCAAATTAAGAATTTCAAATATTATTACTACCAAATGCTGCATGTTGAACTCGACACTCGTGCACGTAAGTGCCGTAAGACACGAAAGGTTCGGCGCCGCATATAAAGCCTGTCCCCAACAGCACGTCACTGTGCAAACAAACGTTGCAATCCCCGAGATGCACATGCGAAAAAAACAGTCGCGCAGAACAACCGCTTACATACATCACTCAAATGAAAACGGTACTCAACAGGCAATGAACGGGTGGCTGTCCTAAGTCCCGCCGAAACGAAGGAGTAGCAGGCACTTATGGCCGAAATTCGCGCCGCCTGCTCCCATTAACAGACAATGTAGGTATTGAAAATACTCACATGACGACTTTTTCTTGCTGGTGAAATCGGAGAGACGTCCGCGAAGCTCCGGCGCAGTACTGAAAAAGCGGCGGCCACTGCGTAGTCGCTGTAGTCTGGTTGACCGATTGACTACAACTAAGATGGCGGCGGGGCAACTCCGGAAAACCGGCGCATGCGCTGATCGGCTGGTGGGATCGGTCTATTGGTCGACCAGATTGTGTGTTTGAAGGGAATGTAAAAGTCGGTGGTTTATCATTTTTTCAAAAAGATTACTAATGCAGCTGGTTAGTGCAATGGGCCTATACTTTGAAAATGAGGAAGGCTCCTTGCCCTGTTTCAAAAGAGGGATAACAACAGCCTCTTTCTAAAAAGTAGGGATGGTGCGAGAAAGCCAGATAGCATTGTATAGGGAGAGTAAAGTTTTTCGTGTTTTGAGTGGAGGGTTTTTCAACATTTCAAACGTGACACAGTCGTAGCTAGGGGGGGGGGGAAACTGCAGGATTTTAGTGACGTTTGTAGCTCAGCTAAGTTGAAAGGTTGGTTGTATGCCTCGTAATTTGGGCACTTGTATTCTAGTTTGTGCTTTTCTATCCTTGCTTTGTATCTTTGGGAAAACCGTTGAGCTCTTCCGAATTCAGCAAGATGTTTTCTTGCTTGTAGTATGTTTGGGGAGAAATCTTCAGATATTCGGTAATTGGAATCCTTAAGTTTATAGGCGCACCACAACACTTCATCTTTAGTCTTAAAGTGAGTAAATCTAACGATGATTTGGCGGCATTTGTTTAATTTGTATTTTCAGAGTCTATGGACTCTCTCGATTTCCGTGTGTTCAATATTGGTGTTTAGTTCTTTGCTGCAGAATTGCAGCACTGATGTCACAGATTCTGCCCATGTTTCACGCTCGCGATCCAGAAAACCAAAACATACAAGGTTATAACAACGCTTGGTCTTCCGAGTCGTCTATTCTCACCCTGATTATCGCTGTGTCTTTTGCATTTCTATCTGAAAGTAACGGGATATTGTCGATTTGCAATTTTATGCCCATTACCAATCCACATTCACTTTCTATTTTAGTTGATTGGTTGATATGTGGGGTTTAACGTCCCGAAACCACCATATGATTCTGAGAGACGCCGTAGTAGAGGGCTCCGGAAATTTCCATTTTGTTAAGATTACAGTAGTCAACACAGAGTTTAATTGACCCGTTCATCTTCATAAAGAGAACGACTGGAGATGCCCAGTGACTGGAGTGAATGACTGGAGATTCGAAGGCAAGATGAAGCCACGCTTGAGCACGTCGGCTACTTCGCCATCGATAACCTGGCACTCGGCTGCAGACAGGCGATAGGGTCTTCGAAGCAATGGCACATTGGTACCCGTATCGATGCAGTGACATGCAGTGGAGGTGCAGCTGAGGGGAGTTTGCTAGCAGTCAAAGAAAGAACGGAACTTGTGCAGCAGTCGTAGAAGCTGAGCACGTTGCGAAACGGTTAACGTGTCGGCGATAAAGCTGCTCAGTACGTCAGGCCTTGTAGTCTACGGCAAAGAAGCACAGCTCAATCTGGTGACTTCGTGTTTGGTGGAATGACTAGTCGGCATTTCGACCATTGCAGAAGAGTCAAGACTATAAACCCACCCGATGCACTCACCCCGAAGTGGCGTTACAGGACATGACAAGAGGTTCGAGATTATCAGTCTGCTGACGCCGTCATGAAGGTTTAGAAGGGCATAAGGTAGCGGCGAACACTTGCGGCGAACGAGAAGGCCAAATGGCGTGAAAAAGGCACTTGACTCAGCGAGCGAGTTGCAAGACACCATGGTAAGGGCATAAGAGCGTGGCGGTATGATGGCGTCTTCAACAACAAATAGGTTGTCGCCGGTTTCAAGAGCATCATTAAACGGAGCGTCGCCAAACACATCAAATTCCACCCCAGCGAGAGAGCAGTCAATGACGGCCTTATTAGCGGAGGGAAAGTCCCAACCCAAAATAAGGTCATGGGAGCAGGAATCCAACACTAGTAATTCGACGACATAGATGGGGCCATTATTTGCGATTAGAGCAGTACAGGCAGCCACCGGCTTGACGTACGCTGCGCTGGCTGTACGAAGTGATCTAATTGCTATTGGCGCCATAACATTTGAGTAAGCGGCAGAGTCTGGCACTGATCACTGAAACAGCGGCACCATGCAGTGTCGACAAGAGCTAGTGCAGCAACGCCGTTCACATATACGTCGAGAACATTCGTTGGGGAAAGAGAGGGGCCGTGGTCTTTTCAAGGGCGAGGCATTTCCTGCCTCTGGAACTGCGGCAATTAATTTTCCCGCTCCGGGGATGAAGGACGGTGACGCATCGGTGATGGCGAGCGGTGTCGAGGCGACGGCGAGTGGCGGTTAACAGGAGGGTGGTGGTCGGCGTACGATGACAACTGGTCAGGGAGCTGAGAGTCTCTGAACGAAGGGTGCGGTGGCACATAAGGGGCAGGTTCGGAGCTCTCGTGGTACCTTTGGTCGTAGAAAGGGACGCATCGACAGCAGTATCACGCTATGTGGCCAGGTAGGCAACAGGCAAAGCATATTGGCCGATTGTCGAGTGTACGCCATTGTCCACTACTCTGGAGGGACCTGGGCTGAGTGAATCGAGGAGTGGGTCACGGTGGCACGATTGATATCAGTGACGGAAAAGTCTTAAGAGGTGGTCGAGCGGCCACTTCAGCATACCTTAGATGTGCACTTACTTCGGCACAGGCAACAGGGGTCGGCAACGGTTAAGTGTCACGGGCAGATGGCAGAGTTGCACAAACTTGCTACTGGATTTCCTGGGGAATGTTCGCTGGCAGAGGTGATGGTGGTGGGCCAGCTGTAGATAGCAGCTATAGCTGACGAGCGACTTCAGCACGAACTAACTCCTTGATCTGCGATAGAAAGGACTCAAGGTCAGAGGTGATGAGGCTTGAAAGTGTGTCATCCGGGATGTTAGGGCGTCGCATGAGAAGCTGTCGTCAGAGCTCCTCAAAACTCTGACGCAACTAGATGAGCTCAGAAACAGTAACAGGGTTCTTTGAGAGCAGGACTTGAAAGACCTTTCATGATATGTCGTGCCTTGTCAGTTTCCCCCATCGTCGGTTCGACACGCCGGCAGAGGTCGAAGATGTCTTCGATGTAGCTAGTGAATGTGTCACCAGTTTGTTGGGACCGGCTTCGTATTCTGCGCGATGTTTGCGCACACCAGGGCGTTCAAAATCATCTGCGATGCAGGCTTTGAAAATCGTCCAAGTGGAGATGTCCGCTTCGTGGTTTCAGTACCATAGCTCGGCAACATCCGTTAAATAAAACATCACGGTACCAAGCTTCGCGGGATCGTCCCATTTCATAGCACTGGCTCGTTCATGGTATTCCTGCCAATCCTCATTGTCTTTCTCCTCGGTGCCGCTGAAGATGTCTGGTTTTCGCAGGGCTGGGCACCGGGACAGCGCCTGCGTGGCGAAGCCGGTGGGGGTGTGGAGACAGCATCGTTAGGCATGACAGACGGCAGCTTTCGGCTACTCAGTTCCCGGACTGGGGAAAACCGCAGAACACTCCACCAAAATATAATGTAAATGCAAGGTCAAAAGCGGTAGCAGCGTCGGTACAGAAGCAGCAAGAGCAGGCCTAGTATACGGGCAGCGTCACAGCAGCAACCAGGCACCCTTAGCTCGCGCCTTGCGCGCCACTTCGCCGATGTCACTGCAGTAGTGGGCATTCCTCTTCACTACAATATATATATATATATATATATATATATATATATATATATATATATATATATATATGTATATATATATATATACATAATGTAAATGCATGGTCAACAGTGGTAGCAGCCTCTCAGCGGCAACCAGGCAGTCTTAGCTCGTGCCTCGTGGCAACGTGTCGATGTCGCTGCGGTAGTGGGCATTCCTCTTCACTACACTTCGTCCCCCGCCAAAAAAGGAGCCATCCTGGCGACTTACAGTGAACAGAGTACGAGCGGGTTGTAATAAGGTTTCAGCCGCTGTACGTGAACGAGTTCACGTCCCCGAAAGCGCTGGTCTGTGGATGCCGTAACGGGTTCGACGATGTAGTTAACTGATGATGTCTTCGAGACAATTTGGTAGGGTCCCTGGTATTTTGAAAAAAAAAAACTTCGAGAAAAGGCCTGCAGGCACAGCGGGAACCCAAAGTCAAACACGAGTGTCCAGAGCATAGTTAGGGTACGGGTTGTTATCGTCACGCCGATATTTTTGTCTCCATTGGTCCATGGTTGTGAACGACTGGGCGAGCTTACGACATTCCTCGGCGCGGCGGGCAGCTTCAGAGATGGGCGTAGACTCGGAGGAATCGGGGTGGTAGGGCAGAATGGTATCTATAGTAGTGGTAGGGTCTCGGCCATATAACAGGAAAAATGGTGAAAAGCCGGTAGTCGCCTGTGGAGCAGTATTGTAGGCGTATGTCACAAAAGGCAGAATGAGGTCCCAGTCGGAGTGGTCTGAGGCAACATACGTTGATATCATATCCCCTAGGGTACGGTTGAATCTTTCCGTCAATCCATTCGTCTGCGGATGGTAGGCGGTGGTAGTCCGGTGAATAATACGGCAATCGGCAAGGAGTGCGTTGACGACTTCAGAGAGCAATACACGTCCTCTGTCGCTGAGAAGTTCGCGTGGTGCGCCGTGACGCAAAATGAAGTTCCCCGGGAGAAAAGATGAGACGTCACGTAGTGTGGCAGCAGGCAAAGCGGCTGTTTCCGCGTATCGCGTCAAGAAGTCGACAGCGACAACGATCCTACGGTTTCCGGAAGCCGTGAATGGTAGAGGCCCATACAGATCAATTCAAACGCGGTCGAAAGGCCTGGCTGGGCAAGGGATTGGCCTGATCGAACCAGAGGCGTGACGAGGGAGAGCTCTGCATCGTTGGCACTGAGCGAGTGACTGAATGCATTTGCGCACAAAGGTGTACATGCCTCGCCAATAAAACCAGGAGGAAAGCCGAGCGTATGTTTTGAAGATGCCCGCATGTGCGCAGTGAGGGTCAGTGTGGAAAGCTGAACACATTGCAGCACGAAGATGGCGAGGTATGACGAGCAACCACTTTTGCCGTCGGACTTGTAGTTCCTGCAATAAAAGAGGCCATCGCGGATCTCATAGTGAGCCACTTGACGGCAGAACGTTCGAGAAGATGGAGAAGTCGACGGGTCTGAAAGGATAGCAGAAGAGTGCTGATCCAGTCATCCTAACGCTGCTCAGACGCCATGTCACAGTTTTCTGGGAACGACACCATTTCGTCCACGGCAGATAGACATGCAGAGCTTTCGGAGGACACAGGTGAACGTGATAGGGCGTCGGAATCAGTGTGACGTCGACCAGACCTGTAGACAACACGCATGTTGAACTCTTGGAAACGCAAAGCCCAGCGAGCTAAACGGCCGGACGGGTCTTTCAATGTGGATAACCAGCAAAGCGCATGGTGATCGGTGACTATGTCGAAGGGGTGATCATATAGGTACGGTTTAAATTTACCTAGAGCCCACATAATTGCCAGACACTCCTCCTCCTCTGTCAAAAAATAGTGCTTCTCCGCTTTGGTGAGGGTACGCCTTGCGTATGCGACTACGTACTCCTCGAATCCTGATTTGCGCTGTGCGAGCACTGCGCTGAGTCCAACACCACTGACATCGGTGTGTACCTCAGTCGGAGCAGTCGCGTCAAAGTAACGCAAGATTGGCAGCGAGGTTAACAGGCGGCGCAACTTTTCGAAAGCATCGTCACAGGCGGGTGACCAAGAGTAACTTTTCGAGTCACTGCGCAGAAGTTCAGTAAAGGGGGCGGTGATCGTCGCAAAATTCCGAATGAAGCGGAGGAAAGAGAAGCAGAGGCGAAGAAAGCTGCGCAGATCCTTCAGAGACGCAGGTTTAGGAAACTCTGCAACTGCCCGAAGCTTGGCGGTGTCAGGAAGAATAAAGTCTTTAGAGACAACATGGCCGAGCATAGTGAGCTGATTTGCGCCGAAGTGGCAATTATTCAGGTTGAGCTGAAGGCCAGCGTCAGTTAGGCACTGCAGTACTTTATCTAGCCTGTGAAGATGCGTTAGAAAATCTGGTGAAAATGTAACTACATCATCCAAGTAGCACAAGCATGTTTTCCACTTCAGGCTGCGCAAAAGATTGTCCATCATCCGCTCGAATGTTGCGGGGGCGTTGCAAAGATCAAAAGGCATGACAAAAAATTCGTAAAGGCCGTCAGGTGTGACAATTATAAATAAAGGCCGTCTTAGGCTGACGTTCAGGGGCCAGAGGGACTTGCCAGTAGCCACAACGTAGGTTAGTAGAAGAGAAGTACTCTGCACCTTGGAGGCAGTCAAGGGCATCGTCGATTCTTGGTAAGAAATAAACGTCTTTTCGAGTTATTTTGTTAAGACGACGGTAGTCAACACAGAACGAATTGACCCGTCCTTCTTAACGAGAACGACTGGAGATGCCCACGGGCTATTCGAACGCTGGATGACGCTACGCTTGAGCATGTCAGCTACTTCGTCATTGATAACCTGACGCTTGGCTGCGGACACGCGATAGGGTCTTTGACGGAATGGTGCATGTACCCGTATTGATGCGGTGACACACAGCGGACGTGCGGCCGAGGGGTGTATGCTGGCAGTCAAAGGAAGAACGGAACTTCTCCAGCAGTCGTAGCAGCTGAGCACGTTGCAAAACGGTTAACGTGTCGGCGATGGAGCTTCTGAGTACGATAGGCCTAGTGGTCTGCGGCGAAGAGGCACAAGTCCCTCCGGCGACTTCGTGTTTGGTGGAAGGACCGGTCGACATGTCAAAAATTGCAGAAGGGTCGAGACTGCAAACCTGCCCGATGCACTCACCCCGAAGTAGTGTTACAGGACATGACAAGAGGTTCGAGATTAGCAGTCTGCTGACGCCGTCATGAAATTTCTGAAGAGCATAAGGTAGGGGCGAACACTTGCTGCGAACGAGAAAGCCAGATGGCGTGAAAAAGGCACTCGACACGGTGAGCGAGTTGCAAGATACCATGGTAAGGGCGAAAGAGTGCGGCGGTGTGATGACGTCTTCAGCAACAAATAGTTTGTCCCCGGTTTCAAAAGCATCATTTAACGGAGCGTCGCCAAACACTTCAAATTCTACCTCAGCACGACAGCAGTCGATGACGGCCTTATTAGCGGAGAGAAAGTCCCAACCCAAAATGAGATCAAGAGAGCAGGAATCTCAAACTAGTAATTCCACGACATAGATGAGCCCATCAATCGCAGATGCGAGCAGTACAGGCAGCGGCTGGCGTGACGTGCTCTGCGCTGGCCGTACGAAGTGATACACTTGCTATTGGCGTCATAACTTTTAGGAGCAAGCGGCAGAGTCTGGCACTGATCACTGAAACTGCTGCACCAGTGTCGACAAGAGCGAGTGCAGCGACGCTGTCCACATATACGTTGAGTACATTCGTTCGGGAAGAGAGAGGCCTTGTTATTTTTGTGGGCGACGCAGTTCCTGCCTCTGGAACTGCGGCAATCAGTTTTCCTGCTCCGGCGATGAAGGACCACGGCGCATCGGAGATGGCGAGCGGCGTCGAGGTGATGGTGAGCGACGGTTAACTGGAGGGCGGTGGTCGGCATACGATTACATCTAGTCAGGAGGCTGAGATCCTGTAAACGAATGGCGCGGTGACACATAAAGGGCAGGTTCGAAGCTCTGGTGGTAGCTCTGGGGGTGGTGGATAGGGACGCGTCTACGGCAGTATCGCGGTATGTGGCCAAGTAGGCCACAGCAAAGCATATTGGCCGATTGTCGACTGTACGCCATTGTCCACTACTCTGGAGGGACCTGGGCTGAGCGAACCGAGGAGAAGGTCGCGGTGGCATGGCTGATGACAGTGACGCAAAAATCTGAAGAGGTGGTCGAGCGGCCACTTCAGGATAGCTTACAGGTGCAGTTACATCGGCACAGGCAACGGGGGTCGGCAACGATGAAGCGTCACGGGCAGATGGCGGAGCCGCGCAAACTTTTTCCTGGATGGCCTGGCGAAGGTTTGCTGCAAGAGGTGACTGTGGTTGGCAGACTCTCGATAGCAGCAATAGCTGACGAGCGACTTCAGCACGATCAAACTCCTTGATCTGCGATAGCAGGGACTCAAGGTCAGAGGTGGTGGTTAGGCTTGAGAGTGTGTCATCCGCGACGTTAGGGCGTCGCGTTAGGAGACGCTGTCGTCAGCGCTCGTCGAGACTCTAACAAAACTCGATGAGCTCAGAGACAGTGACAGGGTTCTTCGAGAGCAGCATTTGAAAGGCGTCGTCGGAAATGCCTTTCATGATGTGTCGTACCTTGTCAGTTTCCGCCATCGTCGGGTCGACACGCCGGCAGAGGTCGAGGACGCCCTCGATGTAGCTAGTGAATGTTTCACCAGTTTGTTGGGACCGGCTTCGTAGACGTTGTTCTGCGCGAAGTTTCCGCACACCAGGGCGTCCAAAATCATCTGCGATGCAGGCTTTGAAGGTCGTCCAAGTGGGGATATCCGCCTCATGGTTTCTGTACCATAGCTTGGCAACATCCGTTAAATATAACATCACGGTACCAAGCTTCGCGGGATCGTCCCATTTGTTAGTAGCACTAGCTTGTTCATAAGATTCCAGCCAATCCTCCACATCTTTCTCATCGGTAACGCTGAAGATGTCTGGTTCTCGCAAGAGCTGGGCACCGGGATAGCCCCTGCGTGGCGAAACCGGTGGGGGTGTGAATACAGCGTCGTCAAGCGTGACGGACGGCAGCTTTCGGCTACGCAGTTCCAGGACTGGGGAAGACCGCAGCACTCTCCACAAAATATAATGTAAATGCAAGGTCAACAGCGAGAGTGGCGTCGGTACAGAAACAGCAAGAGCAGGCCGAGGATACGGGCAGCGTCGCGCCAGAGCAACCAGGCAGTCTTAGCTCGTGCCTCGCGCCAACGTGTCGATGTCGCTGCAGTAGTGGGCATTCCTCTTCAGTACAAGATATATATATATATATATATATATATATATATATATATATATATATATAAATAAGGGAAAGAAGTGTATACCTAAGGGCTCGTCTTTCCGTGTTTTGACACATTAAAAATGAGATCTAACAGACTGTAATGCCATCGAATGTATAGAGGAAGTTATTAGAACCAATAGAATGTAAATAAGAAAAAATAAAAGTGGGTGACAAAATAACCAGCCGTGAACAGGAATCGAAACTACGACCTTCGAATCACGCGTTCATTATCCATTAACGAGAGTCTCGTACTGGCAGACTTGGTGTCATTAGGTTTTACACAAGGGACTATTGATCAACTGCCCGCTCGTAATAAGTTCACGTGCTACGTGATGCCAAACATGCGCATAAAAAAGTGTTTCACACTCGTCGCATGGCTCATAGATGGCGCTGACTGAACACTCCTACTTCTATATTCACATATAAACACAAAAAAGTGGATGGAGGGAAGGCCGCTGTGATAGCTCAGTGGTTACAGCATCGAACGCGTTATTCGAAGGTCGTAGGTTCGATTCCTGCTCACGGCTGGTTGTTTTTTCACCCACTTTTCTTCTTGTTTACATTTCATTGGTTCTAATAACTTCCCCTATAAATTCCTTGGCATTACTGTCTGTTACATCTCAATAATGTATATAAATATATTGTGAAGACGAAGACCAAAACTGGCACTCTGGCACAGATGATCATGCTAGGCGAGGAAGAGAAGAACGAAGTCAGAATAAGAACAGCTGGCCCAGGATCGGGTGTTGTCTCTTGTTCTCTTTCTAGTACATCACAATGGCGCAGCCGACGAAGAAGAAGTCTTACATCCCGGCTTCTTCATCCAGGACAGCCGCAATAAGCGCCGCTTGAGGACGGCGTCAAGGCCTCCTCCGCAGCTGTTCACCTGCCGCCACTGCCACCATCGTTCGGAGACGGTGTTAAGGCCTCCTCGGCGGCTGCAGTACATGTTACCCGTACCATTTCACAAGGACGCTGTCCACGCGTAATTGGCGATGGATTCTGCAGTCAGCGCAAGCCGGCAAGTCAACTCTCTGCAGGGAGCCACCGGTACGTGTCTTCGGGGTTAGTCGGCAGTGCGGGCTTCTTCATCGAGGAACGCCGTTCACGCTTTCTTGGCAATGGGGTCCCACCCGCCGCTTCAGGTACCTTTCAAACCACCAGTGGACCGCGTCCAGGCCTCCCCTGGGGTTGTAGGTCATGACTTATTGACACCCTGCCACCGTTTCGCGGCAGGGATCCGCACCAGCTCCTCTCCTTTGGGAATGCCGCTCACTGCTTCCCATGGCCTACATTCCCGTCGCCGCACTCTTTCAACATACGAGCTGCCCAGGGACCGTTGTCCAGGCTTCTCTGCTCGTCAACCTAAACGGCGTGAGTGCTGCAACCGCTACTCATTCGAAGACCGCGATCACCAACGCTTCGGACGTCACACACGACAGCGCCGCGAACCTGCGGCGTACCATCGCGCTTCTGCGCGTTAGGACTAACGAACCGACAGCGTCAATATCCGATCGAGCTCCTACAATGTTGCCAGATATGCGTGCCACTAACGCCGTGTTGGTTGTAGCTGCCTCGAACGACCTTGAGGCAAGCCCATTGGGGCGACGCAGGCAGCATTGGGGCACCCTCCTGCAGCTCTCAGACCAGCTCGACGGCGTTGCCTCAGTGATATCCGCATTCTCACGTGCCGCCCCACCATCGCCTTCCACCTAAGAACTGCCGGAATTCGACGGGGTCCGGAACGACGCCGACAGCTGGGTGGCAACAGTCAACGCGCTAGCAATGCGTGCGGCCTGGACAGAGAATCAGAAATGGTATGTGGCCATAGACCATCTTCGGGAAGGTGCAGTGGCGTGGCACCAGTATGACGGTTGGAAGCAGCAGTCATGGGCGGAGTGGAGCGTCAAGCTCACAGCTGCTTTCGGTCCGATTCCCTGTGCCACCTGTTCATGTAACTCGACCTTCTCTAAGGGCGGAACTCGGGAAAAGTCCGACCTAGAGGATGCGATTCGAGCCCCTACCATCCTGTAATCTCTCGGTGACCAAGATGTAGGGAACAATCACGATCGTGTAACTCTGCCTTGCACAGGCATTTCTGCTGTCGTATTTAGAGCTCCTGAGGAGCACCGGCCCGACGGTGCAGCTGTGTCCAGCGTGTCCCTGATGGCAAGCTTTGCGCAACGCTCCGCAAGAGGCCCCAACGCAGGTCGTTCCGTCGACTTAGAGGCACCGGCCCCCATTCTACTGGACATTCTACCACCTAATGAGACAGGTCTTTCCACTGAGTCTAATAAAATTCTATCTGACCAGACGAAAGATGATATGCGTGCGACGCATGCACTGCCTGAATCGGTAGAGTCTCTGATTTTTGGAACGGTTTCCATCGAGGATCTCCTGCCAGTATGCAGCGTGGCTTCAAGAATCGCTGACTTTACAGCATCCGGGAGCCCCTAGCGACAACGCTGCGCAAGTCACGTACTACGCAAGTCACGGCGCAGGAGCCACGACACAGAAAATTGCGCAGACGGCTGCATAAGATGCTACTGGTTTTGTTGCCGGATCTACCATTTCCTGCACCGTTTTCTAAAATGTGGTGGGACAAAGGAAAGCATTTTGTGATCAACCTGCGACCATATAGATCCAGTTGGGGCCGCCCGTCAGAACCATCTCCAAGAAAACCACACCACCGCAGAAAACTTCTACCACGAGAAAGCCTGCTCAGTCCACCGAACGAAATCCAGAGTCGAACTACTCTCTCGAAAAGTCGTAGCGTGGCCGAGGCTGTAGACTGCCACGTGACAGTCAATGTCGTCCCACAGAGTAGTCAACAAAGGGACCAACCAAGTCCCAGTCCCCACCAAGACATGGCGAACGACCCGGGCGACATAGCCAGTGTCTGCCGCCGGAGCCAATTTCGACAAACTTCCAGCGTGGTCGGGGCCGACCACGACGATGCAGCCACCCCGCCCAACTGAAACAATCTCAACTGCTGCAGCTAGCCCCACCCACATGAACATTGTCGTGTGGCCCATCGACAATGCTTGCAGTCATCGCCGAGTGTGAAGACGAAGACCGAAACTGGTACTCTGGCACAGACGCGTATGCTAGGCGAGGAAGTGAAGAAGGAAGTCAGAATAAGAACAGCTGGCCCAAGAACGGGTGTTGTGTCTTGTTGTCTTTCTAGTACATCACAATATATATAACACTTTCGGAGTGAAGATCAATGGGCCCGGTACGAAAGATGATTGAAAAGACGCACATACATTGTATGGATTTAATAATGACTGCATAAGGATGATGATGATGATGTTTGATGTTTTTTGGCGCAAGGGCCATTTCAAGGTCAAAGAGCGCCAGTTCATCTTACTAGAGATATAAACAATGATTGTGATAAGCGGCTGTATAAGCAGGCCCCGGAAACTCTCAAGCTCCAACGATGGCCGTAGAGGGCAAAAAAATCGACCGCAGCAAGCTTCGTCATTTGCGCATTTAGTGGAACTACTAACATCTTTCTTAGCGGTTGGATAAGTTAGTATGAATTTTCTCTGATAGGTTGCTAAACGCGGCTTAAATTTTTATTATAGAGTATATCAAAACACCGTTAAAAGAGCTTCGTCGTTTTTTGTAAAAAATTGGGTATCATACTTTTGTTTTAGCTTTATTAATATAACAAGCGCGGTGATTGTTTTACTTCAAGTATTCAGATTATCCTGACGCTCGGAAAGCAGCAATTCATTAGCATCGATTGCATTTTTGTCGATTTTTCAAATTGTCCGTGGTTAGCCGCGGTACTTTTTGTCGATTGACATTGCGAAGCTCCGTTTTTTTTTCAGCTTTGATATTTCAATGCGAGCTTGTGCGTCAGAATTTACGGGCCGCAACGACAAAGCGAACGTGTCTAGAAGCTGTGAACTAGGTCAGCTGCTGTGCTTTACCGACGACCGACTGCGCAGTCTCCAGCGTGAAAATTCAACGCCAGCAAATCGCTCGGAGACTGCATACGAAAACGGAATAATCTTGTACAATGCGGGCGTGTTCGCCGGGGAGTTAAAATGCACTGCTTTGCAGCTGAACATGGCCCTTTTATTGTGCATGCGCAACAGTCTTTGTCTTTTCATAAGGCTTTTCGACTTATATAGCTAGTGAGAATTACACCTTGTTAATGTTTGTGATTGTTCGGTTCGTCGTCACATTCACTGAAAATATCTTTACTGCGAAAATTTGTAGCATAGATCACAGCATAAGTTCTACCTGTTTCTGCTAAAGATGAGTCTGCTGCAATATATCCTGATGAATTTAATGCATAGTAGAGCCAAGTGAACCTTTAGTACATATACGCACTTGTACATTTTTCGTAAGTTTGCAATGAAGCATATTACATATGCATGAACCATACAGTCAATCCAGTTGGGGAATTACCTAGATTTGTCCTCTGAAGAACGTAACTACAACGAATTCATTATAATGCCTTCCACAAGAAAAATTTACAAAAACAGCAATGTAACGTCCACACTACTTTTCTTATATGCAGTGTTCCCATATGCATTCTTCTTAGTCATGTATAACAAATTCGTTCACGCTTCTACCAGAGTAACCAGGGCTGTTTTTTTCTTACAACTCAACCGCAGCCTCCAGGTAACTGCTCATATCAGTGTACGCTTGGGTGCCTCATCACACTGAGCCTACCTCAAGTCAGCGGAAATTGTATCGTCACTGAAAGCAAGCTCACGGGCCAAAGTCCTCGCAAGGTATTGTGGAACACACTTATTGGTTGAACATAACTTGTTCAACCATTTATGTCTTACCCTGCTCATGAGTCTGTTTTTTTTTCTTCTTAGAAAACTAGACTAAAGAGAGACCATTCATTTCCAAGCTACCCACATCCAGTCGTAAGAAGCTCTACAGGTGCCATAATGACAACACCATGCGCCACCAATATGCCAGGCGGACAAACGGAAGCCGCATATTGAAAACTAGTGGTAGCGTACGGTATGTTCAAGCTGTATGAAATCGGATGCACAGATTGTTGTTTTTTATTTATGAATTACTCAGTTTACAGGAATTGTGCTGACTTCAAAATTCTTCAACAGTGCATGCCATGCAGTGCAGATACTGTACTTCATTCTACGCGTCAAACTTTGCATAGAGTATCACATATAACTACGTAACAAATGGGCTAGTAGTACTGCATATTTAGCAGCACTTCTTTTTCACATTGTGTATAGATCGCTGTCAATGTAAAAACTGATGCAAGGCAGTGGTAGGTACAGCTATAGTAGTGTTGAAACAGTTACTGATACCTTGTGCACGTCGGGAGTGACACTATTAAAGTACAAAGAAACTGTGCAAGAACTCGTGCCTTCATTAGGCAAGACACGTCCTGCAGAGGTAGCAATCGCAGAGCGGATCTATGAAAGTAAAATACCTAAAAATAAGGAAAAATAAGAATAGGTGGATCACATTCGGCAAACATTCTCAAATCATGAACGTTAATCTGTCACTAACCCTCAAGAAGAAGGTATATAACAGCTGCGTCTTGCCCGTACTTACCTACGGCGCAGAAACCTGGAGGCTTACGAAGAGGGTTGAGCTTAAACTGAGGACGACGCAGCGAGCGATAGAAAGAAAAATGATAGATGTAACCTTAAGATACAATATATGAGCAGAGTGGGTCACGGAAAAAATCGGTGTTAAGAATATTGTAGTCTAAATCAAGAAGAAAAAATGGACATCGGTTGGGCACGTAATAGGCAGGCAGAATAACCGTCGTCATTGAGAGTAACTGACTGGATTCGCAGAAAAGGAAAATGCATGAAGTGAATACAGAAGCTTAGGTGGGCCGATGATAATAAAAAGTTTGTGCGCATAACGTGGCAGCAGAAAGCACAGGACCAAGTTCAATTGAGATCATGGGAGAGGCCTTTGTCCTGCAGTGGGTGTAATAAGGCTGATGATACGCCAAAAACAAGCACCGACTTGCACGCATGCAGTGAGCCTTAGTGTTTAAACGTATGTCAATATGTGTGCTTCGAAACATGTTTGTTTCCATGACAGAGTTAACGCAATCAAAATTAGAAGTAATCAGTAATTTGCAGTTGCTTGCATTTATTCCACTGTGACGCCAAGACCATCATTCCTAGCTTGTCCAAAGGCTCCATTTCAGCATCTGAAATCTCATCTGCTGATAAACGCTGGTGTTCAGTTGTTTTTCTCCTCTAGATAATTTAGTTTGGTTTGTTTTTGTAAACTGTTGTGATCACTTTGGACAGACTTGTGCCAGCAGCAACGAAAACAAGGGGCTCCCAGTTTGAATTAGCTGTTGTGGATACCAATATGAGCAAATTGTGAAGAGATTTCCCCCATTAGAAATACACAGGGCTGTGCGCTTTTACTTAACCAACATCAAATAACAATCTGTTACTGTAAGATTATTTGTTCTATGTAAAATAAATGACGCATGACAAGGCATTTTTAAAGGTATGTTATTTTTAACGGAAAAATAACAGTGCAGTCAGGAGGTGTAAATAATGTTGGCCAGTGTTTGTACATGTTGATAATTCGAATGTCTACAAAAAGCCATTTCCTTGATATTGCTGCGAAATATGTAGCCAAAAGGATTACTTTTGTATGATACCTGTGTTTAGAGTGAGGCAGACTGTTAGGAAGTAGTGAATAATAGAAATGTGAATTCAGCTTCTTCCATTGTTCATCGTTTGAGCATTGTCTTTGATGACTATGCACCATTGGCACAAAAAAACTCGTTTATTCATCTGTCGATCGAAAGCATGACAATTTATAAAGGTCATTCAAAAAGTAAGAGCCATTTGGTTCCAAGCAAGTAAATATTCATTAGCAAAAGTTTTTATTGGTAGGCTTAGTTCAGCAAAAACCTACTTCACTTTTCTACAAAATCACCGCTTGCTTTTTAGTGTTTCTCGTACCGGCGCAGTAGTTTCTTTAGTCAATCTGAATAAAAGATCGCCGCTTCCTAATTAAACCTGTTGCGAATGTTTATCTTGAATTTCTCACCATCTTCAAATCGTACCACGCGCCACTGTTTCAAGTTGAAGAATAGGAAATAATCACACGGTGCTGGCTCAGGACAGCAGGGCGAGTAATTAGTGTTCCCTAAGAAAATATTCAATCTTCCCATTGTTTCTAATTATAGTGCAAGGATGCTTGTTGTTATGTATGAGGCCGATTCTAGATGATCAATATTGACGTCATCAATGTTTACTGTACCTATTACTGTGGTGAGTGTTTCACAGTATATGTCAGCAGTATGTGTGGCCCACATTTTATCAAATTAAACAATAGAAATTACCTTTTTGACTTGGAAAATGGTCGCTGCCATTTTCTAACTGGAGTAAGCTAACTGCTTGAATTTTTTCATGTTTTCATAAAAACGAGTGGTGGAACCACTGTGTTGTTTCTGAAATTGCGCACACAATGAAACGTCGACACCTGTGCAACAGTCATCATCATCATCATCATCAGCCTGTCTACGTCCACTGCAGGACAAAGGCCTCTCCCATGTTCCGCCAGTTAACCCGGTCCTGTGCTTGCTGTTGCCAATTTATACCCACAAACTTCTTAATCTCATCTGCCCACCTAACCTTCTGTCTCCCCCTACCCCGCTTCCCTTCTCTGGGAATCCAGTTGGTGACCCTTAATGACCAGCGGTTATCCTGTCTACGTGCTACATGCCCGGCCCATGTCCATTTCCTCTTCTTTATTGCAGCTATGATATCCTTTAACTCCCGTTTGTCCCCTAATCCACTCTGCTCTCTTCTTGTCTCTTAAGGTTACACCTACCATTTTTCTTTCCATTGCTTGCTGCGTCGTCCTCAATTTAAGTTGAACCCTCTTTGTGAGTCTCCAGGTTTCTGCTCGAAAGCTAAGTACCGGCAAGATACAGCTGCTATATACCTTCCTCTTGAGGGACAGTGGCAATCTACTTGTCATAATTTGAGAGTGCCTGCCGAATGTGCTCCACCCCATTCTTATTCTTCTAGTTACTTCAATCTCGTGGTTAGGCTCTGCGGTTATTACCTGCCCTAAGTAGACATAGTCTTTTACAACTTCAAGTGCATTATTACCTATCGCAAAGCGCTGCTCTTTTCCGAGGTTGTTGTACATTACTTTCGTTTTCTGCAGATTAAATTTAAGACCCACCTTTCTGCTCTCGTTGTCTAACTCCGTAATCATGAGTTGCAATTCGTCCCCTGAGTTACTCAGCAATGCAATGTCATCAGCGAAGCGCAGGTTACTGAGGTACTCTCCATTAACTCTTATCCCTGGCTGTTCCCATTCTAGGCTTCTGAAAACGTCCTGTAAGCACGCAGTGAATAGCATTGGGGAGATTGTGCCCCCCTGCCTTACACCCTTCTTTATTGGTATTCTGTTGCTTTTTTTATGAAGCACTATGGTAGCAGTTGATCCCCTGTAGATTTCTTCCAGAATGTTCATATATATTTCATCTACGCCCAGATTCCGCAGTGTCTGCATGACGGCTGATATTTCTACTGAATCAAACGCCTTCTCGTAATCTATGAAGGCTATGTATAGTGGTTGGTTATACTCTGAGCATTTCTCTATTACCTGATTGATAGTATGAATGTGGTCAATTGTTGAGTAGCCTGTACTAAATCCTGCTTGTTCCTTTGGTTGATTGAATTCTAATGTTTTCTTTACTCTGTTAGCAATTACCTTTGTAAATAGCTTGTATACTACAGAGAGCAAGCTGATCGGCCTGTAATTCTTCAAGTCCTTGTCATCTCCTTTCTTATGTATTAAGATGATGTTAGCGTTCTTCCAAGACTCTGGTACTTTTCCCGTCAGGAGACACCTCGTAAATAGAGTGGCTAGTTTTTCTAACACAATCTGTCCTCCATCTTTCAGCAGATCTGATATTACTTGATCCTCACCAGCAGCTTTGCCTCTGTGCATGCTCTCCAAAGCTTTTCTGACTTCTTCTATCATTACCGGTGGGTGTCGTCTGGGTTACTGCTAGTTCTTATAGTATTAAGGTCGTGGTTGTCTCGGCTACTGTACAGATCTCTGTAAAACTCCTCCGCTATTTTAACTATCCTATCCATATTGGTAGTTAATTTGCCTTCTTTGTCCCTTAGTGCATACATCCGCCTTTTGCCTATCCCAAGTTTCCTCTTCACTGCTTTGACGCTTCCTCCGTTTTTCAG
Organism: Rhipicephalus annulatus; assembly: GCA_013436015.1. NCBI lineage: Eukaryota > Metazoa > Arthropoda > Arachnida > Ixodida > Ixodidae > Rhipicephalus > Rhipicephalus annulatus. The sequence continues at coordinate 263,260 of WOVY01000230.1, read as the reverse complement.
AGCGTGCTCAATTCTCTCCATGTTATACCTTCTTACATCGCATACTTTACGTCTATTATTCAGCTTCGAAAGCTCTGCCAGTTCTATTTTGTCTGTTGTACTTGACACTTTCATGATTTGACGCTTCTTAATTAGGTTCTTCGTTTCCTGGGAAAGCTTGCCGGTGTCCTGTCTAGCTACCCTGCCTCCAACTTCCACTGCACACTCCGTGATGATACTCGTCAGATTATCATTCATTGTATCTACGCTAAGGTTGGTTTCCTCGCTAAGAGCAGAGTACCTGTTCTGCAGTGACACTCTGAATTCCTGTACTTTCCCTCTCAGTGCTAGCTCATTTATTTGCTTCTTGCGTATCAGTTTCTGTCGTTCCTTCTTCAAGTCGAGGCGGATTCGAGCCCGTACCATTCTATGGTCACTGCATCTTACCTTGCCAACCACTTCCACATCCTGCACGACTCCTGGGTGTGCAGTCATTATAAAGTCTATTTCGTTCTTATTTACGCCATTAGGGCTCCTCCATGTCCACTTGCGGTTTTCTCGTTTTCGGTAGAAGGTATTCAAAATACGCAGATTATTGCGTTCTGCGAATTCTACTAGTAGCTGTCCTCTGGCGTTTCTTGTGCCGATGTCATAATCTCCTACTGCCTGGTCTCCAGCCTGCTTCTTCCCTACCTTTGCATTAAAGTCGCCCATTACTATAGTATACTGTGTTTTAACCTTACTCATTGCCGATTCCACGTCTTCATAGAAGCTTTCAACTGAAGGGTCATCATGGCTGGATGTAGGCGCGTAAGCCTGTACTACCTTCATTTTGTATCTTTTATTCAGTTTAATTACAATGCCTACCTATAGCATTATAGCATACTATAGCATTAATGAAAGGGTGGTAGACATTGTGCAACAGTGTGCGCAAACAAATCATTCCTGTTTTATCAGTGGAAGTCCAAAAACACTGATCTACTTGATGTCTTTATTGTTTGAGTTGGTCGGTAAGAATTTTTTGAACCTAACTTTGTGATATCTGGGCATATATCTGGGCTACAATTGTGCATATTGTAGCGAGGCCAACAAGGGGAACTTTGCCTTTACGACCAGTAACTGTTACTTCTCAGTCTATTGCAATATCCTGTCCTCTTGAAAAGTTTGGTTGGTCTGGACGCTTGGCATGGTGCTCCACTGTTTTTCGTACGCGTTTGTGCAGCCATTTCGGAAGTCCTAACACCGTGTTCTGACACTTGTCTCACTCCTCACAGTTCGTTCATGAACTGTGCACAACTCCTCGTAAATTGGAAAGTCTAGTAATTTTTTTGCATGCAAAAATGTAAATACAGTGTGCACCCCACAACAAGTGGGAGCAACAATATTCGCCAACATTGGTGTCTGCATTCCCCGTGAAGCAGATCACTACCGAGCCAGGACAATCAATTCAGTACTTTTGCTGTGAAGTAGCAGATTGTGCTGTGCACATAACTTTTCAGTCTGACGTGCAAATACTTAAAGATTAGGAAATAGCTCTTACTTTCTGAATAAACATCATAGAAAACTTCATTACGCAGAGTTGACTGCAATAACTATTCACTGCGTATTTTTTAACATTGCTACCATGACTTCTAGCACTTCTCAGCTGTCTAGTGTTACATATGTCCCTATTGTAAACGTATATGTCATGTGCAGTGTATTGCGAGTGCTATCCACTGGTGCAAATTTTATTTTTTTACGAATGAATACTTTTGGGAGTACCAAAAGGCATCCTGCATCTCGTGCGTGAGCTGATCTACAGTAGGCGAGCAAGGGCAAGGGTAGCTCAATTTCTTAACATGTCATCGTTGACAACTTTAGCAAGAATGTTGACTTGCTGGAATGTTTGACTCAGGCTTTCATTATTCGCCAAGTGTTACTCAATTAAAGAGCCTGTCACTGCATTCCTTTTACCTCTTTTGAAACGTAAACCAGGTTTCTTTTTCAACATGATCCTGTAAATGATGTTTGCCCAGGATGCACTTGCTTACCACAACTGAAAGTTAATTGAGTTAGTCGTAAATAGATAGGACACGCAGTTAAATACACAGACTGTAAACACAATATCGAGAACAATGTTGTATCGAGAAAAATGCAGGGATACCTAGCACAACAGCGTGGGGTCCTTTCTTTTTATTCAACGCTATGTGCTTCTCGCTAATGCGTTGTCAAATATCTAATTGCGGCTCAGGCTAATCACACTGACACTGCACTTTTTGAGAGCATGTGTGGTGAGAAAGCCGATGGGCAGCAGACTACCAAGTACTGTGCAACAGGTGTCCAGTGTAAATATTGTCTGACTGAACAAGTCAAGAGACAAGGTTGCATAAATTCACCGTGTAATTTTATAGAACAGATGGCTATCACTGTTGTGATAGCCATATTTGACAACGCCAATTTTAGCTATTTTTTAGCCAATAGCCATATTTGACAACGCCAATGCCTTGTCAAATATCATATTGCGGCTCAGGCTAATCGTACTTACACTACACTTTTTGAGAGCATGTGTAGTGAGAAAGCCAATGGGCAGCAGAGTACCAAGTACTGTGCAAGAGGTGTCTAGTGTGAACATTGTTGTCTGACTGAACAAGTCAAGAGGCAAGGTTGCACAATTTCTGTTCAACAAAATTACCCGCTGAAATTGTGCAACCTTGTCTCTTGTCTTGTTCAATCAGACAACAATGTTCAGTCAGACAACAAGTCAGACAACAAGCCGCAATATGATATTTGACAAGGCATTGGCGTTGTCAAATATGGCTATTGGCCAAAAAATAGCTAAAATTGGCGTTGTCAAATATGGCTATCACAACAGTGATAGCCATCTCTTCTATAAAATTACCCGGTGAATTTGTGCAACCTTGTCTCAAATTCACCGAGTAATTTTATAGAACAGAGCCCCGCCGCGGTGGTGTAGTGGCTAAGGTACTCGGCTGCTGACCCGCAGTCGCGGGTTCAAATCCCGGCTGCGGCGGCAGCATTTCCGATGGAGGCGGAAGTGTCGTAGGCCCGCGTTCTCAGATTTGGGTGCACGTTAAAGAACCCCAGGTGGTCAAAATTTCCGGAGTCCTCCACTACGGCGTCTCTCATAATCATATGGTGGTTTTGGGACGCTAAACCCCATAAATAAATCAATTTTATTGAACAGATGGCTATCACTGTTGTTTTTTATGTATCGTTAAACTGCTACGTACTGCTACGTTCTGCTGTACTGCTACGTTCACGATTGTCAATAAACAATGTAAGCTTAATAACTTAGCGTATTTTTTGCCAGTTGAGGCCTCTCGGTCACCTGGCGGCATAGCGGAAATATTTATAGTAACTTTGGGGTGCCGTGTGCGCGAATACCACCCCGCAATAGCAGCGATTAAACGCCCATACACCTGCGGGCGTGCACTGCGACCCCCCGCTCCCGCTACCAAAAATGCCGCCATATTGCTTTAGCGCAATGATGATGATAGGCCTACCAGCGCCCTCTCTAGGTCGGATAAGTTAGTTCACAACGCCACCGCTACCCTTATTTTTGTTCCACTGTCAAAGGTACAGTTTCCCTTTTCTAAATCGTAGGATATAGGTGTTTTGTGGTATAAGGTCCGTAAAATTCCTTGCACTAAGGGGGGTAAAAACACAGAAGAAATAGAATCATGACCGTGCCGTGAAAGGTGTATTGTGTTAGTGGATGTCAAAACTTAGTTGTAGTAAAAACGATGGTGGATATGTATGGCATTCGCACAAGTGCCTCACTCGTTCACATTCTTGCGTCCAAGGGCCGTGAGGCAAGTGCTTTTTTGAGTGCAGCCACCACAGCGGAGACCTCTCTGGAGAGCTCGTGATCCGGAATGCCCGGCTATATAATATGAAAGTTAGGAATTTCTTTTAAAAACGCTAACAATAATTTATGACTAAAAAGTGGTTCCCTACTGACGAGCATTGCAGGATGGAGTGGTATCTGTTGTCGGTAGGGTAATGGAGAGCGTTGTCTTCTCAGCTTGTGTAACTTTTTGCACTGTATTAAATGTGAAGTACAGCGAGTGCTTCTCCACATCTATCACACAAAGGTGCATCGCCCCCAGACAAAAGAAATGAATGTGTAGTGTATGTATGTCCTGTTCTTAGCCTTGTAAGGATTACTTCAGTGTGGCGTGATTTTGATTTTTGTGACCAATGACCAAGTCGCTGCTTGATGACATGCAATTTATTATATGTTTGTGTGTCGCATGTGACCTGCGAATAGCCTCTGAGCTTTCGTTTTAAAAAAGCTTTCAAGTCGAGTGCAAGAACTGGTATCAATGTATTGAAAGTGGTTTTGTTGGCATATCCAGCTAGCTAGTCTACCAGAACGTTGCGTTGAATTTTGCACTGTTCTGGCAACCAGCAGAATACTACATGCTACTTAGATGAGTAGACTGTGCATAAGAGCGAATACAGCGAGACAAAGACAGGGTTCTTGTGCTTTTTAGAAGATTTCAGAACTTTTACTACGCTGAGGCAATCTGTATATATTATTGCCTTCTGTGGTTTTATTTGTGTAATGTGCTTGACGGCCGCGAGTATGGCATAAGCTTCCCCGGTGAAAATGCTTGAATCAGGGTGCAGAACGCCGGCTTCCGAAAAGAATGGGCCAACGGCTGCATACGAGCCAGGGGTGTCGGACTTGTAAGCATCCGTGAAGAACTGAGGACATGTGTATTTCTATTGTAGTTCTAGGAAGTATGTCTGGATGTGTGCAATTGGTGCATGCTTCGTAACCTTCAAGAAATACACGTCACAATCTATTGCGTGCCAATGCCACGGTGGCAGGTACACTGCGGTAGCCATCAAACGGTGTTCAAATGGCACACCGGTTTCCTTCGCCAGGCCCTTCACACGGAGTGAGTAGGACTGTCTCATAAAAGGCCAATTTTCAAACACAGCAAGGCTTGACATGCCATTAATTGTGGAATGTGATGGGTGATTCTTGTCTGCATTTACAATAAGGTAATATTTAAAAGACATGTGACATCTCTCTAGGCGGAGCGACCATTCGTTCATTCCACGTAGTGGCTGTCCACGGGGCTAGTGCGAAAAGCACCCGTGGAGAGACGGATGCCTAGATGATGAAGAGGGTCAAGCATTTTAAGGGCAGTAGGTGTCGCAGACTGGTATGCTTTTGCCCCATGTTCTAGGCGGGTACGTACAATGCTTTTATACGAATTCATTAAACACTTCTTGTCGGTTCTCTACGTAGTGCATGTCAACACTTTCAGATCGTTCATGGCTTTTATGAACTTGTTTTTTCTAATACTTAATGTGTGGTACGAAGGTTAGCTTGGTGTCTATGATGAGACCTAAGAAATTGTGTTCGGTGTTAACAGAAACGCGTTGCCCATGCAGTTCAATATTAGGTTCGGAATTAAGGCCTCTTTTCCTGGAAAACAAGACACACATACTTTTCTGTGCATTCAACCGGAACCCGTTTTCTTCAGCCCAATCGGAGACTTTGTTCAAGCCAAGCTGAACCTAGCGCTCACACAAGGCCAGATTGCAAGATCTGAAACTAAGCTGTACGTCATCGACATATGTACAACAAAACATATTGCGAGGGATGGACAACCGCAAAGAATTCATTTTGATGAGAAAAAGTGTGCAACTAAATACACCACCTTGCGGCACGCCTGATTCTTGGACAAATATTTGGGAATGAGTGCTGTCTACCCGAACTCGGAATGTCTGATTTGACAAGTAACTTTTGTTTAGGTTAAACATTCTTCCGCACACGCCAAGATGGGACAGGTCTTCTATTATTCCAAAGCACCATGTTGTATCGTAAGCCTTCTCAATATCGAGGAACACGGAAAGCATTGCTTATGAACGAAAGCGTTTCTGATTTGTGCCTCGATACGAACAAGGTGTTCGTTGGTGGAACTACCCTCTCGAAACCCGCACTGATTTGGGTTGAGTAAATTGTTTGTTTCAAGGAAATATACAAGTCGGCAGTTGATCCCTTTTTTGAAAAGTTTGCACAGGCAGCTTGTAAGCGCAATTGGCCTATAACTTGAAACTCAAGAAGGGTCCGTGCCCTGTTTCAAAATGGAAATAACAATGGCTTCTTTCCAGGAAGTAGGGGTAGCACCAGAGAACCAAATAGCATTGTACAAGCAAAGTAAGGTTTTTGTGTTGCAATAGGTAGGTTTTTTTCAACATTTCGTACACCACACGGTCAGAACCTGGAGCGGAGTCACTTCAGGAGTTCAGTGATGTTAGGAGCTCAGATTAGCTGAAAGCTTGGTTGGACGCCTCGTATCTTGTACATTTGTGTTTGAGTTTTTGCTTTTCTATCTTTGCTCTGTATTTTTAGAAAGCGTCGGTATAGTGCGACGAGCTGGAAACTCGCTCGACATGTGCACCGAGGAAGTTCACCTGACCTTCCAATGTGTCAACCTGTGTGTTTACAAGTGGAAGTGTGTACTTCTCTTCCTGCTACCCTACCAACTATGTTCCAAAGCTTAGGCTCCTGTGTATATGAATTGATCCCTGATAAAAACTTTTGCCGACTTTCTCTTCTGGCCTGCCGACGCGTTCTCCTTACCTGAGACTTCATTTTGTTAAAGAATCGAAGATTTTCGGCTGTCGGTGAGTTCCGAAGCAACCTCCATGCTTTGTTTTGCTGCTTGCGTGCATTTAGCCATTCAGAGTTCATCCATGGCACACGCCGTTTCCCAGGGTGTCCATTTGTTTGTGGGATGCATTTTGTTGCAGCATCAATCAAAAACTCTGTGAAGTAGTTGACAACGACATCAATGCTCAAAGTACATATGTCACTCCAACCTAAACGAGCGATTGTGAAAAACTGTTCCCAGTCGGCTCTGTTTACGAGCCATTTGCGAACACGTAATGGGCACTCAGTTGCTGTAGTTGGGCTCAACACAACGGGATAGTGGTCACTTTCGTACAGATTACTGATGACTTTCTTCTGGAGTAGAGGCATGAGAGACGGCGATAATATGCTTAGGTCTATGGAGGAGTAGGTATTATTAGCGAGGTTATAATATATTAGTTCTTTTCGATTTAGGAGACACGCGCTCGACGAGAAAAGAAACTGTTCAATCAGTCGACCTCGTGCGTCGCAATGAGAGTCACCCCATAGCCTGCTATGCGCATTAAAGTCTTCAAAGAGGACATAAGGCTCCGGAAGTTCATCAATTAAAGAGTGTAAACCTTGTTTTTGTAGCTGATAGTTAGGAGAAATGTAAACAGTGCAAATTGTGATCAGTTTATCAAAAAGGACAGCTCGAACAGCCACTGCCTCAAGGGATGTTTGGAGTTGTGTGTGCATGCAATCCCTTATTTACTACAATGTCAACACCTCCGGATGATGTTATGGCATCATCACGGTCCTTTCGGAAAATAATGTATTCACGTGAAAAGTTGTTGTGTTTTGAATTAGAGTGTGTTTCTTGTACACACAGCACTTTTGGTGAGTGTTCATGTAAAAGTTCTTGGATGTCGTCAAGGTTTCTGAGAAGGCCCCTGACGTTCCATTGTATGAATTGAGTGTTCAAAGTGAATGTAAAGTAGTGCGGTGTGTACGAAAAGCGATTGGCTGTTTAGGCGGGGAGTTTCAGTTCATGCAACAGGGCCATCACCAGGCCCTGTTACCTGTTTTTTTTGTTTTCTTGGCGCGCTCCAAGAAGCCACGCCGCTCTTTCGCCACCAAGGGTACTGACATATTCATTGCCTCCTCAGAGGCACCGGATGTTCACGCGTGCGGGCTGGTAATTCAGATTATGGGGCTTGCCTGGTGAGGTTAGGCCTAGAGACTTGAGAGCCCTAGAGTCTCGGGTCTCTGATCGGGAGTAGACGGTGTAGGCTACACTACAGCCGCCTTGGGGGCAGGTGCCCCAACCACTGTCTCGGTGTGTGCGGGCCGAGGAAGTGGCGAGGACTGGTGCCCCCTGACGCGCCGCATCAGCATATGTTGGGCCATAGAATGGCGAGACCCTTTTTCTTGCTTCCTTAAAAGATATGTTTTCTTTTACCTTCAGTGTTATTATCTCCTTTTTTTCCAGTATGCGCAAGAGCCTGAACATGCGGCATGGTCTCCTTCAAAGTTAACACAATGGGGCGGTTTTTTGCAGTTTTCAGACACGTGGCCTAGGTCTCCACATTGAGCACACGTCTGGCGGCCAGGACAGCTTTTAAAGCCATGGCCATACCTCTGGCATTGGGTGCAGCGATGAGGGTTTGGTATATAGGGCTCAGAGAGGTCTTCGTGTACCCTGTTTGAATGAATTGCGGCCGTTTACTGGAAGAAAACGTGAGTATTAGGTGTTTTGTTGGTGTTTACTTGTTGTCTCTCCTGATGATGGTTATTTGTACATTGGTCACATTCTCACTCCTCCAGCCTTCCAGAAGTTCTGCTTCGGTCAGGCCTAGCAAATCGGCATCAGATACCACTCCACGAGTGGTGCTCATTGATATGTGTGGTGTTACAGTGATTGTGGTGTCTCCAAAAGTTGAAAGATTGTGTAGTTTCTGACACTGTTTTCTTTCTTGAACTTCGAGAAAGAGGTCTTCGCTGGCCATTTTGGTAACTTTGTATACGGCCCCAAGAGTTTCTGTAAAACACCTGGGTACTACAAAGGGGGATACAGTTCTGGCTTGCTTGCCACATATTTTACTATGTATAACATGAAAATGGGGGAAGTTTTCATTTGATCGGTTGAAAACGCCAAAGCCTTCGGTGTGTACGCGCATTAAGGCGGTACAATCACCTAATAAGGAAAAAAACTCTATGCTTCCCAGTTTAATTTTCTTCAGAAGCGTCGTCGGCTACTCACCATGGAGCCCAACGAGGGGACGCTACAAGTTTGTGGATGGTAAAATTTGCAGACGCCAGCCGTAAAACGCTACCATAACCCAATGCGCATAGACCAAGGTAGGCTATTTGCACAGGGTTAACTCTAGCGGCCAAGATGTTTCGAAGCAAACAGAAGAGGGTAGAAGGCAGGACAGATAAAAAGTGAGATAAAGACGAAGATGTAGGGAGAGAGAAATAGGAAAAGGCGACTGCCGATTTCCCCTGGGTAATTAAGCCCAGGGGTGCCATCTGCGTGAAGATTTGGCCAAAGGGGTTGGTTGCCTCTACCGGAGGGCCTTAAAGGTCCAATCACCCGGCATCGGCTCAACCCCCAGGATCCCATTTTCACCGGACACAGCAAAGCCACGCACGGCTGGGCGTGGGAAAAAGTCGAAGCCCCCCCCCCCCCCCCGTTAGCTCGGGTCCCCGTTGTCGCTACACACCAAACACCTATTTGCGCAGGCGCCCCTGTGGACAATGACAGTAGTATGCTCCAGGCAAATATATTGCCGCAATCACTTGCCATCCTTATCGTTTTTCTTGCGACGCACGTGGCTAGTGTGTATCTGCGCTCCATCATGAAGGCGTGATCCGTGAACTTATCTTCGTGCCGCGTTTTATCGGAAAACGCCCCTCGCGAATAAGCCGAGGGCAGCCGTGGGCACCGGTGTAGTAGTTCGCCATCTGTACGGCGGTTCAATTGTTTATTTCGGGCGCAGGTCAGCCCAGTGAAATAAAAGATTTTTGCGGCTCGCTCCCGATCCTGTCATGCACGTTCCTTCATCGTCGCGGTTACGTGACAACTGGTGGATGTGCTCGGTATGCACCAAGTCCTTGAGCCGACAGCTGCACGGAAGGACGAGGCCCCCAAAAGCAGCAACGCTACTCGCAGTAGCCACCGCCTACAAGGGTTGCCACCAGAACCCTGAACACTGCCGGAGTACACTCGACAGAAAAAGAAGACTCGACGTCAACCATTAGCCTACCAGCGGCACCCACCCCTGTCATCTTGCAACAGCCTCGAGTGCTTCCAACCTTCCACGGCTCGCCTGCAGATGATGCAGAAAATTGGCTCGACCAATTAACTCGGGTGGCTTCACTAAGCAAATAGATGACGAAATGAAGGTGAGTCACGTTTTCTTCGCACTCGACGGCCCCGCTAAAACGTGGTTTGAAAACCACGAGGCCTCTTTGGCTACGTGGGAGGTCTTCAAGACTGATTTCTTGAGGACGTTTGCCAACATGCTGCACAAAGAAAGGGCTGAAAAATTGCTACAATCGAGGATTCAAAAGCCTAACGAATCTGTGCCTAGATACGTCGAGGAAATGAAGCTCCTCATGCGCCGTGTGGATCCGAACATGGCAGAGGAAAAGCAGGTTGGGCTTCTAATGCGAGGAGTAAAAGAGTCCCTTTTCGCTGGCTTAGTTCGCAACCCGCCGAAAACCGTTGCTGAGTTCACGCAACAGGCATCCACCATTGAGAACACCTTAGATTACCGAAACCGCCAGTACAACCGTACAGCGCACATAGCTTCCATGGACCCTAAATCAACGTTTGCAATTACCAGCAATTTGCATGAAATATTACGCGAAGTGGTCCACAAGGAGCTGCAGCTACTTATACCATCACCCTCGCAGCCTCCAGAAGCGTCACTCACGGATGTCATACGCGACAAAGTTCGCATTGCTTTGGGTGTTTCTCGGACGGCGACTCTATGTCAAGAAAACCAGGGAATAAGTTACGCTGCCGCAGTACACAGCCCAAGGGGTACCGCCAACATGCGCCGTGAGCATTACGAACCACCCCAGCGATCACCGTCACCCGTCCACTCACCTGTTTTTTTGGAAGCGCCGCGAAAAGCAGACCTCTAGAGAACCCCCGACCAACAATGCCCACTATGCTTTTACTGCGGTGAGCCAGGCCAAATTCTCAGATACTGCCCTTACAAACGCATGGGACTTCGTGGTTTTGCCCTCAACGCACCACGACCGCGACCCGGACAGCGACCACGTGAAGTTGAAGACTACTTGCACCGTGCCGAGAATCCGCCCACCAGTCCATCCCGATCACCATCACCGCCATACAGCCGCTACACATCGCCGGGCCGTGGCAACGCGGCGACAGCGCGAGGAAGGTCCCCTAGCCCTCGTAGGGGAAACTGAGTAAAGCAGCCTTTGGAGGCGAGGTTGCTTGCCGGCGATTAGACGAAGAACCTCCACTGATCATACCGCACGACGACGGCGCCCCGACGGAGACACCACGGCTGCAACGACGACACTTCGCACTAAGCTTGATGGCACGCCCCAACCGCACTTTCAGCACTCGCAGAAGCCGTGATTAGACACAAAGACTGACGTCCAACTCGAGATCTAGAATCTCTGACCTAGGCGTACTTATAGATGGCCGAACTGTAACAGCACTTATCGACACAGGAGCCTACTTTTCTGTAATAAGTGGAGCCTTCGCAGAGCAACTAAAGAAGGTAATGACTAGGTGGGATGGTACCGTGATCCGCACAGCCGGAGGCCATCTCGTGTTGCCAACGGGACGATGCACAGCACGAGTGACTGCCAGTGGACGTACTTACCCAGCGTGCTTCATAGTCCTGCAGCAGTGTTCCCGCGATGTCATCTTGAACATGCATTTTCTGACCGAACATCGAGCAATCATCGATCTTCAATCAAGACAGATCACACTTTCCCCGGGCCAAACCATTCAGTCGAAGACCACCCTAGGGCACCACGCCATCCTGCGTGTTCTAGATGAAGAAGTAAGCATGCCACCAAGGTCAAGCGTCATAATACCAGTGGTTACAGGCAACACCGAGGATGTTGAAGGCGTGATCGAGGGAAACAGGCAGTTCCTCTTAGACCGACAGCTTGGCGTCGCCAGAGGCATCGCTTACTTCAAGAATGGACAAGCTGACGTGCTCGTAACCAACTTCGGCAGGGAACACCGACAACTCAACAAAGGCAGCACGATTGGCTTCTTAGATAAAGTAGGGGACATTCCAGGCACGTTCGCCATCTCCGACCAATCCCACCAAGACTCGTCAATGCGAAACACGCCGCCTGTGTTTGACATCAACCCTGAGCTTCCCAGTGACAGGCAAAATCAGATCCGCATTCTCCTAAAAAGCTACGCTCACTGTTTCGCAACCTCGTCCAAGGTGCCGAAAACACCAATTGCCGAGCATCGTATCATAGCCAGCGAGCACGGCCGACCTCTCCGCCAAAGCCCGTGCCGTGTGTCGCCGCGAGAGCGTGAAGCAATTCGGAAACAAGTGGACGAAATGCTTCGCGATAATGTCATTCAAACTTCGAAAAGCCCTTGGGCAGCACCAGTCATTCTCGTAAAGAAAAAAGACGGAAGCCTCCGGTTCTGCATCGACTATCGCAGGCTAAGCAACATAACGAAGAAAGATGTCTACCCGCTCCCAAGAATAGACGACACCCTAGACCAACTCTGTCATGCCAAGTACTTCTCGTCCATTGACCTCAAAAGCGGATATTGGCAGATCGAAATCGACGAAAGGGACAGAGAAAAGACGGCTTTTATCACTCCGGACGGGTTATTCGAGTTTAAGGTCATGCCATTTGGGCTTTGTCCCGCACCAGCAACGTTTCAACGAGTAATGGACACGGTGTTGGCAGGCCTGAAATGACAAACCTGCCTCGTGTATCTCAACGACGTCGTAGTCTTTGCGGCAGACTTTGACGAACACATGCGAAGACTGAGGGCCGTACTCAATGCAATCAAGTCTTCAGGACTTACCTTAAAGCCTGAGAAGTGCCGCTTTGCATATCATGAGCTGTTATTTCTTGGCCATATTATCAGGCCGGACGGTGTACGACCCTGACCCCAGAAGACGTCCGCTATCGAGCATTTTCCGCGGCCGACAGACAAGAAAGCCGTACGAAGGTTCCTTGGCTTGTGTGCTTACTACAGGAGGTTTGTGAGTAAATTTTCATGCTAAGCTCACCCTGAACTCTAAGAAGTGTCACTTCGGCAGCCGTGAGACTCTCGTTCGCGGTCACCTGGTGGGCAAGCATGGCGTTCGCCCTAACCCCCAGAAAGTCACTGCAGTCAGCACCTTCAAACAACCTCAGTCGGTACGAGAGTTGCGAAGCTTTTTGGACCTATGCCCATGCATATCGGTCAAAAGCATGCGTTTACACCAATACCGGTGCTCTGAGCCAAAGTCCACCAACCTGGCTTCCACTTTGACGTCCCTACTCAAAAAGAACGCACCTTTTCGGTGGTCAGCGGAATGCCGTCTTTTTCGCAACTCAAGTTTGTTCTTACGTCAGGGCCCGTATTTGGCCCCTATGACCCGTCTGCTGCCACAGAAGTTCCTACGGACGCCAGTGGTGTAGGTATCGGCGACGTCTTGGTTCAACGACATGGAGCTGCTGAACACGCCGTCAGCTATGCCAGTCGCTGTTTAGGTAAACCGGAGCGAAACTATACTGTCACAAAGCAGGAATGTCTCGTGGTCATATTCGCCCTGCACAAGTTAAGCCCTTATATCTATGGACGTCGATTCTCGATTATCACGGACTACCATTCTTTATGTTGGCTCACTGGACTACGGGACCCATCTGGTCGTCTTGCTCGTTGGGCGTTGCGATTGCAAGAACACGACTTTGAAGTCTGTTACAAGAGCTGTCATCGTCATGCTGACACCAATTGCCTTTCAAGGCTTCCCCTTCCGACAACCGCGTGTGACGCTGACAACTTTGGTGAATATTTGGCAGTAGTGGATACTCCGTTTCCTGACCAAACAACTTTTCGAGGAGAGCAACACAGTGACAACAGCCTCGCTTCTTTCTTTATTTCCGGAAGGAACGGTCAACGTGGTTTCGTCGAAAAGAATGGCGTTCTTTACAAAAAGAATTATTCTGGCGTAGGCCCTCGCCTACTTCTATTTGTGCCTACCAGCCTGCGACAACACGTTCATCGAGCAATGCACGACGACCCAAGATCTGGCCATATGGGTTTTTCTAGGACAATTTATCGCACGCAAGAACACTTTTTCTGGCCGAAGATGCGTAAAAGTCTGTCTGCATATGTTGCGAGCTGTGAGCAATGTCAACGCCACAAGCGTCCCACAACTCCGCCAGCCGGACTACTTCATCCCATAGCACCCTCGGGTTCACCATTTGACGTCGTGGGTGTTGACCTGCTCCGCCGTTTTCTGCGATCAACAAACCGATAGATTATTGTGGGCGTTGACCACCTCACACGCTAGTCCAAAACTGCGGCGATTAGTGCGGCAACAGACACTCAAGTTTCCCAGTTCATGCTGGCTCACGTTTTGAAACGCCATGGATCCCCCAGTGTCATCATCAGTGATCGCGGGCGGCAATTTGTCAATGTAGTTGACATCCTTCGTCTCGCTTCGTGTCATTTCCGTCTCACTACTCCGTATCACCCGCAGGCAAATGGTTTGACGGAACGAACTAATAGAACTCTCGTCAACATGATTTTCATGTATGTTGATACCGGACACAAAACACGGAACATAATCTTGCCATTTATAACTTTCGCCTACAACACTGAACAGCACGAAACAACAAGATACAGTCTATTTTATCTGCTCTACGCACGCCAACCCCGCACAGCTCTTGACACTATTATTCCTTTTCCGAGACTGATCAACCTACCCTTGCCGAAACCATTTTCTGCGCAGAAGAGGCCCGGCGCATTGCCTGTCTTTGAACTTCCGTCTTCGAAACAAACTACACTGATTTGTTTGTTGTCTGGAACGTCTCAGCGATGTCACGTACGTGATATCTTGGCTGTTGTCAATTGGCCGCCACTCAAGCAAGACCAACGTCCTTCCTGTCGCCCGTTTAAAACGCTATCATTTTCGCAACGAAGCCTAACTCGCCTGGTGGGCATCGTCTGCAAAGGGGCAATTGCTACGATACTGAGGGGACGTGTAAAAGAAGAGGAGAACGAGGTTGGCACGAGCAGTGATCTACCAGGTGCCTGGACTCTCGCATTCATCATCTCTTGTAAATAAAGACATCTCACCATAACAATACATATATTATAAAGGAAATTTACTGAGCAGAAAGATGATGGAGTTTTCCGAGGGCCCACACAACGGCCAAGCACTCCTTTTCTGTGACGCTGTAGTTGCGCTCAGTCTTGGTAAGTGTGCGACTAGCGTATGCCACGACGTATACCTGATGCTCAAGTTTACGCTGTGCGAGCACCGCACCCAGGCCTACACCACTGGCGTCGGTGTGGACTTTAGTTGGAGCTTCAAGATCGAAATGGCGTAGAATGGGTGGCGTCGTGAGAAGCCGTCGCAAGGTGGTGAAAGCCTCGTCGCTGGCAAGGGACCAGGATAAGAGGTCTTTCCAGTCGCTGAGAAGTTGCGTGAGAGGTGATAAAATAGACGCGAAGTTTCAGACTAATCGCCGGAATACGAACACAAGCCGTTGAAACTTCGAAGTTCTTTGATGATGGCAGGTTTAGGAAATGGCATAACAGCTCACAATTTCTCTGTATTCGGGATGATGCCTTCCTTGGAAACAACGTGACCCAAAATGTTCAGTTGACGCGTGGTAAATCGGCATTTTTGAGGTTTATTGGCAAACCGGCGTTAGTCAAGCAAGTAAGGGCGTGCCGAAGGCGACGTAAGTGGATGTCAAAATTAGGGGCGAAGAACACGTTATCATCGAGGTAACACAAGCATATCTTCCATTGTAGTCCACGCAGGATGTTGTCCATCATTCGTTAGAACGTTGCAGGTGCATTGCAAAGTCCGAAGGGCATGACGGTGAATTCATATAAGCCGTGTGGCGTGACAAAAGTGGCTTTGGGGAGATCGGCCTCCGCCATAGGCACCTGCCAGTAGCCTGACCACAAGTCTAACGAGGAAAAGAACTCGGCACCCTGTAAACTGTCCAAAGCATCGTCAATGCGCGGTAGAGGATAGACATCCTTTAGCGTGATCTTGTTCAATCGCCGGAAATTGACCCAGAAACAAATAGAACCGTCTTTCTTTTTGTCGAGGACCACCGGAGAAGCCCATGGGCTCTGTGAAGGTCGAATGACGCTTCTGCGAAGCATGTCTTCTACTTGGTCAGCAATGGAGCGGCATTCTGTAGCGAACACGCGATATGGTCATTGTTGCAGCGGTGAGTGGGACCCAGTGTCGATTCGGTGTTTTACTGCTAAGTTACGGCCGAGAGATGTTTGTTCAACGTCGAAAGAATGGCGGTAGCACTCAAGAATGGTGAGGAGTTGAGAACGCTGCGAAGATGTCAAATCTCCAGCGATGAATGGTTGAAATATGTTTGCTGACGTTGTGTCAGCCGCCGAGGCGACAGCCAGTTCACAGACGGAGGTAGAAGGCACCTCATCGGGGACGGATATAATTCTGGTAGAACTGATTGTCTCGACGTCGCTAAGGCACTCGTGACTGAGTATGAATAAAGACGACGACTCATGATTATAAATTGGCATTGTGGTTGAGCCTTCTACAAGGTCGAGAGCAGCAAAAGGCTGGGGGAGTGCTCTTCGGGTGACGAATATTGGAGATGGTGTGAATAAGACCGTGCCTTCGGATGTGGCGCTGCATGAAACTGGCGCGAACGCAAAAGAGCATGGAGGGTTGCAGGTGTCATCGTTAACGACAAGTTTAGCAGCAGACTGGGTGTCGACGGACGCTTCGTCATCCAGTGAGCAAAATTCAACCTCAGTCCTAGCACAGTTAATTACGGCGTTATGACGCGACAAAAAGTCCCATCGCAAGATAATGGTACTGGAGCACGGTGAAAGAACCATGAACTCTATCGTATACAGAACATCCTGAATTGTCACATGGCCTGTACATACTGCAGTCGGTTGAACAGGTTGAGCACTGGTTTGCGAAGTGATAATCCGGAGAATGGCGTCGTAACCTTACAAATTTAGTGGCGAAATTCAGCATCTATAACAGAAACAGCTGCACCGGTATCTACAAGAGCGACAGTAGGAATATTTTTGACGAACACATGAATAACATTGGTACGTGACAAATGAGGACCGTGGCAAACCAAAACTTGCGCAGTCCTTGCCTCAGCAACTGCGTCGTCTAGTTTTCCTCCTTGTTAGGCGCGGGCAGTCGGCGCATAGAAGGTGAGCGGTGGCGTGGAGAGGGCGAGCGAAGACGTCCCGACTGAGGGCGGTGGTCGTCCTGGTAGCGGGTTGGCATTGGAGGGGAGGAACCATATTGCGCGTTAGAGTCAAGCGGGAAGAAAGGCTCATGGCGGTTTTCATTGGTGATATGCGTCCGGCGACGGCAATACCTTGCGACGTGTCCGGGGTATCGAGAAGCATAACATATCGGGCGATTGTCGAGGGTGCGCCACAGGTTGGCGGTGTTAGTGCTGGTCCAGTGAACTGGAGCAGGGGGATAGCTCGCGCGAGGCTGGAACGGAGGCGCAGGCGCCTTGCGAATTGGCATGGCTGCAGGCGCGGCGTAGGTGAGAGGAGCAGCCACAAGATTATACCCTCGAGCAGCTGGTAAGGCCTTGGCGACCTCTCTTTGAATGACGCCACGAAGAGACGACGGTAAAGTTGTGGTAGGTTCTGGTGTGAAGGGCACCAAGGAAAGTCGTCGTGCGACTTCTTCGCGAACAAATGCTTTTATTGCGGTTATTAGTGACGCTTGGTCATGACCATTGATCACACTAAACATTGATGCCAAATCGTGCGCTCGAGGACGTCTTGTCAGAGCTCGCTGCTTCTGCACTTCATTGTAGCTTTGGCAGAGGCTAGTTATATCGTTAACAGTGGTCGGTCTTTTCGCCAAAAGCATTTTAAAAGCGTCGTCGTCAATCCCTTTGAGGATGTGCTTACATTTTTCGGCTTACGTCATTGCGACGTTTTTTTCGTCACACCCGCGAGGTAGAACGACACGCGTGTTGACCATTCCGCGTCCCTTCATCAGTTTAAAGCGCTCACCCATTCGAAAGTCGAGAGCCAATCTTCAACGTCGTTGTCATCTGTTCCACTGAAGATTGGAGGCTCCCGCTGAGGAACACTGCCTGGACAGGTGGCTGGAAGAGATGGATGCGTCTGCTAATCGGCGTCCAGCATAGCAGAAGGTAGCCGTCGAGAACGGAGTTCCAGGGTGGTAGCGGGAACTTATAGGGGACGGTACCCAGCCCCTCCACCAATTATAGAGGAGATTTATTGAGCAGAAAGGTTCATGCTTGGAAGGCTTAGAAGGCGTTGCACTAGCCACAATTTCCGAGCTGGAGCCGCTGCTGCACGCTCAATGCTGCTGCCTCCGCGCCGGAGTACTTCCTCTTCTTTACAATATATATATATATATATATATATATATATATATATATATATATATGATTCAAAAAAGAAATTCTGTGGGTCCAGTGCAAATATAGTTAAGAATAAAGGAGCACATTTACGAAAATTTGATAATTGTTTTCTCTACGTTTCGGCCGTGGCACGGCCTTCGTCAGGATGGCCTTCGTCAATCCTGATGAAGGCCGTGCCACGGCCGAAACGTAGAACAAACAATTATCAAATTTTCGTAAGTGTGCTCCTTTATTCTTAACTATATATATATATATATATATATATATATATATATATATATATATATATACTGACACGAACATGTAGTGGGTGTCTGGCTGTTGCGTGGCTAGTGTCATCATTACTTGTGAGTGTCGAAAGGTTTGGTCGGCAGAAAAGGCAACGACGAACTCGCGCTCCTCGATCGAAGCTGTTCCGCTGTTTGCTACACTGTTACTTGCACTGATTTTATTACCATGACAAACTGGTGTAGGTGCTGGGTACAAACCGAATTCGCTAGTCTTAACACAAGCCGCTTCAAGCTTCTGCCACAATTTCAACAACTCCGGAGAAAAAACTGAGACTTCGCCTCAGCCAACGCTTGCTAGGACGACCTCCTAAATTTGGTCCCTTGAGCTCGGCAAGGACGACCACTCCAACGGCAATTCATACGCAAGAGAGCAACGTAGACCAACTCGCATCCACACTAAGCGTCGTCTACACAGCATGCACCCCGAAGCCGTTTCAAGGTGATATGTTTTAGGACGTAGATGACTGGCTAAATCACTTAGATCGGGTCGCAGCTGCCAAAAAATGAAACGACACCAAGAACCTTCGCTACGTCTATTTCGCACTTAAAGACTACGCTCGCATCTGGTATGAGAACCATGAGCCGTTTATCGCCAACTGGCAAGAATTTCAGCGACAGCTATGCCAGGAATTCAGAAATCCCGAAAGGAAAGAAAATGCCGAGCCGGCTCTGCAGAGCAGGGTTCAGAAGCCAAATGAAAACGTGGCTATGTTTGTCGAAGACATGTCACGCTTGTTTAAGCACGCTGACCCAGGGATGGATGAAAAAAAAACTCGACTCCTCCTGCGGGGTGTCAAGGAGCAACTTTTCGCCGGACTCATACGCAAGTCCCCAACTACTGTCGATGAGTTCAGCGCGGAAGCTACTACCATGAAACGGGCCCTTCAGCAAGGCTCTCTACAGTACGACCACCAAGCTTCTGTTGCTGCGGCGTCACCTTTCACCTTAGGACAGGGCTTATCGGCACTCTGCGACCTTGTGCGAAGTGTTGTCCGGGAGGAGCTCGAAAAAGTCCGTCCCACTTCTCTTCACCCAAGTACGACGATTCTGGGAGACACTATTCACGATGAACTCAGGAATGTGACCCAACCATTGCTCTCAATTCGTGCGGAAGCTCCTGTTCTGTCTTACGCCGCAGCATTGAGGAGTCCTCGACCTTTTAGCAGACGCCGGCCGCCCTCTACTTTCTCACCATCGCCCCGTTAATTTGCACCTGCAAGTAACTACGAGAGCACTTTCCGGCATGACACCCGTAAATCTGACGCCCCGCCGCTGTGGTCTTGTGGCTAAGGTACTCGGCTGCTGACCCGCAGGTCGCGGGTTCGTATCCCGGCTGCGGCGGCTGCGTTTACGATGGAGGCGGAAATGTTGAACGCCCGTGTGCTCAGATTTGGGTGCACATTAAAGAATCCCAGGATGTCGAAATTTCCGGAGCCCTCCACTACGGCGTCTCTCATAATTATATGGTGGTTTTGGGACGTTAAACCTCACATATCAATCAAACCCGTAAATCTGACGTTTGGCGAACCTGTGACAACAGGCCACTTTGCTACCACTGCGGCGAAGCGGGGCATCTTTACCGCCAGTGGGCGAACGCAGGATGGCCCTTCAGGGGTTCACCCTAACGCGCGTCAACGCAGCAACGGGGAGCGTCCTAGCGAGATTCAGCAACACCTAGCAGCGCAGTAGCCATGTCCTCCTGCCAAAAAAAACCACTGGCCATACTCACTTTCTCCTCGGCGCGTCGGCTCGCCTATTCGTTACGCCATGTTCTTTGTTGTACGAAGCGGGTCCCCAAGCCCTGTCCTACGCTAGAAAAACTGAGGCCAGCAGCTTCTTGGGGTAGAGCCGCTGTTGACAAAACTGACAAACATCTTCTGCCACGACACGCTAACGATGCCGATATTTCTGTCACGAAACTTTCTTAACGTGACGCAGAGACTTCCGCCGATATTTATATGACCATCGAGAATCATTCGACTACCGTACTCATGGATACTGGCGCCGATTACTTCGTTATGATTGATGACTTTGCGGCAGCTCTCCAAAAAGTGGTGACGAAATGAAACGGCCCGCAGCTCTGTACTGCAGGTAGTCATCTAGTGACGCCGGTTGGGAGGTGCACTGCCCGAAAACATATTGGCGCTTCGAACTTCATCGGGACTTTCGTCGTGCTGTGGGAACACTCCAGGAAGGTCATCTTGGGATTTGACTTCCTTCGAGAATATGGGGCTAATATAAATCTCCGAGAATTGCTGGTTACGTTTTCACGTAACAAACACTCTCAGGATTGTGAATTGCGTATGATGGCATCGCGTGTGTCCGAGGATTCAGTGACAGTACCGCCCCGTTCCAGTGTTCTGGTTAATGTGCTGAGTAATATCAACCGAAGAGCTCTCGGAGTCCTAGAAAACAAAGTGTCCGTGCTCTTGTCTCGTCACGTATGCGTCGCCCGTGGTCTCATAGCATTGACACAAGAGCCTGCGAAAATTCTAACAAATTTCAGCAATGAATACCAGCACTTCATGAGGCAGTGCGTCATCGCTTACTTCGAAGAAATCGGAGACTCGAAAGCCAGCTTCTCACTCGCGCAACTATCTTCCGCTTCTCGCGACGACAGGGTCCGGTTAAGCTTGATGTGAACTGCGCATTCTCGACTTCACAGCAAGAGCACCTTCACTCCCCCCTATTTTCCTTCAGTGATTGCTTTGCCACGACGTCTAAAATCAAACAGACACCCGTCGCAAAGCACAGAATCATAACAGAGCCAAGCGAAATGCCTATTCGACATCATGCTTATCGAGTTTCCCGCACAGAACAAGACGCCATCCACGACAAAGCACAACAAATGCTTGCTGAAGACATCATTCAGCCATTTACAAGCCCATGGGCATCACCGGTTGTGTTGGTGAAAAAGAAAGATAGCACATTGCGTTTGTGTGTTGATTATCGCAACCTGAACACCGTGACAATGAAAGACGTTTATCTGCTTCCTCTCATCGACAACTCACTCGACCGCTTTAGAAACACCTGATATTTTTCATCCATGGATCTACGCAGTGGTTACTGGCAAATTGAGGTCGATGAACGTGACCGGGAAAAGACCGCATTCGTTTCTCCTGACGGGCTCTTCGAATTCAAGGTGCTTCCTTTTGGGTTGTTCTTTGCTCCGGTGACTTTCCAGCGGACGATGGACACAGTTTTGTGCAGTCTCAAGTGGCAACTGTGTTGTCAATTTAGATGACGTCGTCGTATATGTCGACTTTCGAGCAGCACTTTTAGCGTCTTTGTGCAGTACTTGTGGCGCTACAAACAGCTGGCCTGTCGCTCAAGCGCCAAAAATGCCAATTCGTCTACGATGAGCTGAAGTTTCTCAGCCATGTCGTCAACAGTGACGGAATTTGCCCAGACTCCTAGAAAACACTGGCTGTCGCTGCCTTCTCAACTCCGACGAACAAACTCGACGTACGCTGTTTTCTGGGCCTTTGTGCGTACTATCTTCACTTCGTTCCGAACTTTTCCAAATAATAGAACCCTTAAACAAACTCACGAGAGACAACGTTGCTGTTGTGTAGGCCCCAGAACAACAAGAAGCTTTTTGCGAGCTACGGTAACGCCCCGAGACCCCCCCAATCTTGGGTCATTTTGACGAAAATGCCGACACTGAAGTGCACATAGATGCAAGTAATGTCTGTCTCGGAGCCGTCCTTCTTCAATGACAGGAAGGTATCGAGCAAGTGATCGCCTACGCTTATCGTACGTTATCATCGGCTGAAACGAACTATTCCACCGAAGAAAAGGAATGTCTAGCTGTCATGTGGGTCATAGCCAAGTTCCGACCGTATTTGTACGGGCGACCATTCAAAGTAGTCACCGACCACCATTCCTTGTGCTGGCTTGCAGGCCTCAAAGACCCCTCAGGCCGCCTAGCTCGTTGGAGTCTCCGCTTACAAGTATTTGACGTTACGGTGCTTTACATGTCATGACGCAAGCACACCGTTGCTGACTGCCTATCACGTGCCCCAGTTGAGTCGATTCCTCCTGACCAAACTAAAGACAAAAGTTTCCTCGTGGCCGTCACAGCCTCCGACTTGGCTCAATAACAGCGTGATGACACAGAACTTCGCCCGATCATTGACTGTCTCGAGGACAAACTTGAACAGCCACCACGAACGAATTTATCATTTTTCCTTCGTAACAACATCCTGTACAAGAGGAGCTTTGATCCCAACGCTCGAACCGCCCAACCGGCCATACCATCTGTGATGCGAGACGACATCCTTAAGGCGTATCATGGCGAACCATCTTTCGGGCATTTAGGGTTCACGCGTATTCTGGCACGTGTTCGCCACACGTACTTCTGGCACAAACTGCCCGTACGGTCAAGCACTATATGAAAACCTGCCTAGACAGTCAGCGTCGTAAAACCCCGCCCATGAAACCTGCTGGTCTTTTACACCCTGTGGAGCCACCAGAAAAACCATTTTAACAAGTTGGCATGAACTTGTTAGGTTGATTTCCGGAATCTTGAGCCGGGAATTGCTAGATAATAGTTGCGACTGACTATTTAACCCGTTATTGTGAATTACGGGCACTCCAGCGCGGTACGGCAAGCGATGTCGCAGATTTCTTCATTCAGGCTGTCGTGTACCGCCTAGGTGCACCGGCCGTGGTACTAACAGACAGAGTCACGGCCTTCACTGCCCAAATACTGGAAGAAGTGATGACACTCAGTGGCACCGCACATCGCGTAACGACAGCTTACCATCCACAAGCTGACGGATTAACAGAACGTGTCAATAAGACCATCACAGACATGTCGACGTAGACCATAGAAACTGGGAAAGTGTCCTTCCTTCCGTAACTTTCGCATATAACACCGTGTAAGAAACTACAGGATTTACACCTTTTCGCCTGCTTCACGGCCGCGAAGTTACTGCGATGTTAGATGCCATGCTATTACCTGACGTATGTACGACCAATACCGAAAATGCTGACCAACATGCGCAGCGCGCCGAAGAAGCTCGACAACTAGCTCGCTTGCGCATTCACTCTGCAACAACACGATGCTCATAGGTACAACCTTCGGCACAGAGAAGTCACCTACCACTCCGGAGAAAAAGTATGGCTCTTGAGTCTCGTACGCCAACTCGGCCGCTATAAAGAGCTCTTGCGGCGTTATTTCGGCCCTTACCGGGTTCTGCAGTGCGTAAGCGATGTAAAATACAAAGTTATCACAGAGCCCAGCGTGCAGTCCTCCTGTCGTGGTGCCGATTCGGACGTCGTTCACGTGGCTAGGATGAAGCCGTATTACTCACGCTGAAGACTTGCTCTTGTCTTTTTACATTTGAAAGCATCCAGGCGATGCTTTCTGAGAGAGAGAGAGAGAGAGGAATGACACGAGCAGGTAGTGGGTTACTGGCTGTTGCGTGGCTAGTGTTTTCATTCCTTGTGCGTGTCGAAGGATTTGGTCGGCAGAAAAGACGGCGACGAACTCGCACTGCTCGATCGAAGCTGTTCCGGTGTTTACTACACTGTTCCTTGCTCTGTTTTTATTACCGTGACAACATATAACTACATTGTCGCGGATTACATAATATATATATATATATATATATATATATATATATATATATATATATATATATATATATATATATATATATATAATCCGGGAGGCGGTGACTGCATTTCTAACGGAGGTGGAAATGTTGTAGTCCAGTGTTCTCACATCTCGGTGCACGTTAAAGCACCCGATGTGATCAAAATTTTTGGAGCCTTCCACTAGGAAGTCTCTCATATTCATAGTTATTTATTTATTTGTTTATTTATTTTGAATACCTCAAAAGCCCCAGGTGGGGTATTACATAAAGGATGGGTATTATTTACAGAATAAAAAGTGATTCGAGGGCTATCTTGAATTGATGCGGGTCTGAGTGGTGCATTGTAGTCGCAGGCAGACGGTTCCAGTCCCGTGAGGTTGTCACAGAAAAGGAGCGAAGATGTGCGGTGCCTTGGCTGGTGGAGGATACACTTCGCTTGAATGGTTTGTGAGGCTTGATGAGCGATGGACCGGCAGAATAGCTGGAACTTCGATTGGGGCATGATAAAATTTGTGAAAAAGGCATAGTCGAGATTTGTGACATCGTAATTCTAGATTAGAAAGGTGAGCACGAGTTTTAAGTTTGGAAACACTCGAATTGTAAATATATTCAGAGTAGATAAAACGCGCAGCACAGTTTTGAGTTGATTCGAGAATGTAGGAGAAGTAAGAGTAGTGGGCATCCCAAAGAAAACACGCATACTCCAATTTAGGATTAACAAGTGTGACATACGATATTAGTTAACCTGATGGGGGCGCAAGTCTTAAGTGTCTACGTAGAAAACCCAGAATGCGATTGGTGGAGTTCACTATGTTAGTCACGTGGCCTAACCAGAGGAATGTTGCTTGAAAATGTGACACCAAGATATTTGTAAGATTCAGCGGGTGAAACTGCAGAGCCGGAAATGGTATATTCTGCGGACTGGTGATACCAATGAAGTTTTCTTTATGTGTAAAGACATTAACCACTTATCACACCAGGATAAAAGCAGATTGAGGTCATTTTGAAGTGTAGTAGTGTCCGCGCTTTTTGATATGGCACGGTATACAACGCAGTCGTCTGCAAAGCGGCGAATGCTTGAAGAGATGTTTGATAGAAGGTCATTCAGTTAAATGAGAAAAAGTAATAGTACGAGCACTGTACCTTGCGGCAAACCAGAGATTACAAAGGAACGGCTAGACGAGACGGTGTTAGCCTGCAAAAATTGTTGGCAATCAGTAAGGAAAGTGTGAATGCAAATTAATACATTTGTAATAATGTTTAGAGGAGAAAGCTTTTGTAGTAGCCATTGATTCGAAACTTTGTCGAATGCTTTTTCAAAGTCTTAGAAAAGGGCATCAACAGATATGTTTATGTCGAGACTGGAAGTGATATCATGATAAAATAAAGCTAGTTGCGTGTCACATGAAAATCGTGAGCGAAAGCCGTGCTTACTGGAATGAAATTATTTTTGCTGAGTAAGAACTTGATGATGTTAGAGTAAATCATATGCTCCATTAGTTTGGTGCGATGGAGGCGGAAATGTTGTAGGCCCGTGTACTCAGATTTGGGTGCACGTTAAAGAACCCCAGGTGGTAAAAATTCCGGAGCCCTCCACTACGGCGTCTCTCATAATCAAATGGTGGTTTTGGGACGTTAAACCCCACATATCAATCAATCAATTCATTAGTTTGGAGCAAACGCTAGTAAGGGAAATGGGGCGAGTAGTGCTGCAAAGAGATGAAAGACCTTTTTTGGCACTGGAATAATCTTGCCTACTCTCCAGTCTTCCGGCACCACTCCCGATGCTAGTGACAGCTGAAGAATTTGGTAGAGTAGTGTACTACGAATTGATTTTTTGTTTGTTGGCATTTTCGCGTTGATAGCATCGATGCCGTATTAAGATGCGAGTTTCAGCGACTTGATCAGTTTTGCGATTCCGTTTGAGCAGAATGTGATGTCCGGCATCTCGCTATGTTTAGTATTAAAAATGAAGGCACGTTATCGACAGCTTTAATGATAATCACGAAGAAAAAAAGAGCTGTTAAGTTGTTCGGCGGCCTCGTGATCGGGAATTGGATGGTTTTGATCGTTGTGCAGCACCAATGGTTGGAAGGTACTGGGGTTACTTTTGGTCCAGAATTTTGGGAGTTGTTGCTTAACATAGCGGGCAATGTTTGTGAAAAAAAAGGTTTTTTTTTGTTAGGAAGTTTATCGAATTATTTTTCTGCAGCATAGTACCTGTTCCACGCACATGCGCTATTGGACCGCTTTGCCGATCCAAAGAGTCATTCCTTTCTGGTATTTAGGCGTTTCAATGTGATAATAAACCACGGGGATGACTTTTTCTCGATTACGGTAATTTTGGGCACATGATTGGTGAATACATTTAACATTTTGTTTTTGAATTGTAGCCAATTAGCTTCAAACAAACGTTTGTAAAGGTTGATAATGAAGAAAGAAGCGAATCGCTCGCAGTCTAATTTTATACCGGAATAATTGCCTTTATCATACAGTATTATATTTTTTGTTTTTAATGATGTAAATCACAAGAATAACCTGCATGGATTACTAAGTGGTTACTGAGTCCTGGTAGGAACGTCATCTGGGACACTCTTTTAGGCTCAAAAGTGAGAACAAAGTCAAGAATATAAAGAGAGTTATTGATGTCGCGTGTAGGTCATTGACCAATTGCATTAGTCCAAACATTAGATATGAATTGACGAAATCGCTCTCTATGCTGTTTTTGGAAGCCACACATGCTAGGTTAGTCCAAGGTATTGCTGCAAAATTGAAGTCACCGAAAAGCAGTGTCGAAAATTTTGATAAGATTTAGTTAGGGAGCGAACAGCCCCGTGGAATTCAGATACAAAAAGGGGGGCCGTACCAGGGGGACGATAGCAAACATCGATAATTGTGGGGGAATAACGAGCATTACAATGAACAAACATGATTTATAAGCACGAAGATGTCTTAATTTCGCTACACCTAAGATCTTTATGGCTACCTATTAGTACGCCGCCACCCGTTTATTAGTACGATCACGTCGAAACACATCGAAATCTGGGAAAAGCTGTAGCAACTCAGAGTCGGTTATAGAAGGACTGAGCCAGTCTCCGTAATGGCGAACAAGTCGGATTCCATTGCATTAATTAGGCTTTGAAGAATGTCTGCGTTAGGAAGGATGCTTCTTATGAAGGTATATAACAACGCAAAAGACTTTTTTTCGCGGAGTGGCATGGCTGGGGCATAAGCGTTTATTGGGCGCTGTACAACCTTTCCTTTTTAGCGTTGTGGTCGTACGTGTAAGTATTGCTACCAACAATTAACTTGTCTTGCCGAAGTCTAAACAATTACCGTTGGGCTCTTCATGATGATGATGATGTTTGATGTTTTGTGGCGCAAGAGCCATTTCATGGCCAAAGTGCGGCAGTTCACCTTACTAAAGATATGGACAATGATTGTTATAAGCGGCTGTATAAGGGCCATAAAAGTCCCAGCAGTAAAGCGGATAAAAACACACAAGTAATAAAATCATGACCATGCCGTGAAAGGTGTGTGTGATGTGAATAGATGTCAAATGTTGGAGATAATAGAAAACGATGGTGGACATGTATGGCATTAGCACAAGTGCCTCACTCGTTCATACCCTCGCGTCCAAGGGCCGTGAGGCAAGTGCTTTGTTGTGTAGCCACCGCAGCGAAAAGCTCTCTGGAGAGGTCGTGCTACGGAATGGCCGTGAATACCCTCCGCCGCTGCAGTCCGACGTGCCGTTAAAGCCTGTTTGTGAAACCGCCAACAGAACGTCCGCTGACATTACTGTTTCCGTCGGCTGTGATCCGGTGACTGCGCTTGATGACACGGGAGCTCTATACTCGGTGATGAGTGCTTCATTGGCCAGCCGTCTACACAACGTGCTGACAACGTGGGACGGCCCTCAACTAATCACCGCTGGAGGACACCTCGTATCCCCTATAGGAAGGTGCACCTCCAGGCTTGAGATTCGTGCGTCGGCTTTTGTAGCATCATTCCTTGTACTGCCCAATTGTTCTCGGCCGGTTATTTTGGGCATGAATTTTCTGCAAGAGTATGGAGCGATAATGAATCTGCGTGATTTGTTCGTCAGTTTTGTCAACTGTGTTTCTCCAGATTCCGACATCGAGAACGAACATCGTGGCGTGCCCTTACGCGTAGTCGATGATTGCGTCACGTTGCCACCTCGTAGTAGTATCTTCGTGCTTGTTGAGTGTCCACGGGAGCAGTCGATTACGGGCATCGCCGAAAGTAACCTGACGTTATTGCTTGATCGGGAAGTGGCCATTGCTCGAAGTCTCGTTCATTTGCGAAATGGCCAGACTGCGGTTTTAGTTACGAACTTCGGTGGCGAACACAGGCATTTTGCGAAACGCACAACCATCGCTTACTTGGAAGCATTCGATAATTTGGACGCCTTTCCTTTGATTACGACGATCTCGCATGAGAACAGCTGCGATACTGACGTGACTAGTCGCCTCAACGTCAATCGCCAGTTGGAAGAACCTAAGAAGGCAAGGCTCCTCCGTCTCTTCACCATCATCGCAAGTCGAAGCTCCCACGCTTTCCTACGCGGATGCCCTACGCGCCTCTACGCCGTCGACGGCAAATTTTGCTCATCAATCTACTGGGACCCCCAGACGCTTTCCAAGTCCAGCTCATCGCCTGCCTTCTCAGGCCGATTTTCCTCCTGGCCCGCGGATGTCCACCGTCTGGCGTGCACCCGACAATCGTCCTTTGTGCTACCATTGCGGCGAAGTTGGACACATGTACCGCGACTGTTATTACCGACGAATAGGCCTACGCGGATTCCACTCAGATGCACGTTGTCCAGGCTATGGTGAGCGTCCACAAGAAATGGCGGATTACTTGGAAGGTAGTCATCAGGCTCCTGTCCCGCCGCGACGACAGTCATGGTCACCATCACCCCGTCTGTTCACATCAACGCACCGCGCCCGACCCGCCTTTGGGTCCCCTGGTGTCAGTGGCGCAAGCCTACACCGGGTAAACTGAAAACGGCGACCTACGGAGGTGAGGCCACTGTCACGCGAACCGACAAATACCCAGCACCTCCAGTCTCTCGCGAGAGTAAACGATACGCAGGAACTTGGAGTGGAGGACTGTTTACTCAGCCACAACTGCCATTCACTTCTTCGCTCTCGTCTTCTGCCACCAACACAGCGTGGCAATATAAAAACTACGAATTTCTTTAAAAAACGCTAACAATCATTTATGACTAAAAAGCGGTTCCCTATCGACGAACATTGCAGGGTGTAAAGGGATATGTTGTCGGTAGGGTAATGGAGTTTCCAACTGTTTACACTTATTTAAAATGTGAAGAACTGTTAGTGCTTCACCACGTCTGTCACACATTGGTGGGTTGCCACCGGATAAAATATATGTGTGTGTCGTGTATGTGTGTCCTATCCTGAGCCTCATTAGTATTACCTCTGTATGACACAATTTTGATACAGGGGGCCAATGGCAAAGGTGTGGCTTAATAATGTGTACTTTGTTTTGTGTGTGTCTATCCCACTTGCTCTGCCAGTAGTCCCTGAGCTTTTGTTTGAGAGACGGCTTAAGATCAAGGGCCGGGATTGATATGGGTGTAGTGGCAGTGCTTTCGTGGACGGATGCAGCAAGCTGATCTGCCATCCCATTGCGTTGGTCCTCACGGTGGCCTGTCACCCAGCACACTACAACATGTTGTTTGCGTGTGTGGAGTGTTCATAAAATGCAGTAAAGTGAGACGAGGACAGGGTTTTTTCTAACAGTGTGCAGAGCCGTTACCACACTGAGGGAGTCCGTATAAGTTACTGTTTTTTGTATTTGTAATTGCTTGATGTGTTTAGCGGCCACAAATATCGCGTAGGCTTCCGCTTTGAAGATATTGTTCCTGGATGTAGAGGCCAGCATCCGAAAAAGATGCGCCGGCAGCAGCGTAGGACACAGAGGAGTCCAACTTAGAGGCATCTGTAAAGAACTCAAGACGTGTGTATTTGTTTTGAAGTTCCAGGAAGTATGTTCGCATATGGGCAATAGGCGCTGTTTTGTAAGTTCTAGGAAAGACACATCGCAGTGAATAGTCTGTCATTGCCACGGTGGCGGGTATGCTTCAGGAGCCAAGAAACTGTGTTCCAGTGAGACACCAGTTTTCTCAGCTAGACCCGTGAGGCGAACTGAGTAGGGTGGCCTTATCGAAGGCCTGTTTTGAAACAGTATAGAGCTCGACAAATTATTAATATGGAGTATGAGGGGTGCTTATTGTCTGCTTTCATCTAAGGAGAATATACAAAGGACATGTAAATTCTCTGCAGATGAAGCGACCACTCATTTCACTCAACGTAAAGGCTTTCTACGGGGCTGTTGCGAAAAGCACTCGTAGAAAGGCCCAAATGGTGCCCAAATGGCGCACGAGTCCAGCACCTTCAAAGCACTTCAAGTCGCAGACTCATAAACAAAGGCCTCATAATCTAAGCGTGTGCAAATGATGCTTCCGTAGAGGTTCATGAGACATTGCTTGCCACTACCCCACGTAGTACGTGACAACACATTTAAAACATTCATGGCTTTTCAACATCTTGTTTTTAAATACTTGATGTACGGTAAGGTCAACTTGTGTTTCAAGATTAAGCCTAAGAATTTATGCTCCGCATTAACAGACAGACGTTGACCGTTCAGTTCATTGTCGGGTTCTGAGTGCATGCCTCTCTTTCGGGAGAACTAGAGACACGTGATTTTTGTGGGTTTAGTCGAAAATCGTTTTCCTCTGCCCATTTGGAGACCTTGTTTAAACCAAACTGAACCTGCCGCTCACACACTGCCAGGTTGCATGACTTAAAGCCAAGCTGCACGTCATCGACATATGTAGAATAGAACGTGTTGCGGGGGATGGACAGGTACAAGGAATTCATTTTGGTAATAAAAAGTGTACAACAAAGCACACCAGTTTGCGGTACTCCCGTTTCTTGGACAATTGTTTGGGAGATAATACTTCCCACACGCACATGGAATGTCCATATCGATAAGTAACTCTCTATTATGGAAAGCATTCTACCACACACACCCAGGTGAGACAAGTCTCTTAATATGCCAAAACGACATGTTGTGTCGTAAGCCTTCTCGATATCGTGAAACATTGAGAGAAAGTATTGTCTGTGGACGAACGCGTCTCGGATCTGTGCCTCAATACGCACCAGATGGTCAGTGGTGGATCTAACCTCTCGAAACCCACACCAGAATTGGTCGAGCAGATTGTGTGTTTGAAGGGAATGTAAAAGTCGGCGGTTTGTCATTTTTCTAAAAAGTTAACAAACGCAGCTGGTTAGTGCAATGACCCTATAGTTTGAAACTGAGGAAGGCTCTTTGCCCTGTTTCAAAATAGGGATAATAACAGCCTCTTTCCAGGAAGCAGGGATAGTGCCAGAAAGCCATATAGCATTGTATATAGAGGGTATAGTTTTTCGTGTTTTGAGCGGCAGGTTTTTCAACATTTCATACGTGACACGGTCGTAGCCTGGGGCAGAAATACTGCAGAAGTTTAGTGACATTTTTAGCTCAGCTAAGTTGAAAAGTTAGTTGTATGCCTCGTAATTTGGGCACTTGTATTCTAGTTTCTGCTTTTCTGTCCTTGTTTTGTGTCTTTGGAAAACCGTTGAGCTCTTCCGAATTCAGCAAGATCTTTTCTTGGTTGTAGTGTGTTGGGGCAGAAATCTTCAGATATTTGGTAATTGTAACCCTTAAGTTTACAAACGCATGACAGCACTTCATCGTTAGTCCTAAAGTGAGCAAATCTAACGATGATTTGGCGGCTTTTGTGTAATTTCTATTTCCAGAGTCTATGGGCTCTCTCGATTTCCGTGTGTTCGATAGTGGTGTTTAGTTCTTTGCTGCAGAATCGGAGCACTGAAGCCAAAGATTCTGCCCATGTTTCACGCTCGCGATCCGGAAAACCAAAACATACGAGGTTAGAACGGCGCGTTTGGTCTTCCGAGTCGTTTAATCTCACCCTGATTGTCGCTGTGTATTTTGCATTTTTATCTGAAAGTAACCAGATATCGTCGATTTGCTCTTTTATGCTCATTATCGATCAGCATTCACATTCAATTTTAGTTGATTGATAGATATGTGGGGTTTAACGCCCCAAAAGCACCGTATGATTATGAGAGACGCCGTAGTGGAGGGCTCCTGAAATTTCGACCACCTGGGGTTCTTTACCGTGCAC
Organism: Rhipicephalus annulatus; assembly: GCA_013436015.1. Taxonomy (NCBI): domain Eukaryota; kingdom Metazoa; phylum Arthropoda; class Arachnida; order Ixodida; family Ixodidae; genus Rhipicephalus; species Rhipicephalus annulatus. The sequence continues at coordinate 230,935 of WOVY01000230.1, read as the reverse complement.
CCAAATCTGAGCACACAAGCCTACAGCATCGCCGCCTCCATCGGAAATGCAGCCGCCGCAGCTGGGATTCGAACCCACGACCTGCGGGTCAGCAGCCGAGTACCTTAGCCACTAGACCACCGCGGCGGGGCACTTTCTATTTTAGTGAGTCTTTTATTGATCTCTCTAATAGCGCTTTCGTTCTGGAATAGCTTCTGCTGAATAGATTTAAGTTCTTGCAGCATGGAAGCTTGACCAGACAGGAGTTTTTTGGAGTAAGTCACTGGATGCTTGCGTCTCACCGGAACGAGTGTTAGGACCTGGGTTCAGTTCTATGTCGCCTGACAGCGCGATTATCTGTTTGTTGATATGTGTACAATCAACTGCAATTTCTAAGCAGTACTTTGGGCTTGGCAACACCAGGAGCGCCACATAACGAGTGCGACGTGGATAGAATGAATATTGATTTTCCCCTGCAGTACAAAAAGGTGTCGCAGGTGAGTTGCCGTGACCATGGTTGCGGTGTTGCCAAGCCCAATGGGGCCCGTGCAGGGCCTACATGAATATGTGCGTTCCGGTGGCGAGAAGGAGGAGTTTTGGGACGATGGTAGTTTAGGGACGTTAGACCCCACATATCAATCAATCAACCTAACTTCAGCCAGGAATTTGAAAGTGAAAGGCACTTAGGAGGCGAATTGAACGAAACGCATACTACTCGCACTAGCCTGTAGGTACACAGACAATTCTTATTTCTCCCAGATACTAAATACTTTATAATTTCTAATTACCTATTCTTGAAAATTATGATCTGCAAACCCAAAATATGAACACTGATATGTAGAGCACTTTCAGAAACCATCGACTGAATTATTTTCTGTACGATACGTCTAGCGCTGTTATGTTCCCGCATTGAGAAGAAAGCCTATAGCAGCACTAAATCTGTGCGCCACGGTCCGTCACACAGCTTCTTTTACAATTTCGCGGGATTTCTTCACAACGTGGAAAAAAACAACAGCGCGAGACGTATCGTACAGAAAAAATTTAAACGGTGGTTTCTGGAAGTGGTCTACAACTCAGTGTTCGTAAAGAACAAATAGGTAATTAGGAACTATTATTTGTATGGGAAGAAATAAAAAATTGCCTGTGTACGTACAGGCTAGTGCGAGAAGTACGTGTTCGGTACAATTCGCAACTGAAGTGTCTTTCATTGTCAAATTTTTGTCTCAATTCATGTTGCACACCCTGTATATTGTGAGCACTATTTAGGCGTCCCATCTTATCATCTGTACATACTCGTCATCCTCACTCCAGTTTGGATTGTGGGGCTCATACTCGAGACAATAAAGAAGTCTTGAGAGTCTTGAGCACTGTCTTGCAAGTGGTAGAGAAGGCTGGCCGGGTCCTGCATCCTCTGGCACTCTCGGACACCCCCTGCGTCTTCTAGAACACATCCATGGAGCTCCGTTCAGGCCGCTGCTTAAACGACCTGGGTTCGGTAATGTCGCAAGCCAACCAGCCTAGCGCGGCAGCTTCCCACTAAGTCCACCGCCAACAAACCTTTCTCGGCTGGTCACCAGGCCTCAAAAGGATCCTCTGCTGTTCGCAGGGCCTCCGGGTGAGGACGTTGAAGAATGGCTCGAGGAGTATGAGTGATTGTGTGATTCTGGAAAGAAGGGAAGAAGGAACCTAATTTCTGTCTGCCTTTTGGGCGACCCAGCGCAGTGCCAGAGGTATGACTGCGTGAGTACCATCAATAACTAGAATTAGCCTGCGAAACTCACCCACGTTGTATTCTATTGAAGCGGCGTCACAAAGACCTGGTTTTTCAACCATGCTACAGATTTTCTAAGATGGCCCGCCTTTACACATTAGCTGCGTCAGATTTTCGCCAACCTGTCAGTGGGCTCGGATATCGGCAAAAAGACGCTTGGTACACGTGTTAGACGCCCTCGCACGTTTTACACTTCTTACATTGAAGATGTTCTCGCCCTCTGCTACCGCATCGACAACTATATGGCGGAAAATGACCGTATGCGCCACGGGCTCAAAGGCATTGTGACTGTCGCTTTCAATGCAATTGTGGTGCAGAACCCCCAGACCATAGCCGATGTTGTCGCTACTTGTCAGCGCCTCGGGGAGCTTCAGACCACTTGGGTGCAACCTGATATGTCTGATATGACCTCGAGCCATGACACAACAGAGCTGCGTGCATTGCTGCACTCTATCATCCGCGAGGAACTTTATGCACAGGCTTCAGCTCGCCACCTTGACATTCGAACGACGCCACCTGCTACTAGTCTTCACGACGTCGTGAGAGATTAACTGGCCTTAATAACTGGAACACCAGCTCCAAGCTCACATCCCGTGCCCATGCCGACTTATGCTCACGTTGCTGCAATGACACTTGCGCCCCACCCGGGCCTCGATGACGGGCACACCTGTTCCGAGCTCACATTCTGTGTCCCTGCCAACCTATCCTCAGGTTGCTGCTAAGACACGTGCGACCAAGCAGACCCCAAAGCAGCTACCAGCGCCTGGAGTGCATGGTTCGCTCAACTCATTCGCACCGCGAGCATGTGCCCAGCCTTACAACACTTGGCGCACTACGCGGCCAATTTGCTTCTGTTACGGCATCTGTGGTCATATTTCAAGGCTTTTTCTACGCCGTCAGCGAGACGAAAGACTAAGCTAAGATGACTTAGAATGGGACGACTTCTACACCACTTCACCACCCTATTGCCGACTGTATCAGAACAGCATACGTCGGTCGCCATCTACGCAGAACTTCGGCGCAGTTCGTAGGTGCCGTTTCTCGCGTCGTCACACACCTGCACCGATGCGGCGTTCCTCTTCTCCACTTCGAAGTTCTACTTCAGATCCCGATCGTCAACTGGAAAACGATATGGTGCAGCTTCGGGAGGGAAAGCTACATCTTTCGAACAGCGTCAAACTCCTCCGGACCGCCCATCACATGTTTTATTGTTGTGTGTATATTGCCACGTTTCATTTCCCCAAGTTTTTGTTATCGTCCCAAAACACCACACGATTCTCAGCGCAAACCACGCCTGCAGTTTTATAGAAGGTTCCGGACTGTAGTAGATCATTTCGATAAGATCACGCCAACTGTGCGAATGGTACAGATTGTTCTGGAACCTACGTCATCGCCAGCCATAACGCTAGAACATTCGACGGCAAGAGTATAAATGCCGACGCGCTTCGCCGCTTGTCGGCTGTTGCTCGAAGGCCGACGCTCTGTTCACCGCTATCAGTCCGAGACTACTATCTGTGTAAGACTGCTGCTGTAATTGGACTTTCCGCTTACCGGGCACAGGTTTGCCCAAATAAACAGTTAAATCCCAACACGAAGTCTCCTGTCTTCGGCCACGTCACGACCCCGTGACATCTGGTGGAGGTGCTGGGTAGAACCGGCGTTGACATGGTCGCCATGGTCGAGGTCAACGTCTTTGTTTTCCGAGCCTTGTCCAGTAAAAGCCCGTACTCCGGTGGTAGACCTTGTTGCCTGCGGCTAACTCGCTGCTCAGTGCTGGCGTTGGTGTCTTCATGGCGTGGGCTGGGTTCACGGCTTGACGGAGGCGTCCGGTACATGGACGAAACAGGAGGCGACCTGAAGGGTCCTTCAAGGTGCCTCGCCATCATCTGGGCTACGTCAAATTTTCGCCCTTACCTCTACGGCAGGCCCTTCAAAGTCGTGAGCGACCACCACGCTTTGTGTTGGCTAGCCACCTTGAAGGACCCTTCAGGTCGCCTCGCACGATGGAGCCTGAGACTTCAAGAATATGACAATACTGTCATTTACAAGTCCGGCAAAAAAACATTCCGACGCCAACTGTCTTTCTCGTGCGCCTGTCGACCAACCGCTACCTGACGACCCGGATAACGACTACTTCTTGGGAACGACAACTACCGATGACTTCGCTGAACGACAGCGGGCCGACCCGAAACTTAAGCCCCTGATAGAATACCTCGAAGGTGGGACCGCCGAAGTCCCGAAGGTATTCAAGCGCGCACTTGCGTCGTTCTTTCTACGAAACGGTCTTCTACAAAAGAAAAATGTTTCACCACTTCAAGCTAAGTACCTCCTTGTGGTGCCTTCAGCTCTGTGACCAGAACTCCTGCAGGCCCTGCACGACAATCCGACGGCCGGGAACATCGGTGTTTCTCGCACGCTCGCGAGGATACAAGAAAGGTACTACTGGCCACGTCTTACCAACGACGTCACTCGTTATGTGAGGACATGCCGGGACTGTCAGCGACGCAAGACACCGCCGACAAGGCCAGCGGGACTTCTGCAGCCAATTGATCCACATTGCCGACCTTTCCAGCAGATTGGTATGGACCTACTGGGGCTGTTCCCGACGTCGGCTTTTGGAAACAAGTGGATCGTGGTAGCTACCGACTACCTCACCCGCTACGCCGAGACAAAAGCCCTGCCAAAAGGTAGTGCATCCGAGGTAGCTAAGTTCTTTGTCGAAACTATCGTCCTACGTCACGGCGCCCCGGAGGTCCTTATCACCGACAGAGGAACGGCATTCACTGCTGACTTAACTCAAGCGATCTTGCAATACAGCCAAACAAACAACCGCCGCACGACAGTGTACCACCTACAGACCAACGGCCTCACCAAGCGGCTTAACAAGACGATCGCCGACATGCTGTCAATGTACGTCGATGTCGAACACAAGACGTGGGATGCCATTCTTCCGTATGTGACCTTCGCATACAACACGGTGGTGCAGGAGACGACGCAGATATCTCCACACAAATTGGTCTACGGAAGTAGCCCGGCAACGACGCTCGCTGCCATGTTACCCAACGTCACCGACGAAGAAAACCTCGATGTGAGCGAGTACCTTCAACGCGCCGAAAATGCCCGACAACTTGCGCGTCTCCGTATCAAGAATCAACAGACGCCCGACAGCCACCGTTACAATCTTCGACGACGCTTCGTGGAATATCAGCCCGGTGAACGTGTTTGGGTGTGGACGCCGATACGCCGACGTGGACTAAGCGAAAAGCTTCTGCGACGGTACTTCGGACCGTACAGGGTGGTTCCACGTCTCGGCCCACTTGATTACGAGGTTGTCTCCGGCGGCATCACGAACTCTCAACGACGCCGATCGTGACCTGAAGTCGTCCATATCGTGCGCCTCAAGCCGTTTCTTGCACGTTAACAAACTGAAACAGTGTTTGTATGTATTATTGTTGTATCGTAATTTATTCATTGTACTTTCTTGCATTATTGTTGTACTTTCATCTTTTGTTCAAGCATCGGCACGATGCCTTTTTTCAGAGAGGGGCAATGCCACGTTCCATTTCCCAAGTTTTTGTTATCGTCCCAAAACACCACACGATTCTCAGCGCAAACCGCGCCTGCAGTTTTCGAGAAGGTTCCGGACTGTAGTAGATCATTTCGATAAGATCACGCCCACTGTGCGAATGGTACAGATTGTTCTGGAACCTACGCCACCGCCAGCCATAACGCTAGAACATTCGACGGCAAGAGTATAAATGCCGACGCGCTTCGCCGCTTGTCAGTTGTTGATCGAAGGCCGACGCTCCGTTCGGCGCTATCAGTCCGAGACTGCTATCTGTGCAAGACTGCTGCTGTACTTGGACTTTCTGTTTACCGCGCATAGGTTCGCCCAAATAAACAGTTAAATCCCAACACAAAGTCTCCTGTCTTCGGCCACGTCATGACTCCTTGACAATATTTATTTTTTATTTATTTCCAAATACTGTTGGCCGTTATGGCCGTAACAGGGTGGGTACAGTAAAAATAAAACAATAACAAGGACAATGTTATGTATAGAAGACAGAGTTTTATAAATACACAAAGGAAAAATGTTTAAACGCTGTTAACAAAAACGTAGATACATATATTGTGAAAGTGGTATAGTATGCAATATGATGTAACTACGCGATGTATTTTCGAACGACAAAGCATTATATGTACAATACTATAGCTACACTCGATGTTTACGAGATATTTTTAATTTACTGTTCAAAGATTTCTATGTTCTTTGAGTTCAGTACCGGTACTGGCAACTGATTCCACTCTTTTGTCGTTCGTGGAAAGTAGGAATACGCATACACATCAAGATTGCATTTAGGAACTGAATACACAAATTGATTGCATGATCTGACATGGCTGGAACGCCTGGGGACAAGATAGGGTGTAGTTGCACTATTAAGATGTCCTTGTGATAACAAAAAAGAAGAAATTCAAGTCGACCGCCTTTCCGGCGGTGAGCGAGCGTAGGCAATTCAAGCAACCGAACCATTTCAGAAACAGAATCACTTCGTAAATAACGCGATAAATTACCCTTGCGGCTTTTCTCTGCAATTTTTCAATTCGATTTATTAACCATGACTAGAAGGGGTCCCACACTGCATTGGCGTATTCTAGCGTTAGCCTTGCGTAGGTCAAATATGCTAGCAGCTTAACGAATGCTGTTGCTAGCTTTAGTTTACGACGGAGGAAACATAACTTTTTTCCTGCAGCTGCACAAATGCTGTTCACGTGTGGTTTCCAACTTAAGTCATTTGAAATAATTACGCCTAGGTATTTTATTGAGTCAGCTTCGTTTAGAGTTGTGGAATTCATCTCATTGACATTTATTTGCATGTTTTTTTCTGTTCTTAACTCTGATCATAACTGATTTGGATTCAATGATTTTCATTTGCCATTTAGTGGCCCATATCTCTACAGAAGAGCTTGCTTAAGTGATGCCTGATAATTCTGGTTATTGATTTCACGGTATATTAGGCAATCAACTGCGAACAACCTGACGGTTATGTTGTCAATTACGTCATTAGACTTAACATTTATGTAAATAAAAAAAGCAGGGGTCCCAAAACGGATCCCTGTGGTACGCCTGAAGTTATGTTTAGCAGATCCGATTTGTTGCCATTTTTTTAGACGTATTGATTCTGACCTGTGACGTATGAGCGGATCCACGCCACAACTTAATAATTTATATTCATTTCTATTATCTTATTTATTAAGTTTGTGTGCACAAACCAGTCAAAAGTCTTCAATAAATCTAAAAATATAGCTTCGAACTACTTTCTCTTACTTAGTGCAGTCGAAAAGTCAATAATTGTTTCTACCAATTGTGTAACATTGGATAGCTTCCGTCAAAAGCCGTGCTGATTAGAAGAAATGCCCTCTTGTTTTTAGGATAACCATAGATTGATTTTATTATTATGTGCTTCAGAAGCTTGAAGCACACGCACGTCAATGAAATGGGCCGGTAGTTTCATATGTCTTGCTTTCCACCTGATTTGTGTACTGGAACAACTTTTGAAATCATCCATGATTCGTATCAGTAGTAGCGATGCCTTAAATATAATATCAAGATAGCGGCCTACCAATTATGAATACCTGCGTAAAAACGCATTCAGTATACCGTCAGAATCTATGAATTTTTTATGTTTATAATAAGCAAAAGTGCTACAATACCTTCATATGACACGTTTATCTCAGACATTGTTGAAGTGTATGGAGATTGTGGCGCAAAAGGTGAAAAATCATTTGCAGAACTATCACTGAACAGAGATTGGAAAAGAGTCATTAAACAAGTTGCAATACGAGAGAATTAGATCACGAGTTCATCATTAGTGACAATGTCTCTAGGACCCTGGTTATCTTGTGACAAATGGCGCCAAAAATGGTGTGGGTCATCCTTCATAAAACCAGTCAATGTAACATCATAGAAGGTTTTCTTAGCAGTGGTTAGCTTCATGCGCAAGGCAGTGCTTAGTGCGGAAATTTTACTGTGATATTTTTTGTTACTTTTTTGTTCAGGGATAATTTTTCGTTTTAAATGTAATATTTCACGGGTTATTCGTGGATTCTGTTTATTTTTGTCTTTCTTTTTTATTGGTATAAACCTGCCAATGCAGTGAAATACTATATTTTTAAATTCAGCCCACATTGCATTGACGGCATTCATCTGAATGAAGCTATCTAAACATAGTGAAAGGTGACCAATACTGCTTGTGTCATCGGCCCTGACAAAATTCGGCACATGCGTATTTGTGCTGTCAGTCCTTGAGCACAAGGTGGTATACCTTTATTTCCATATAAACAAACTTATGATCTGAAATGCCAGCCTCTACTAATACCTCATTCTTCAAAACTCCCGTCCAGGAACACTATATACAAAATCGATCCCGATTTTCCCATTACGCGCCGTGCACTCTTGAACTACCTGTCGTAAATCATGACTGAAGGCTATCTCTAGGAGCAGTTCACAATGATTTTTTTCGCGAGGCTCCACGCCAAGCTCAGACCAGTCGATGCCTGGCAAGTTGAAGTCGCCAGAAATAATTCGAGAGCTGCGGATCTTTAGGCCTTCTAAGTAAAGCTGCATATTTTTGAGATACGAAATAGGAGAGTTAGGTGGTCTATATACTGCACCAAGAATTGTCGTTGTTTTACCTACTTTAATTAGGCACGAAACACTTTCGTGTGTTCGAATGCCAGTCATTTTTAAACAGTATATATCAGCCTTAATCACTACAACAACTCCACCCCCCCGCACATCACCGTCCCTGCGAATGATTTTATAGTTTGGTGGAACAAGCTCTTGGACTTTTATTTCAAGTCGCAGTCACGTTTCGGTAATTGTGATGACGTGAGGATCATAGTTAGCCAGGATGTATTCCAGGTCTGCAACCTTGTTATCCAGACTCTTTGCATTCAAATTGATCAAGCGTAATGTGCTCGGATCACATTCTTTTTCCCGTCAGTCATCCCTAACAGAAGCAGCATGTCTTTTTGAACGCTGAACCTTCATGTGGCTGTTCTTTGACTGATCCCACGTGTACACGTCCCAGTCCACGTGCAGCTTGTCATAATTCAAGCATACATGGCGCCCACTATCCCTTTCCTGTTTCGCAGAAACCCAGAGCATTTTATGCCGTGCCAATGTTTCCTTCGAAAAGTTACCCCATATAGAGATGCCACTGCCTTTCAGCTTTCAGCACTGCTTGTAAACTTCAGCCTTTTCTCTGCAGTCATACAACCTGAGAATCACAGGTCAAGGCCTAGAGCTGCTTTTCTTCCCTATCCTGTGTATTCATTTCACAGTACTCAAGTGGAAACCAAGCCTTTTCTGGAATACTTTTACGAGCACCTTTGCTTCAAGGTCGGCAGCAGATTTCTTGTCGGTTTCCGGTAACTCCAAATACAATTAGGTTATTCTTCCTACTTCTGTCCTCGAAGCTCCCTATTCTTTCCTGCTGCTTACGAAGAGTAGTCTCTAATTCCTTAACTGTTTTTGACAATTGAGCTATTTATTTCTTTATTTATTTAGAAAGTACTGCAGGCCAAGAATAGCCCAGACAGGAGTGGGGGTGGTGCAGTATGAGGATATGACGAAAAAAGCAACAATACACGAGGCACAAACTAACAGGTAAATACACAACACAATATGGTACAAGATTTAAGTTAGTATTTAAGTTCCGTTCCATTTTGTTAATGTGCGAGGAAAGAAAGAGTGTTTGAAATTGTTAGTTCGAGTAAAGATAAGAGTGAATTTTATTGAATGATATCGTCTAGTTGGATGCGAAGATAACGGAGGAAGAATATTTGATAGTTCAAGTACATTTTTGTTTGCTGGATAGATAGAAAAGAAGTTTTAGTCTTGCAATTTTCCTGCGACATTCTAGAGTTTGAATATTGTTATCATGCATTAGTTCAGTTGGGGAATTCAGATCGGCGAAATCAATTGAAAATAAAGGGGACGGCTAACCTTTGTTTTCTCTAGATTGTTAATATCTGTTTTAGTATGCGGATCCAACACCTCACATGCATATTCCAAACCGGCCCTGATTATTGTACTATAAGCTAGAACGTTTGTACTGGGGGGAGAACTACTGAGTCTATGCCTTAGCATGCCTTATTCCTACGTGCTGATGAACAAATCTATTCAATGTGAGAAGACCAAGTTAGTTTGTTAGTGATTGTTACGCCATGATATTTGTAACTTTCTGTTAGTAAAATTTGGGTCTCTTTTATACTGTACGGGTAAATAAACGGCTGTTCCCTGTTAGTGATGCGCATAAACATAGTTTTATCAGGGTTGACATTCATTCCCCAGCGGTCACACCACGCAGATATGGCTTCGACAGATTGGTGCAGCGTTATCTGATCATTTAAAGAGTTGATTTAACGGAATAAAGTACAATCATCGGCAAATAGGCGTAATTTCTACACCTTGTTTAGCACATGTTGTAATATAATTATTATAAATAAGAAAAAGCAAAGGCCCAAGGACACTTCCCTGGGGAACACCGGAGTTAACATGAAGAGGGTTAGAATAAACACCGTTTATGTCAACAAACTGTGTACGTGAACCTAAATGTGATTCAACCAATTTAAGAATTGTAGAGAGAAACCTACCAGATTAAGCTCTTGGATTAGTTTGGAGTGCGGTATTGAATCAAATGCCTTGCTGAAGTCAAGGAAACTTACATCGGTTTGGCCTGATTTATCAAGTACTGAGGACAATGAATGGACACGAGAAATTATTTGGGTAGTTGTAGAAAGACCTTTACAGAAGCCATGCTGGAATGGCGATAGAACATTTCGCGCGTCTAAAAAATTTACCATGTAATTTGAAATGATGTACTCCAGCAGTTTACAACACGTGCTCTTAAGGGATATCGGCCTATAATTGGTTATGAGGAGATTATTTTCTTTTTTGAAAATTGGTATTACTCGAGTGATGCGCCAATCGGCGGGTACAATACCTTGTCATAAGGATAAGGGGAATATTATAACAAGAAAGCGGGAAAGTGACTCAGCGTAATGACGTAAAATACGTAAGGTATGTCATCTGGACCACAAAAAGATTTTGTTTTAAAGTTTAGAAGCTTATGAAAGACACCGTGGAACGTTATGAAGTCGGGGTTGATTTCTGCGCAGTTTCCACTGGCAATGTAGAACACGCATGGGTTCGAAAAAACAGAATGAAAGTACCGGTTGAATTCTGTTGCAATTTTTGCCTCATCTCGAATAATTTGATCGCCGAGCAAAATTCAGTTGATATTTTTTTGTACATTAGTCTTTATGTAGCGCCAAAACTTGGCGGGATTGCTTTTGAGGAATCGCGGTAATTTTACTGAATAGAACACGTGCTTGCTAGACCGTATTTTATTCTGAAAGGGTTCCTTTCAATTTTTGAAACAAGGGACCCTGTGACTTTTGTTTTCTCATCCGGTTAAATTTCCGCGCTATATGAATAATTTTCCTTGTTATCCACAGATTTTTAGAGGATTGTTTTTTTAAGTTTGTTCGGGATGAAATTTTCGAGACAATAGCAAGAGACTGTCCGGAAAGTACTCCAAAGGCATTTGACATCAATACTAGTAAAGCGATCAAAGGCTAAATCAAGGTAATCAAGAACTGACTCATCATTCGCTTTATTAAACTTTTAAACACTCTTTTGTTTACAGGATTTTTTTCCGCTCAACTGACTACACTGCATGTAAAGAGAACTAGCTTGTGGTCAGACAGACCATCATCGATAGATACATGTACATGAGAAAGGCATTTGCTGTGGAATACAAGGTCAAGAACAGATGCTGTCTGTTTCTGTATGCGTGTCGGCATGCTCACTGCTTGGTCCAGATCACAGGGCAACATCATATCAAATACAATCTGATCACTGGAATCCGAGGAACCTGATTTGGATCAATTCATGTTGGGCAGATTTAAAATCACCCGCAGTTGTAAGACGGCAATCGGAGTAATTGACAGAAAAGTTGTAGAGTTTGCTATGAAAATCAGCATCAGAAAAAGGAGGGCGGTAAACGGCAATTAAAATAAAGGAATTTCCAAAGATGTTACATTTCAGACATAAGCTTTCATGCTCTTCTGTTTCTTCTAAGGGGGTAACAGTTACGTGGGTGCTGAGAATGACAGCGACGCCTTCTCCACGTGTAGACCGTTCTCTTCTATATATTTTAAAATTTTTTTGAAAAAATTTTGGCATCATCGATGCCTTCGTGGAGCCAATTTCCGTGACTACGATGATGTGGGGACAGCATGTTAACAGTGTATTTTCGAGTTCAACTGTTTTATTAAGAATGCTTCGGGCGTTGATATTAATAAGGCGCCAGGTTTTATTTAGCAAACAAGCATTCGGTCAATAATTTTTCGCGGGATTCAATAAAGCTACTAATTTAGGAGGAAGGATCGTTTGAACTTTCACGCGCCTGTTAGTGCTCTCCTCCCACATATACGTGTCGTCATCGATTCGCAGCTTATCATGCAAGAGGTACGGTTTTTTTCCGTTCGCTTTATCTATCTTGGCACTGCCCCATAACAGTTTACACCTACGGAGCGAGAAGTGAGAGCAATCATTTTGAATACACACATCGGTACCTTTAAACTTCTTCGGCTATTTTGTAGTTCTTGCTTTTCATTATAATCCTGGAGGTACAAAATTACGGGACGGTTTCCAGTTTTGCTTCCAAGTCTATGTCTGCGGCCAATGAACTGCCTTTAACTTGAAGTTTTTTGCCAAACAGTTCATTCACCACCTTATTCTTCAAGTCATCTTCTGTTTCATTTACCTTTTCTGTGAGGCCATAAATGACTAGATTGGAACGGCGGCTACGGTCTTCGATATCGACAAGCTTTGCTGACGTGTCACCTACGGAAGATTTTATTTGGTTTAAGTTTGAATTCACCTGATCAATTATACTTGTCGATTGCGTCATTACTGTGACAAGGTTTTCAAGTGCGGACAATTTATCGGGTATTAATGCAAGCACATTCTTTTGGGATGTCTGTTCGTTCTTCAAATCAGTAATATTTTTCAGGATGACGTCCTGTTGCTCTAAGATTTTGAATTAGCAATTTTATTTCCTCGGGACTGGGATTTGTTGCGACGTCGCCACAAAGAATGAGCTTGCAGACATGGAAACAGTCAAACATAATGCATATGCAAGTGTGTGGGCATGGCACAGCAAAAAGAGACCTATTACTTGATCGTACGGAGCTACATTTGTTACTAACCTGGATAACGAAACAGACAGACAGACATGGACAGCGTTGCAATTCGGTTCGCTTCGCCATGCCCACTGAAGTGGAACCGTTTCAGGCCGCCGTTCATACTCTTCGTCGACGATGACGTCACAAAGAATAACGCCACGGGCGGTCGGCGAGAGGCAGACTGTACAACACGTGCCTTTGATCTGGTGTGTGAGGCAGTGCAGTAGTAGGTGACAAGGCAGGCGTAGGTAAGATGACGGGCTTGTGACAGGTTGGCTCGAAGAAGACGCCACCAAGCAGGATTGCCTGGATAACGAAACGAACAGACATGGTCAGCGTTGCAGTTTGGTTCACTTCGCCATGCCCACTGAAATGAAACCCTTGCAAGCCGCCGCTTATACTCTTCGCTGACAATGACGTCTAAGAGAAAAACGCCACGGGGCGGTCGGTGAGAGGCAGACTTGCAACATGTGCCTAGGTTCTAGTTTGTGGGGCAGTGCAGTATTTGGTGACAAGGCAGGCTAGGTGCGATGACGCGCTTGTGACAGGTTGGCTCGAAGAAGACGCCACCAAGCAGGATTGCCTGGATAACGAAACGGACAGACATGGTCAGCGTTGCAGTCCGATTCACTTCCCCATGCCCACTCACTCGCACTCACTTGTTGTTTGATCGCTTTAAGGCTGCTTTGTACTGCCTTCATTCGCTTGCTCAAGCTTTCTAGATCAGCGTGCATCGCCTTTTGCCCATCACACAACTCTTTCAACAATGTTTTTGTTTCAGGCCAGGGGAACATTTCTACATCGCCGGAAAGCAATAGACACAATGATGCAAAGCCAGAAAAAATCTCTTTGGGGCACGGCAGCACAACAATAAAGCGGTCATCATTCTTGTAGCCATAATAACAGTAATAACTAACCTGATAAAGGAACAGAAGGCTATTAGGCGACATTGCATAAGCTGTGCCGCTGTGCCCTCCGAGGCCGCACGTTGAAGCTGGCTGATTGATAGGGTCAGCCATGATCCGAGTTGCTTGCCGTTGATCACAGTGCCCGAGATTGCAGTCGATAGCGTGGTCCCCTTGAGCGCCGATTGTGTCCGCAGACGGCCTGATGGGCACTGGTTTTACGCATGCAGTTGGTATGATGCGGCAATCAGCATCGCCTGTTGAAGGAACAAAAGGCGATCAGGCGACATTGCATAAGCTGTGCCCACTGAGGTCGTAGGTTTAAGCTGGCTGATTTATAGGGTCAGCCATGATCCGAGTTGCATGCCGTTGATCAAAGTGCCTGAGATTGCAGTCGATAGCGTTGTCCCATTGAGCACCGATCGTGTCCGCAGACGGCCAGATGGCGCACTGGTTCCACGCATGCAGTTGGTATGATGCGACAATCTGCATCAGCTGTTCAAGGAACAGAAGGTGATTAGGCGACATTTCTGTTTTCTATTTTATTTATTTTATTTTCACCAAAATAGTTACAATGGCGAAAATGGGGAGACGGCAAAAAAAGCTGCAGTTATTGCCGCTTGACTAAGCATTGTCCACCCTACGTCCGCACTTACAGGGTAAAAACGAAATATTTTAAAATGAAAAAAAAACTAATAATATAAAGCAAGTAACAATACAAACAGAAGGCAAAGCAATGACAGGCCAAGGTATACAAACAAAAAGGAATATTTCATAAACACACGAGCGCAGTAATTCGCAGAGTATGTATCATCGCTTTCGTACATAAGAAAGGTACACAATGAGGCTACACAAAATAAATAAATAAAAAACAAAGGTACACAAAATAATGCAAAGCAACACATAGTGACCTATGTAAACAATATAAATCTACAAGAATAGTGTCTGCACGTCTATAATGTATAATTTGCCAATTTTTATGTCTTGCTGCTGGTATGAGTTGAGTATAGTAGGTAGCTTGTGGCTAAGACTTTGGGTGCTGTAATTGGTGCGAGATAACGGAACTTTCCACGGGAGTTTATATCAATGGAAGTAAATGGTTTGTGTATGTTCAAGACTTGCAAGTGTCAGAAATGCGTCGAGTTTCCCTCTGTTTGCGCTAATATAGGATTGTAACAACCTGAATTTGTATCTGTCATTTGCCTTAACAGTTTTATGTTTGACAAAGAGTTATCTTGTGTGTTCAAGGTATGGTATGTTTTCTATTGCCCTGATCGCTCTTTTCTGAGTTATTTTTAGTCTAGTTAAAGTTGTAGACGTAGTGTTTGCCTATACTAAAGCGCAGGAGTTCAAGTGGGCCTGGAAAATAGTCTGATATAAGAGTCGCTTTACAGTAACGGGCAAAAGACGTCGACAATGATTTGAAGTGCCAACCACGCGCCTCAACTTTAAACCTATATGGTCTGTATGCTCATTCCAGGATATATGTTCATTAAAAACTATACAAAGCATCTTAATTGATTTGGTCACCGCAATTTTGTAGGGGCCTAGGGTAACATATTTTGGTACTTGCAGGGATATGTCCAGAGCTCGGAAAAGGACACAATTTGTTTGTTTTTATTTAACATTAAATTGTTCTTGATAGACCGATCGCGAAGCTTATAACATGCGTTCGCCGCTAAAGCCTCGAGAGTACTGAAATCTTTTTCAGTAAAAACTTATGTGCATTCATCAGCATACATTATGAAAATACAATTCTCACCACTTCTGATTATACCATTTATGGAGTATAAAAACAATACAGACCGAAGAATAATACCTTGTGGTACCCCAGTTCTAATTGGTTGTGTGCACGATTTGAAGCTATTTATTTCAACATACTGAGACCATGCTCTCAGATATGACTGCATAAGTTTGAGTGGTATTCTCCTAAATTCATAGCATTCTAATTTATTTATTAACAGTTCATGAAATACACGATCAAAGGCTTTACTAAAGTCCAACTACAATGCAAGTGTCAGAAGTCTCTTTTCGATATTGCAAAGTATGATTTCCTTTTGTGCTAATAAAGAACTTTCTGTTGAAAGTTTCTTTCTAAAACCATATTGGCAATCGGCTATTAGATTGTGCTTTTTCTGAAAACTGTCAATTCTGTCGTTTATAATTTTTTCAAGGCATTTTGAGAATACTGGTAGTATAGATATTGGGTGATAATTGCTTAAGAATTTTTTATCTCCGGACTTATATATTGCAGTAACTTTCGCTAGTTGCATGTTGGTTGGGTATATACCTGTTGATAACACTAAGCTGTACATACGTGCTAGCACTTCCGCTATGAAGTCTAATACATACTTTATTGGTCGCATTTATATGTCGTCAAAATCACAGCTCCGACTATTTTTATTCTACCGAATAGCGCAATTACCTCATGTGGAAGTCATTATAGGAAAAATTGTGTTTGATAAGTTAGTAATGTCAGTTGTGGTTTGCGCGCTCTGGCTGGCATTTCCTATTTTCACAAAGATGTCAATATTTTTTCAGCAAGGCCGATGCCATTTGAAATCCTTCCATCCTTCCATCAGTCTTCCACTTGTCCTGAGCGCCTCAAGCGTTTGGGTGAAGTTCTAACGTGCATTTCAAACGCTGGCCTTCAGCTCAAAAAAAAGAAGAGCCACTTCGCAAGCACAAGCATCAAATTATTGGGTCAACTTGTCAGCAAAGATGGCGTTCGAACTGACCCCGAGAAGGTTGCTGCCATAGTTATTTTCCTCGTCCAGGCAATCAAAAACAGTTGCGAAGTTTCTTGGGCTTGGCGTCTTCTGCCGCTTCATCAGCAAATTTGCTGCCATTGCGGGGCCGTCACCCAAGCTACTGACGTCGCGAACGGCCTTCATTTGGTTTGACGAGTGCTAGTGTGTTTTCCAAACCCTTAAACGTACTTTGACATAGACTCCTTCCTCCATCACTTCGACGAGAGTGCAACCATTTTCCAGCACACAGACGCCAGCGGCCACGAAGTCGGTGCTCCTCCAGCGCGACGACACTTCACATGAGGGAGTAGTTGGGCATGCCAGCCGCGCACTAACACCTGCGGAGCATAACTACTCGATAACAGAACAAAAAATTTTCGCTGTCGTTTGGGTCATTCAGAAATTTCAACCTTATCTCTATGGACGCCACTTCACTCTGATTGCCAACCACCATGCTCTATGCTGGTTTTCCTCGCTGAAGAATTTGTCTGGGCACCGCAGTCGCTAGATGCTTCGTTTGGAAGAGCACACATTTGGCGTTGTGTACAGGTTTGGCAAACAGCATCAACATTCAGATGCTCTCTCTCACTGCGCTCTGCCACTTTCAGCTCTAACCACTCATCCTCAATGCTCCTCAGGTGATCAAGCGGCTTCCTCTCCACTCACGTTATCACCCCTGGCAGTTGCTGGGTCGCTATCTTTTAACAGCAGCGCTCACTTTTCCACGTGCCAACGTGACGACCCCTACTGTAACCACATCATTAGATACTTGAACGGCTCGCCTTCTCCACCTAATGCCAGACTAAGTCGTCAGCTACGGCAGTTCAAGCTAGAGAGCAATGTCCTTCAGTGCTCTACTTACAACGCGAATGGGCATTGGTGGGTGCCAGTACTTCCCCGTTCACTGCAAAAACAAGTTCTAAAAGCATTGCACATTGCACGACGATCCATCAGCTGAACGCTTGGGATTTCAGAAGACCTACAACCGAATTAGAAGCCGTTTCTTCAGGCCTAGTCTTTATACCTTTGGGCCTGATTATCTCGCTTATTGCGCACTTTGTCAAAGCCGCAAATGACCGATTCCAGTTCCTACTGGCCTATTACAATCCATTTCATGTCCCGATACACATTTTTTCGTCGTCTGAATAGACCTTGTTGGAATACTTCCCGTAACGCCAGCGGGCCACTGCTGGATCGTCACAGCATTCGACCACCTCACATGACACGCGAAGACCACTTCTCTACGCACTAGCTCTGCCTTAGACGTTACCGTCTTCTTTTTAGAAGCTATTTTGTTATAGTGTGCCTCGCGTGCTGTCGAGTGACCGAGGCGAGGCCGTCCTCTCCACAATCCTTGAAGAAAATCTAAAAACTTGTGGCACAGTTTATAAGACAACATCCGCTTACCACACGCAAACAAATGGCCTGACAGAGCGTTTTCACCAGACTCTAATCGACATGATATCCATGTACATTAGACCAAACCACGATAACTGGGACAAAATCTTGCCGTTCTGAACGTTTGCACACGACACTGCTGTTAAACGAACCACTGGATATTCACCTTTTTTCTGCGTCTGCGCTCGCGCGCGGACATTCACAATTGACGCTTCTTTTTTCTACGTAACGAAAAACACTTCCACAACTACACCAGAACGATTAATCTCCAGTCTCACTGACACACGACAACGTCCTCAACATGGAAGCCAGTCAACAAGACCACTAGCAAGGCTATGAGAGCTTTCGTCGAGACGTCACCTTCCGTCCAGAGATGGAGTATTACAACGGACGCCTCTTCGTACACCCGGATTGTGTGAGAAGTGTCAGTCATAGTTTCTCGCTTGTTACGTCGTTTGTGAATGAACATCTCCTGTCAATGAAATTCTCACCCCCGTCGAGGGTTCCTCGGACCATCGTTACCGTGCCTCCGAGAAAGTTCACGTTTCACGTCTGAAACCCTTTGTGCACCGTGTCTTTCCTGCCTGTCTCGACCGGGCCGGCCGCTTAAGAGCGCGGAAAAAGTAAGTGTGACCGTTGTTTATGCGTCCCATCTTCTCATCTGTACATACTTATCATCACCTTTCGAGTTCGTGTTGGTGGGCTCATACTAGATACAATAAAGAATAGTCTTGAGGGTCATGGACGCCATCTTACAATATATATATATATATAAATATATATATATATATATATATATATATATATATCATTGAAAAAATGTTTCCCCTGTTGGTGGAATATGGTACTGATAATGTTGGCGACCCATGGCTTATGGTTGCGTATAGTGGAGCAGATGGTTTATAGCGCCTCTGACTGGCATTGCTGGAGTCGAAGCAGCTTCGGAACTACGTCGAGGAACTGCCACAAAAGACAAAAATAAATATGATTGTATAAAAACAGTGTAGAAAGCATCCGTTATTCAAGAAAGTGCGACAGCACGGAATTGAACCTGGCTCTGAGGGATTCCAAACTGAGCACACTAACCACTGCGCTACACCTCCAGATGGCAAGCGCGGTGTTAAACAAGCATTCAACTCACAAACTTACTATTTAACTTCAGTTCTGTTTGTCGCTTACTCGAGATGGGCGAGATCGCACCTGCTACTAAAATTTGCACGTTTGATAAACATGAACAACCGCTGCCTGTAACGATGGCCACTGCGATAATGGCAACAGCGCTATGTTTTTGTTACAATTTACAACCGGAAGAAAAAACAACAACTGAGTGGACTGAGGAGCAACTCGAGTTTATCGGCAGTTACTGCAAAGTTTATTATCCATTTCTCACTCCTTCCAAAGGGTGATATCTGTTCAGGCTTTATGGGGCGCTTACACTCATTCGATAGATACGCCTATAGAATTGATTGTGATGTTTGTCGCGTAACGCACAGCGCAGTCGAGCCAGCGCACTGCTGTTGCTCTATCATAGGGAACAACTACATAACGACTTTGGCAGAACGAATGCAGTGCACCAGAAACAATATACTCTCATTATCGTTCAGTAAGCATACGAATTGACGAATTGGTGTGCTCGCATAGGAGGCAGTGAAATGCCGCCCAGTGCGACCGGCGGCTGTCGGTGAGGGGAGGCGTACATTTGGTAAGTGCTAAAAGCGCGTCAATTCGATGTTTTTCGCTTCTTGCGCGGGCTCTAGACACAATAAAAAGGCTTCATTTAAAATAAATGAAGCCACAGCTGTGCTGTATTGTCATTTTTACACCTCAAAATTGTGTATCCTGAAACCCAGAAGCACCTATAACACTTGTACGGGCTCGGTCGGTAGGACTAATCTTTGGGGAATATCATGGTGGTAGAACAGAAGGGTGAAAGTCAAATTCACTGGGCCTCGTCTCGACGCATGTCGAAAGTGAAAGTTTACGCATAACCACACGAACTTGGTTAACATAAAAGCACAGCTCAAGCAGTGGAGTGTGGAAGAATTGCCAGAGTTGCATTTCTAGGGTGGTGAAATCAAGTGACCACTGTGTTCTGCGATAACATTGAGAAGGGCAATTGCGAACTGGAGCTCATTTATTTCTCGACAACTGCGAGCCGATGTAAAATATTTATTGTCACTGTTGACAGTGACACCTCTATGTCCTAAACATCGCAACAAAGAAACACATCGCGGATGTAAAATCGCTGTGTGTACTTGCGCGATACGTAGACATATTCACGACCGTTTTTCTATGCTTCACAAAAATTGAAGCGTTGTTGACGCCACAGGAACAAAAACCAAACGTGCTGAAAAGCGTAATAACAGCGTTGGTTTCTTTTGATCGTAAACATATACCTCTATCTGCGTATTCAAGATTGAAACTCTACAAATAAGCGAGTTTACAAACTGTCATGTGCTTTTTCATCATGCTGCCGTCGTCCACCAAGCTTCCATTACGCCACCGTCATCCACCTTGCTCACTAAGCCTTTCACCAAACACGTTTTGCCTCGCCACTATCAGCCGGCATTTTCTACCGTCACCAGTATTGGCTCGCCACCACCACCACTATCTGCCACCATTTTTTCCCCTCTCGCCATCATCAGCCATTATGCCCACTACAGTTTCCACCACATCCACCAACGATTCCAGCATCTACCAAACCAAGTTTTTCAATATATATATATATATATATATCACGAATTAGCAAGGTGGTTCTAGGAGAAGCCGACAAAGAGGAAGTGCGCGTGCATTAGAATGTCAAAAAGAATAAACGCATGGCATCTGGACCACGACGTGTCTCTATTCTGTAGCGTCCCACAAGCCGACACGATCCACCTCATCGACGTGCCATGGCTAAGCCAAAGCCTCCGCTCAACATACAGAAGTTCAAGGGAACACCAGAGACGTCCCTATCGACAAGTGCATGGCTTCTTCTTTTCGACATGAAGGCAGCCGAGGCGTCATGGATTCCCCGCGATCGGGTCAGTCACTTCAGCGAATACATTGAAGGAGAAGCGTTCAAGTGGTACCTGACAGAGATTTTCGGCAACGGCGAGGCAACTTGGGACGATATCAAGCGTGGCATGCAAGCCCGCTTTGCTATGACTGACGGAGATGCCTTCCGTCTCTTCATTCACTACCGACTGAAAAGAGGGCAGGCCATCAAGGACTACTACGACGAGAAAAAGCGACTGGGTTCCTTGGCTGACCTTAAAGAGCGCCACATCACTTCTGGGCTGACTGATAGTGTTCCTCGCGATGTGGAACTGGCGCTCGCCGGACTATATTTCAACTCGTCGTTAGAGTGGCTCACCGCTGCTCAACGAGTCGAGCCATCTTTAAAACGGGTGTGAGGAGTTTCCTTTACTCGTAACGCTAGTATCGCATCAAGAGCTCCAAGTCTCTTCAGCAGACCACCGCAGCCAACAATAACTCCTCAACCGCGGGCCCCGCAAAACGAATGTAGATACTGCTCAGCTGCTGGTTTCCCACGACAGTTTCACTGGCACAACCAAAGTCCGCTCCGCGGCATTGTGTCCGCTATTGATACTGAACGGGGAAACGAGGAGGGCGACCCAGAATTTCAATAAAACACTTCAGTGCTCTCATCAACGGAAAGCCAGTAAATGCAATTCTCTATACAGGGGCAACAATTACTTGTATCAGCGAGGATGTGTACAAACAGCTAAATCTTCAGTTGATGAGAGACTCCAGCATCATGGCACAGCATGTTGCATCAAGCATTCGAACTATGGGTCACGTAAACATTCAGTTACAAATTGGGTACGTCAGAAAGGAAGTTTATGCACATGTGCCGCGAGGCATCAGAACGCGATTAATTCTTGGCCTAGACAGCGCTTTGTACTTCAATCTTTCGGTAATTCTGGAAAGCAAGACAGTGACTAAACCACGTAAGAATATGAACCTTCCGCATCACAATAAAAAAAACCATTGAAGCCCCGCTGATGCGAACCTTGATTTCAGAAAACTTATCAGAGCATGTGTCGGCGGCGCTCGACTCACTTTCAAGCAAGTATGGCGAGATATTTTTGAAATCTCAGACAGATATTGGGTGCGTCACTACTGAGAAACATGCGATCGCACTTTCCAATGCTGTCCCTAGCCGTCGAGCACCATGCCAATGTTCACAGGCAGACAAAGTGGAGATCAACAAAAAAGTTGACGCTCTCCTCAAGCAAGGAGTTGTGAGGCCTTCATTATCACACTACGGCGCACCTCTAATTTTAGCAGAAAAGAAAGGTGAAGGAAGCACTCGTCTGTGTATTGACTACCGGAATCTCAATGTCATAACGGTGCCCGACTTTCAATCAATTCCACGTATAAATGATATTCTTGACCACTTAGAAAAGGCGGAGTTTTTCACTACGTTGTACGTAACGTCGGGATACTGGCCTGTCCAAATGCATCCTGACGATGTTCAGAAAACTGCATTTGTCACGCCTAATGGTCATTTTGAGTGGTTGGTAATGCCGTTTGATTGAAAAACGCTCCGGCTACATATGAAAGAGCCATGAAATCAATAATAGCGAACCATCAGCTCACCAATGTTAGTAATTACATTGACGATGTGGTCGCATACTCAGAGACATTTAATGATCATACACGACACCTTGAGGCGCTACTGAAAGCTCTAAAAACCGAGAACGCAAAACTCAAACGAAAAAAGTGCCAATTCGCACGCTGCAGCATTGAATACCTGGCCCACAAAAATTCACAAGGAACAATGACACCTAAGCAAAGTAATGTGGCTGCCATACTCAAATTTCCGACACCAATACGAGAAAAAGATCTCCAGCGTTTTCTGGGCACTGTAAACACCTACCGTCAGTACAACCCCCCCTTCAGCGATATCCCTCTTCCACTCACAAATCTACTCCACAAAGGCAGCAAGTGGGTGTGGACAGAAGCATGCGAGGAAGCCTTTCGTGAACTGAAGGATCGGATAACTGAAGAACCAGTGCTTCGCATATACGACCCTTCAAGACCATGTACTGTGTACTTTCACGCATCTGGTGAAGGCATCGGTGCAGTGCTGAAACAACCTGATGACAAAGGCAAAAAACATTCTGTTGCCTACTATTTCGCAAACTACTTAAGCATGAGGTGAACTACGCTATTACAGAAGGAAAATGTCTTGCCATTGTAAATGCCATTGATAAATGGCATTGCTAGCTTCATGGAAAGTCCTTCACTGTTGTAACAGATCACGCTACACTCTAGTCACTGAAGAATGTTAAAAATTCTCAAGGTCATCTCTTCCGGTGGTCTTTGAAACTTTCAATGTATGATGTGAACATCCAACATCAAAAGGGCGCAAGTAATGTTGAAGCAGATGCGCTCTCTAGAGCCTCAATAGTTAATCTTCTGTCACACGACGACCTTCAGCAATTCAACAATGAGCGTTCAAAGGAACGCATTTATTGGAAAATTACATTATCATGGTCAAAAGAAAAGGACTACGGAAAATATACGTGCCCCATGAACTACGCCAAAGCATTCTGAAGAATGCCCATCAACAGTTTGGGCATGTCGGTGTGAAGAAGACGCTATCACTCCTGTCTCGCAATATTATTGGCCGCATATGGTAACCGATGTTTCCACATACATTCGGGATTGTGATACATGGCAGAGATGCAAGAAGATGAAAACAAAAAAGTTTGGTACGCTTGAATCACTGCCTCCAACTGAAGAGCCCTTCGACCTCTTTGCAATAGACCCTATCGGAAAATTTTCTGAATATGGCTCGTCAAAAAGGTTATTACACTTGGTTATTGATCAAGCGACTCGCTATGTATGGGTGTTTGCTCATAAAAGTGAGAACAGCGACGCCTACATTTCATGCTTAAAAACATTTTTTTTCTTCCGGAAAACCATGGAAGTTCCTTTCAGATCGTGGAACAGGATTTACTGCAGGAAAAATCAAGCAGTTTTTAAAACATAATCGTCTACACCAACTATTCACCTCATCTCATCCTCCGGAATGCAACAGCATGAACGGGCGGACAAACCAGACTATCGTAACGAGACTTAAAAGTAAGATCAATGACGAACCACAGAAGTCTTCGACTAAGCTGCTTCTGGAGGTAATTGACGAATGCAACAGAACATCCCACGAAGCGACCGGCTACGCACCATCCTTCCTAATGTATGGAACTTCATTTTATCCTACTGCACTGGAACAACGAGAAGAAACTGTCGAAGAAGCGCGAAAAACTGCAGTTACCAATCTTATCGCCTACCACAATAAGAACAAAGTGATTCATGATAAAAAATTTCTTCCGACTCAGTTTCAAGTCGGTGATTTTGTCCTTTACGAGACACCATGGCATCCCTACAACGGCAAAAGAGTTCCGTCAGGGAAGGACCTTACAGGATCCTACACAATGTCTTAACAGTGAACTATGAGGTCAACTGCTCCGTGCTACCCTTAGGTAGCAACTCTGATATTGTGCATGTCAGCAAAAGGCGGCGTTATGTTGTACTTTTTGAACTGAGACTTTTCCGAGGGGAGAGGGGAAGTGTGACGCAATAACAAGGTGATTTTAGGAAAAGCGGACGAAGAGGAAGTGCGCGTGCATAAGAATAAACGCACGCATGGCATCTGGACCACGATGTGTCTCCATTTTGTAGCGTCCCACACACACACACACACACAAACATATATATATATATATATATATATATATATATATATATATATATATATATATTGTAGCGAAGCCTCCGACCTCTGAAATGGGTCGAACTCTTAAGTACCTTCTAGTGGGGCTACCGAACAAGAACGCCGCTCGCGCTGAGAGTCCGTGCTTGGTCGTTACTGTCGCCATTGTGTATACTCGCTGTCTGCCCGCTATTAAACGCCATAACAAATTGGTGGAGAGTGCTACGATCCCCTTTGATGCCCTGGGAACTGCGTTCACGTACCCTGCAATCTACAATGTCCCACGACGCCTCTCAGCAAACGCCTCCTCCCATGCCAGCTTCTTGTCCCGGTGTCCTCAGGATCCGAGATCCACCCATCTTCACGGGCGCCGATGGCACTGACGTGGAGGACTGGCTCGCTATTTACGAGCGCGTGAGCGTCCCCAACAAATGGGACGAGGACGGCAAGTTGACAAACTTGGTGTTCTACCTTGCGGGCGTTGCAAGCTTGTGGTACAACAACCACGCGTCCGATTTCGCAACCTGGTCCAATTTCAAGACCGCTATTACCAACGTTTTGGGCCGCCCTGCCGTTCGTAAGCTGCAAGCCGAGCAGCGCTTACGCGAACGCGCTCAGCAGGCCGGTGAATAATTCACCAGTTACATAGAAGATGTCCTGGACCTTTGCAAAAAATCCAACGACAGCATGTCCGAATCAGACAAGATCCGGAACGTCATGAAGGGCATTGACGATGATGCCTTCACGATGCTGCTTGCCAAAAACCCAGGCACAGTAAGTGAGGTCATCAGGCTGTGCCAGAGCTACGAGGAGCTCCGCCGGCAGCGTTCGATGACCCGTCGCTCTACACCACGAGATGCAGCGCTTACAGACTTGGAGGCGAGCTGTGATCAGGTGGCACTGCTGGCAGACCTCAAGTCCTTCATACGTGAGGAAATTGCGCGGCAGTTCTCTCTCCTGCCCTTTGCCCACCCACCGGCTGCTCAACAATCGGCCACTACCATTCTTCCACCCATCCGCCGAGCAATTGAGCAGGAAATAGCGGAGGTCATGCCGGCGTACCAACCACAACAGCTTCCGGCCCCTGCGCCCCCAAGTTACGCCCAAGTGGTCGCCAGGCCGCCTCCAGTCGTTCAACCGCCCGCCCCACTGACTTACGCCGAAGCTGCCGCACGACCTCCATCCTTTACAGCGGCTATGCCGGCTACGTATGTTGACGTGACCTCGCAGACTCAGCTCCAGCACCCCCTGCAGCCTTTCCAGCCACAGTTCCGTCCATCGGCTCTTACGTCATGGACAAGACCTACCCCAGCGAACCGATGGCGCACACCCGACAACCAGCCCATCTGCTTTGCCTGCGGTTACGCCGGTCACGTAGCCCGTTATTGCCATCGTGTACAGCCGGCTCCAATTTCTTTGCCTATTGCTGGCCACCTCAGCCGTCCCTATCACGACGAACCACCGTCTATGCCACCGCCGTCTCGCCCAGGTCCATCTCCTCGAAGGTCGCCGTCCCCACGACGTCGTTCCCTGTCCCCCATGAGGCCAAGTTCGGCTAATCATGAGCGGGAAAACTAGTCGTCGCAGTCCCCGAGGCAAGGACTGCGATGCTATATCGATGTGAAAGCCCTCAGAGCCGCCCATCTAATGTAATAGACGTGCTTGTGGACGATGTTCATGCATCTGCTCTTATTGACACTGGAGCTGCAGTATCCGTTATGGACGAAAACTTCTGCCGCTTGCTTCGAAAAGTGACGACGCCAATTTCTGGGTTGTCCCTTCGTACTGCCGGTTCACATCGTATCCATCCTTCAGCAGAGTGCACAGCTCGCGTTGTCGTTCAGGACGTTCTGTATGTCGGCCAATTCATCATCATTCCTGCATGTTCTCATGACGTCATCCTGGGGTGGGATTTTCTCTCCCACAATGACGCCGTCATCCATTGTGCCGCTGCCGAAATTGAACTATCACCCTTCTCGCATTTGACGCCGGAAGGCAGTCCCTCGACACTGAGTAAGATTCTCGTGAAAGACGATACCATAGTGCCTCCAAGTTCGGAAATGGGTGTATCTGTCTACTGCGCTGGACTCTCCGACACAATTGCACTCGTTTCGCCATCCGACCGTGCTTGCCGAAGGAAAGGGTTGCTAGTACCTTTCGCGACCGTGCAAATCACCTAGAGCAACGCCGCTATTTTTGTGACCAACCCATCCCCGTACACTGTTACCTTGGTTCGAGGGGAATGTCTCGGCAGAGTGGAACCAGTGGATAACACACAAGTCCTGGACGTACCTGATGACTCGCGTTGTCCCAGTTCGTGTACCGTCAGCGCTGTTTCCACTTATGATTCATCATCTCCTGATGTATTTAGCCCTTACATTGATGACAATCTTACGTCGGTACAGCGTTCCCAGATGCTGGACTTGCTGCAAGAATATCATTCTTCTTTCGATGTCGGGCGAAGTTCTCTCGGTCGCACGTCCGCTGTTACACATGGTATCGACACTGGTGCCCATCCACCATTACGGCAACGTCCCTACCGCGTGTCGCCTGCTGAACGTCGGGAAATTAACGAGCAGGTTGATGATATGCTCAGACGTGACGTTATTCGGCCCTCGGACAGTCCATCTGCGTCTCCTGTTGTTCTTGTCGCGAAGAAAGATGGTTCTGTGCGGTTCTGTGTGGACTACAGACGGCTCAATAAGATCACTCGCAAGGATGTTTACCCACTGCCGCGCATCGATGACGCAATTGACAGCCTTCACGGAGCCGAATTTTTTTCTTCTCTCGATCTGCGCTCCGGGTACTGGCAAGTACCCATGGTTGATGACGCTCGACCGAAGACTGCGTTCATCACACCCGACGGCTTGTACGAATTCAACGTTATGTCATTTGGTCTATGTAATGCACCTGCGACCTTTGAGCGCATGATGAACACCGTTCTGCGCAACTTGAAATGGCACACGTGCTTGTGTTACCTCGATGACGTTGTTGTGTTCTCTCCAAATTTCTCCACGCATCTCCAACGTCTGAAAGAAGTTTTCGCACGTGTGAGCAATGCCGGCTTGCAACTAAATCTGAAGAAGTGCCGCTTTGCAGCACGGCAACTCGCCATTCTAGGGTACGCCGTGTCTAAGTATGGCATTCTTCCTGACCCAGCCAAGCTTCGGGCCGTGGCTGAATTCCCCAAACCTGCGTCCGTCAAAGAACTGCGTAGTTTCGTGGGCCTGTGCTCATACTTCCGATTCTTCATACGAAACCTTGCTACGATTATATCACCGCTGACGAAGCTCCTTGGAAGTAACGGGCCCCTCAATTCGTGGTCGTTTGAGTGCGACGACGCGTTGGCGAAGCTCCGCCATTTGCTGACGTCTCCTCCCATTCTACGCCACTACGACCCTACGGCCCCGACGGAGGTGCACACAGACGCCAGTGGTGTAGGCCTTGGCGCTGTCCTGGCGCAACGCAAACCCGGATTCTCTGAATATGTCGTAGCATATGCAAGCCGTACGCTCACGAGAGCCGAGACAAACTACACCGTCACGGAGAAAGACTGCCTGGCGATCGTCTGGGCCCTTACAAAGTTTCGACCTTATTTGTATGGTCGCCCATTCGATGTCGTCACCGACCATCATGCACTATGCTGCCTTTCATCATTGAAGGATCCCTCAGGCCGTCTCGCCCGTTGGGCTCTTCGCTTACAAGACTATGACATGCGCGTGCTGTACCGCAATGGACGCCAGCATGCTGACGCCGACGCCCTCTCGCGCTCCCCTCTGCCTGAAGGTGATGTGCTCTGCTCAGTATCCTCGGCTGCTGTTTCTGCCATTGATGTTGACATCATCGCTACCGAACAGCGAAAGGATAATTCGATCGGCCCGCTCAACGACTTGCTCTCTGATCCATCCGCAACGCCATCCACGCGTGCCTTGCGTCGTCAAGCTCGCCATTTCGCCATCCGTGACGGCCTTCTACACCGACGCAATTACGACGCCGGTGGCCGGCAGTGGTTACTCGTGATACCCCGCAGTCTGCGGTCAGAGATATGTGAATCCTTCTATTCTGATCCGCAATGCGCGCACTCTGGGGTATTCAAAACCTACCGTCGTATTCGACAACGCTACTTCTGGCGCGGGATGTACCGCTACGTGCAGCAGTTCGTTCGCTCCTGCCTCGCTTGCCGACGCCGCAAACCGTCAGCACACATGTCGCCAGCCAGTCTGCAACCGTTACCTTGCCCTGAGCGTCCGTTTGGGCGCATAGGTATCAATTTGTATGGACCACTTCCTCTTACGTCGGCTGGTAACCACTGGGCCATCGTCGCCGTAGATCATTTAACGCGATACGCCGAAACCGCCGCTATCCCTGCGGCTACTGCGCGTCATGTTGCGTCCTTCCTACTGCATCGATTTATATTGCGCCACGGAACACCTCAGGAGCTTCTCAGCGATCGAGGCAATGTCTTGTTGTCGCAAGTCGCCGAAGCCATTCTGATGGAGTGCCATTCTGTCCACCGCAAAACTACTGCTTACCGCCCACAGACGAATGGCCTCACCAAACGCTTTAACCGCACCCTCGGCGACATGCTTTCTATGTACGTCGCTGCCAACCACACTAATTGGGATAATATACTGCCCTTCGTCACCTACGCCTACAACACCGCCCCTCAGACCACGACTGGTTTTTCACCTTTCTACTTGCTGTACGGAAGGCACCCGTCGCACACCATGGACACAATGCTCCCGTACACGCCGGATCCATCTGAGTGTACACCTATTTCCGAGACAGCCAGGCTTGCTGAAGAGTGTCGCGAGCTTGCCAAGACTTTTACGACGCAAGAGCAAGAGCGGCAGAAGAGTATTCGTGATGGCTCCACCACTTCTGAGCCGACGTTCCTTCCTGGTGTGCTCTTCTGGCTCTCGATCCCGACCTCTGCAGCTGGCCTCTCTTCCAATCTACGTCCCAAAAACGAAGGCCCCTACCGTGTCATCGAGCGAACCTCACACGTCAACTATCTGATTGAACCCGTTGAACAATCTTCGGACATGCGCCGCCGTGGGCGAGACATCGTCAACGTGGAGCGCCTGAAGGCTTATTATGACCCGCTCATAGTAACAAGCTGTTAGGTCGCCAGGCGGCTCCCTCTTCGACCCCGGGGCAATTGTAGCGAAGCCTCCGAACTCTGAAATGGGTCGAACTTTTGAGTACCTTCTAGGGGGCTACCCAACAAGAACGCCGCTCGCGCTGAGAGTCCGTGCTTGGCCGTTACTGTCGCCATTGTGTATACTCGCTGTCTGCCCGCTATTAAACGCCATAACAATATATATATATATATATATATATATTTATATATATATATATATATATATATATATATATATATATATATATATATATATATGTGTGTGTGTGTGTAGGGTGAGATCTTATGATGAATAATACCAAGGAATGTATAGGGAAAGTTATTAGAACAAATTTATAGTAAATAAGAAGAAAGAAAAGTGGATGAAAAAATAACCAGCCGTGCGCAGGAGAATTTCCGTGTCAAAACACAGAAAAACGAGCCCTCAGGTATACATTTCTTTCCGTTTTAAAATATATATATATATATATATATATTGTCACGCAGCATAGGACAACGCAGTTGTCTATAAGGAAAACAAGTCTATTGGAGCGAACTTGTGCTCCCCTAACAACTGAAAGAATATACAGACGGCGAAGCAGCAGTCGGCAAAACGACGTGCACGCTAGTGAGCGTAGGCGATCGAATGTCGCGGCATCGGCTGTGCAAAAATTTGTATCCCTCGGCGCGAGGGTTTCTAGAATTGTCGAATTGTATCGAGAACGCTGTGATAGCGTTTGTTCGAAACGCTGTTTGTTTGGAACGCTCGAAACGCTGTTCGAAAGCGTTTGTTCGAAATGCTGTGATAGCGTTTGTTCGAAACGCTGTGAAAACAGTGATAGCACAGGCCGGTGCAGCTAGGCCAAAAAAACAAAACACAAATAAACAAACCCAATGCATGGTTCGCGGCATTACCCCCCCCCCTCTAAGAGTGCATCGACCCGATGTTAACATAAGGGACAGTCCAAACAAATTGAAATAAATGTTCGTCATCGTCCGTAGAAAGGTTTTAGGCGAACCACATGGACGACTTCGGGCCGCGTGTCTCGTCGTGATGTACGGGAGTCGCCATCGGGGATCACTTCGTACGTTAGTTCGCCAACACGTCGTAGAATCCGGTAGGGTCCGAAATAGCGTCGTAGAAATTTCTCACTGAGTCCACGTCGTCGAATGGGAGTCCAAACCCACACACGATCTCCAGGATGGTACTCGGCGTCTCGGCGTCGGAGATTGTAGCGTCCGGCATCCACCAGTTGCTGATCCGTTTTACGAACTCGAGCGAGCTGGCGGGCCTCCTCCGCACGTTGGAGGTATCCTTGGACGTCGGCGTTAAGGTCGTCGTCTTCTACGTGCGGGAGCATGGCGTCGAGCATCGTAGTCGGCCGTCTTCCGTAGACGAGCTCGAACGGTGTCATATGCGTGGTTCCTTGGATAGCCATGTTGTACGCAAGCGTGACGTACGGGAGGACTTCGTCCCACATCTTATGTTCAACGTCGACGTACATAGACAGCATATCCGCGATTGTCTCATTCAGCCGTTCCGTTAGTCCGTTCGTTTGGGTGTGCTACGCCGTCGTTCTTCGGTGATCCGTGTTGCTGTAGCGTAAGATTCCTTGCATGAGCTCTGCAGTGAAGGTCGTTCCTCGGTCCGTGAATAGGACCTCAGGGGCTCCATGTCACAGCACAACTTGGTTAACAAAGAACTTTGCAACTTCTTGTGCAGTTCCCCTCAGAAGAGCGGTGGTCTCTGCGTAGCACGTCATGTAGCCTGTCGCTACGACAATTCATTTGTTCGCGGATCGGGATGTAGGGAACGGGCCCAGAAGGTCCATTCCGATGTGTATTAAGGGCCTCGTTGGGACGGCGATCGGCTGCAGAAGTCGGGCGGGTCTCGTCGGTGGTGTTTTTCGTCGCTGGCAGTCACGGCAGCTCCGGACGTAGTGGATGACATCGGATGTAAGGCGGCGCCAGAAGTATTTCGCCTTGATTTTTGTAATTGTGCGAGCTGTTCTGAGATGTCCGGAAGACTGGTCGTCGTGGCACGCTTCCAAAATTTTGTCACGAAGGTCTGCGGGGATGACAAGTAGATAATTTGTTCTCGTTCCGGGGTTGAAATTCTTCTTCATTAGGATGGAGTTTTTGAGGCTGAACGCTGGTAAGTTGCGCTTGAAAGCCCTAGGCACAGCGAGGTTGCGTCCTTCGAGGTAGTCGATCATGGCGCGGAGGTCAGGGTGGGCACGCTGTTGGGCGGCTAGGTCGCTCTCTGTCACGACTCCGAAGAACGCGCTGTCTCCATCGGAGTCCTGTGGTGGTGGGTCGACGGGGGCTCGGGACAGGCAGTCGGCGTCGGAGTGTTTCCTGCCACATTTGTAGAATATTGTAACGTCGAACTCTTGCAGGCGCAAGCTCCACCGCTCAAGACGGCCAGAGGGTTCCTTCAAATTGGCGAGCCAACTCAGCGCATGATGGTCGGTCACAACCTTAAACTGTCTGCCATAGACGTATGGGCGAAATTTTGAAATGACCCATATGATAGCCAGGCACTTTTTCTCGGAGGCAGATTAGTTTCTCTCCTCCTTCGACAGACCACGGCTTGCATAGGCGATTACCTTTTCGTAACCGCTTTGCTTTTGAACAAGGACGGCACCCAAACCGATATCACTGGCGTCCGTGTGCATTTCCATTTCGGCGTTTTCGGCGAAATGAGCGAGCACGGGTGGGTTTTCCAGGCCTTGTTGCTGCTCGCAGAATGCCTTTTCTTGGTCGTTTTCCCAGCTGAAAGGGGTGCTTTCTTTCGTCAGGCGCGTGAGTGGCTCTGCAATGCGTGCGAAGTTTGCGACGAAGCGCCGGTAGTATGCGCACAGTCCGAGAAACCTTCGCACACCCTTCTTATCTTTCGACCTTGGGAAGTTCGCAATTTCTGATGTTTTTGCCGGGTCAGGTAGGACTCCCACGGCGTTCACGACGTGACCCAAGAACTTGAGTTACTCGTACGCGAGACGGCACTTCTCTGGCTTCAGCGTTGACCCCGACGTACGAATGGCCTCGAGTACAGATTCCAACCTTGTGAGGTGTTCGTCGAAAGTCCGGGCGAATACGACAACGTCGTCGAGGTATACAAGGCAAGTGTGCCATTTCAGGCCTGCTAGCACAGTGTCCATGACTCTCTGAAACGTTGCGGGCGCCGTGCACAGCCCAAACGGCATCACCTTGAACTCGTATAGATCGTCCGGGGTTATAAATGCAGTCTTCTCTCGGTCTCTCTCGTCCACTTCAATTTGCCAGTAGCCGGTCTTCAGATCTATGGATGAGAAGTACTTGGCGTGGCAGAGGTGGTCGAGGGCGTCGTCGATTCGTGGCAGGGGGTACACGTCCTTTTTAGTGATTTTGTTTAGTCTCCGGCAGTCAACGCAGAATCTTAAAGTGCCATCTTTTTTCTTCACGAGTACAACCGGCGCAGCCCGCGGACTTTTCCATGGCTGTATTATGTCGTCGCTAAGCATGTCATCTACTTGAGTCCTGATGGCTTCGCGCTCGTGTGAAGAAACGCGGTACGGTGACTGTCTGGTAGGTGGGGCTCCATCTTCGGTTATTATCCGGTGCTTTGCCAAAGTCGTATGACGTAACTTCGAGTTCGAGGAAAAACACTCGCTGTAGGGACGGAGCAACTCCAGTAATCTGCCCCTATTTTCTTGCGACAGCGCCGGGTTCACGTCGAAAGGATCTGGCGAGAGGTACTGGGATCGATACCCCGCACCTCCACCAGATGTCAAGCAGCAAAGGATGACGCAGTTGTCTATAAGGAAAACAAGTTTATTGGAGCGAACTTGTGCTCCCCTAACAACTGAAAGAATACACAGACGGCGAAGCAGCGGTCGGCAAAACGACGTGCACGCTAGTGAGCGTCGGCGATCGAGTGTCGCGGCATCGGCTGTGCGGGAATTTATATCCCTAGGCGCGAGGGTTTCCCGAATAGTCGAATTGTATCGAGAACGCTATGATAGCGTTTTTCGAAACGCTGTTTGTTCGGAACGCTTGAAACGCTGTTCGATAGCGTTTGTTCGAAACGCTGTGAAAACAGTGATAGCACAGGCCGGTGCAGCCAGGCCGAAAAACAAAACACAATTAAACAAACCCAATGCTTGGTTCGTGGCATCATATATAAATATATATATATATATATATTGTGACGACGCGAGATAGACGAGCACACAAAGCGCCTCAAACAAATACGATTTATCGATCGTAGGAAACAGACTGCAACGACTTCTTCGTCTTTTGCCCTCGGCCAAGGACACTCGCGCTGATTCGTTGTCCTCACCACTGGCACATACGCGCAGCATTATTCCCCCTTTAAAAAAACATCGTCCCGATGTTAAACGTTTGAGATGCAAGGCGAAACCAAAACTGCACAGTTAGTCACTGAAAGTAAGGCTTCATCCGAAGCACGTGGACAATTTCTGGTGAATGTCTGCGACGCATCGAACACTGCACGCCGCCCGGAACAACCTCGTAGTTGACGTCACTAATGCGTCGCAGAACCTTGTAGGGACCGAAGTATCTTCGCAACAGCTTTTCGGAGAGCCCACGCTGACGAACAGGTGTCCAGACCCATACTTTGTCGTCCACGTTGTATATGACGGGGCTGTGCCAGAGGTTGTAATACTCGGCATCGTCGTCTTGCTGTTTGGTGATTTGCAACCTGGCAAGTTGTCTGGCTTCTTCTGCTAGCTGGGTAAACTCTTCGGCGCCTGTCTCATTGCCATCATTTTCATGAGGGAGCATTGCGTCTAACGTTGTTGTAACCACGCGTCCGTAAAGGAGACTAAAGGGTGTCTTCTGAGTGGTCTCTTGACGAGCCGTGTTGTACGCGAACGTGACGTAGGGCAAAATGATGTCCCAGTTCTTGTGCTCTACATCTACGTACATGCTTATTATGTCAGCCAGGGTCTTGTTGAGGCGTTGGGTGAGCCCATTGGTCTGGGGATGTTACGCCGTTGTCTTCCTGTGAGCTGTACCACTTAGTCGGAAAATGGTGTCCAAAAGCTCGGTCATGAACGCAGTACCTCTGTCGGTGATGACAATTGCGGGAGCACGGTGTCTTATGACGATGGCTTCGATGAAAAATTGCGCCGCTTCAGCTGTCGTTGCCCGTGGCAGAGCGCCTGTCTCCGCGTATTGGGTCAGGTAATTCGTGGGGACGATTGTCCACCTGTTTCCAGTGGCAGACTTAGGAAGGGGCCCAGAAAATTCTGCCAATTTGTGCAAACGGTGTCGCCGGCACTCGGACAGGCTGCAGCAGGCCAGCTGGTTTGATGGATGGTGGCTTGTTTGCACTGGCAATCTAGACATGCCTGCACGTAAGTTTTCACAGCTTCGACAAGTCTTCGCCAGTAATAGTTCTGTCTTGTTC
Organism: Rhipicephalus annulatus; assembly: GCA_013436015.1. Lineage (NCBI taxonomy): Eukaryota > Metazoa > Arthropoda > Arachnida > Ixodida > Ixodidae > Rhipicephalus > Rhipicephalus annulatus. The sequence goes on along the minus strand of WOVY01000230.1, from coordinate 195,617 downwards.
TCGCCAATGTTCTTGCGTATCCCAAGTGACCAGTGGTAGGTTCGTCGTGACAGGCTTGCAGTACCTCACGGCGGAGCGAAGAAGGAACTACGAGCAAGTAGCTGCTGCCGGTGGGTGAAAAGTTGCTCTTATAAAAAAACGTCATTTCGCAAGCAGTACGACGGTAGCCCTCTCGCGAATAACTTCGGAACGCTATTTGTTCACCCTTGTAGGTAATTTAGAAGTGGTAGCAGCTCAGCATTGCCACGCTGCTTTTTAGAAAAGGCGGCAGTGTCCACAATTCTGAGAAAGGCCATGTCGTCATAGTCGTTGTCCGGGAATGCCGTCTCAACAGGAGACCGAGAAAGACAGTCGGCATCGGTGTGTCGTTTTCCTGACTTGTACGCAACAGTGAAGTCAAATTCTTGGAACCGAATAAGACTCCATCGTGCAAGGCGGCCAGACAGATCTTTCAAGTTGACTAACCAACAGAGACAGTGGTGATCGCTGATAACAGTGAATGGGCGGCTGTACAAATAAGGACGAAACTTCAGGACTGCTCATACCATTGCAAGACAATCTTTTTCCGTCGTAGTGTAATTAGCTTCAGCTCTCGACAGCGTCCTCCTGGCGTAGGCGGTCACGTTTTCGTTGTTGTCCTTCGACTGTACGAGCACTGCTCCAAGACCCACATTACTAGCGTCTGTATGAAGTATTGTCGGCGCGTCTTCATCGAAGTGGGCCAGCACGGGGGGCGTTTGCATGCGCTGACGAAGCTCGTGAAATGCCAGCTGCTAGTCTTCACCCCATCTGAAGGGGGTATCTTCACGAATAAGTTGTGTCAATGGCCATGCGATGCGCGAAAAATTAGGAATAAACCACCGGTAATAGGCACAGAGTCCTAAAAACGTCGCACTGATTTTTTGTCTGATGGCAACGGGAAGTTCGCCACGGTGGCAATTTTATCCGGGTCGGGTCGGATCCCTTGGCTGCTCACGACGTGACCGAGGAATGGAAGTTCATGAAAGCCGAAGTGGCACTTTTCTGGTTTTATAGTAAGACCAGCCAAGCGTTATGCTTCAAAAACTGCTTCGAGCCTTCGTAAGTGTTCCTCGAAAGTCGCTGAAAAGACAATCACGTCGTCGAGGTACACCAAGCAGGTTTGCCACTTAAGCCCCGACAGAACCGTGTCCATGAGACGCTGGAATGTTGCTGGCGCCGAACACAAACCGAAAGGAAGAACCTGAAATTCATAAAGTCCATCGGGCGTAACAAAGGCGGTATTCTCAGGATCGCTCTCATCCACTTCAATTTGCCAGTAGCCGCTTTTTAAGTCCATAGACAAAAAGTAGCGTGCGTTTCGTAGTCTATTCAATGAATCGTCAATACGCGGCAGAGGGTAGATGTCCTTCTTTGTGATGTGATTAAGCTTACGGTAGTCGACGCAGAAACGCAGGCTACCGTCCTTCTTTTTGACGAGTACTACAGGTGATGCCCAAGAACTGTTAGATGGCCGAATAACACCATCTTCTAGCACCGTTTTCACCTGTTTTTGAATTGCCTCACGCTCCTTTGGGGTGACTCGATAAGGATTTTTCCGGATGGGTCTGGCGTCGGAATCCGTGATAATTTGGTGTTTCGTCAGTGCCGTTTGACCAACTCTAGATGTGGATGAGAAGCAGCCGTGGAACTTGTTGATCAGCGTGAGAAGGCGTTCTCGCTCAATGGGAGATAACATGACCAATGTCGACAGGTGTCGGTGTAGTGATAGTAGACGCTGCTGCTTCCTCCACTAAATGACAATCTTCTGTTTGCGAGAGTTCGTCAAAATAGGCAATAGTCGTGCCTTTATCTATGTGTCGGCGTTCTCTGCTGAAGTTTGTCAATAGCAGTTCAGCGCATCCGTCAATAACAATGATGACAGCCCTGGCAACAGAAATGCTGCTAGCGAATGCGAGATCCTTGATGTGTTCAGCGATGCCAGTACCGTTTTGTAATTTGTCACGGTGCACGGATACGAGGGAACAACTTCGTGGCGGCAGTATGACGTCGTCGGCAATACGGAAGCGAGGTGGCTGGTGTTCCTCATCTGTAGCAGTCTCCGAGTTTACGGTGAACGTTACGCTTCTGTCACGGATGTCAATCACAGCCCCGTATTCGTGCAAGAAATCCATTCCCAATATGAGCTGTTTACAGCACTCGTGGAGAATGACGAGGGTGGCGACAAAAGTGGAACCAGCGATGAAGAGTCCGGTCGTGCGCTTTCCAACTGGTGTCATCAACTGACCTCCTGCAGTTCTTATATTGGGTCCCTGCTATGGCATTTTCACCTTCCTTAGTCTTTCGGCTAGCTGTAGGCTTAATATAGAAAAGTGGGAGCCAGTGTCCACAAGAGCCGTCACTTGGTGGCCGTCAAGGTAAACGACGAGGTCAGCGCTGATAACATCGGTTACGTCGGCAGTTGTCTCAATCGTCCAATCAGTCGTTGCTGTCGTCTTCATCGGTATCGATGGCTTCGAGCTGTCATTTGTCTGCGATGAGGGCTGTTCGGAATTCCTATAATGGGCAACCCCACCCCCCAAGGTCGCTGCGTCTAGTTTCCCTGTCGTGAGCTAGGCTACCTGCCCCTGGTGACGTCGGCAAAACTGCGACGATTAGGTGAACTGGGCCGCACGGGAGATGGAGAACGTGATCTGGGCATTACTGGATTCTGCTGCGGTGTGCTCACAGGGGCGTAGTTGTACATGCGTCGATCGTCGTACGCAATGTAATCAGGGTAGCGAGGAAATCTCGAGTACTGAGCGTCGCGATAACGGCAAACTCTGTAGACGTGCCCAGCTTCACCACAATGAAAGCTTACCGGTCGACGGTCAGCGGTACGCCACAAATTGATTTTCCGACGCTGGTAGGTAAGTGGAGACTCACTATTGGGCTACGTTGTGGGGCATATTAGCTATACGGCATTTGTCTTGTCGGAGGATTCGGTGAGGTTGCGAAAGGGGTCGGTGCTGACAGTGGCTGTGTTTGCAGGGTCGGTGGTGGTCCAGTCTTTGGAGTCTGCTGTGCTGAAGGCGCGACGACAGGGCGTCGGACTGCATCAGCATAAGTAAAACATCGTCGCACACCATTATAGCCGGATGAAGAGAGAGCCTGCCGGACCTCATCCCGGACAATATCAGCGACAAAAGAAAATGCCGGCGTCGGTTCAGTTGATGGAATTAAACCAAGCTGCCCAAGCTCCTCCCTCAAAATCTCCCGGATGACTTCCCGCAGAGGCCTGTCGTTGTCGCAGAGGCTCGCCGCAGTCGTAACCGGGCTACTCTCTCGAACGTTGACCGGGTTCTGCTGGCGGTACCGTTGCTGTAGGGCCCGTTCAATAACTGTGGATTCTTTCGTGAACTCAGGTGCTGTTGTTGGCGGATTTCTCACAAGCCCAGCAAACAGTTGCTCCTTCACGCCTCGCGTTAGACACCACAGCTTCCTGTTTTCCGGTATCTTGGGATCCGCCCTGCCGAAAAGACGGGTCATGTCCTCGGCGAACATAGCGACGCTCTCGTTTGGTTTTTGAATTCGAGCTTTCAAGAGACGTTGCGCATTCTTCTTTCTGTCAAGACTACTAAAGGTGTCAATCAGCTGGTTGCGGAAGTCGTCCCACGTAGCCATGCTTCTTTCCCTGTTGATGTACACGTCTGGGCGTTGTCTTTCAGGTTGAAGTACACATTCGCGAGCTTGTTTTCTGGGGTGGCTCACTGGTTGTACTTTGCGCAGCGTTCGAACTTGTCCAGCCAGTCTTATGCATCTTCATAGGTCTCACCATGAAAGCAGTCAGCAATCGTGCGATTCTCAAGTGTCATGTGCGATATAGCTGCAGTGGCCATGGTGGTTGAAGGAGGCAAGCGATTGCTGGCAGTTTCTGGAAAGGGATTGAGCTCGCGAGCTAGGCCTCGCAGATGGCGGCTGGAACGATGGACTGGTGCGTCGACGGGTGGTAGGAATTCCGGGTTTGAATGTTGGGTCCGCGAACGGGTGCCAAGCATGAAGACGTACCCAGCTCCTCCACCAGTGTGACGACGCGAGATTGACGAGCGCACAAAACGCCTCAAACAAATACGATTTATCGATCGCCGGAAACAGACCGCAACAACTTCGTCTTTTGCCCTCGGCCAAGGACACTCGCGCTGCTTCGTTGTCCTCACCACTGGCACATACGCGCGGCAATGTATACATACATTGTTGTGACTCGTGTCCGTGGGAGCCATGCTGGCTACGAGAAGCATAGCCACGGTGCGTTCTCATATCCGGAAGCCCCAGTGCTCTTCTCTTAGCACAAGCGTCAAGTGGCAGGAAGTGACAAAGGAATTAAAATCTGGCAACTTCGATGGGCTGGCTCGTTTGGCGAGACGGCAAGCCCGACAGACAGCGAAGGTCGTGTCGAAAGAAACAAAGTCACTAATCCTTAGCTGCCGTTCGAGGAAAAGTATGCAGCAGCAACCCAACCGCCAATTTGTTCCATGGAGGACCCCAATTCTTCTGTCCTCAGTTTAACTGGCCGGAGGAGCATTGCGTCAGGAGATGCGAAGACTATTCGCTAGTCGGGTTGTATCGGCTTATGCCACATCGAGTGGTGTGATGTGTGCGATTGTTGTTTCAATCAAGGAGGAGAAGCCCGACAGAGCTTAAAACGACGCTTCAAACTTCTCGACGTTGCTCTGAACCGTGGTCTAACGGTTCAACCTCCACGCTCGTGGTTTGTGCAACTCCTAACCCCTTATGCTGTAAATAATGCCATAAACCTATTTGTTTTTCGTATCCCTAACTTGTCAGCGTTCGTTTCCTCCACCCGAAGTTGCGCCACGCTACCACCACAGGAATCGGGGTCCGACGTAACCCTGTCGTGAGATGGAGAGTGCCGGATCTATTTTCTATCGTGGAAATTTGCAACCAAACTATATCTTGGCCATCAACGATGCCCACCAACGTTTACAGCAGGCCGCTCCTACATCCCAACGTGCCCCGTGTCCCAGCGTTTCGAGAGAGTGAGACCCAGTCATCTTCAGCGGCAACGATGAACAGAACGTCGAGGAATGACTCTCTTCGTACGAGGAAGCAAGCAGCGATAATAGGTGGGACTAAAAAGACAAGCTTGACCACGTCCTTTTTTACCTCAGAGGAGTAGCGGAGCTTTGCTTCAGCAACCACAAAGCTGAGCTTACCGACTGGGCCACTTTCAAGACCACCTTCGCGGACGTCTTTGACCGACCGACAGTACACAAGCTCCGCGCGGAACAGTGCTTGTGGGATCGCGTCTGGGGAGGGTTTCACGTGCTACACTGAGCACGTCGTAGACCTCTTCCGTAGCTTCACTCCTGGCATGTCGGAAACCGCCAAGGTGAAACATAATATTAAGAGCGTCGAGGACGATGCCTTCCGCATGCTAGTTGCGAAAGACCCTCAAACAGGTGCGGAAGTTATCCAACATGGCCAACGTTACGATGCGTTGCGAAAACAGCACATTTCAAAGCTACACTCTACTTTCAACACAACCAGCACGTCAGCATTGACTGTTAGTGCAATTTTTCCTGAACAGACGGTATAGAGGCCGCAAGTTCAGCAATTCATCCGAGAGGAAGTGGCACGCCAGTTGTCCCTTGAACCCTCACTTCTCAGCAATACTCATGGGCGGACCTCGCCGCTTCGCCAAACTACCCAAGAGCAAGTCTGCGAGGCAATTCAGTTCACCTACCAGCCACCACCTGTGTTCCCTCCTCTGACTTACGTTGACGTCACACAAAGGCAGGCAATAGCGCCGCCAAACATTGTCGACTCTGCCCATCAAACGAACGCCTTCTATGCAACACAAGGACCAGCAGGCTCACGTTTTCATTTATCGTCGTCCTTCAACGCTTCCCAAGAACCCATGGCGAACATCAGATAACAGACCCATCTGTAACTACTGTCGTCCGTATGGCCATGTTGAGCGGTTCTCTCGCCGGAGCGGCCATCATCCAGGTACCCTTGATGAAACTTACGGCAACGCCTCACGCAGATCCACCACAGGCACTGTCGCTCCATGCTGCTTTGAACGCTTCTTCGCCGAGCAGTCACGCCTTCAACCCACGCCAATCGCCTTCCCCTTGCCGCCGTTTGCCTTCCCCAATGCTTCGGCGTGCAGTACCTGCTGAAACAGAAAACTGATCATCACAGTTCTGAGGCAACAACTGTGCCTCCGTCAAACTCTACAACGCCTCGTTTTCTACCCACTAATGAAATAACTGTCCTTATAGAAGGTCTTGCTGTTCAAGCAATAATAGATACCGCAGCTGCCAAGTCTGTATTGAGTGAAGCAATGTACCGCATGTTAGGATAAGTTATAATTCCACTTTCTGATCCCTACCTGCGTACGGAAACAGGTAATCACCTAAACCCTTCTACGACGTGCACAGCTCGGCTATTCATGCACGATGTTATGTACGTGATAGAATTCGTCGTGTTTAAACACTGCTCACATGACGTCATAGTAGGCTGGGACTTTCTTTCCACACATCATGCCGTTGTGCATTGTGCCCGGATTGAGCTAGAATTATCTTCGTTCTCTGATGTCGATTGAAGAGTGGCTAGAATAAGACGCTGTGCCGAGGTGCTTCGCATGAGCTCCGGCCCGGTGACTGACTATCGGCGGACGCGCTTTGTTCTGGACTTGCTGTTGGTGGGCTCATCTGCAAGAGGTTGCCTTGCACCTTCAGACACCACTAGCATAATCAAGTTTGTCCTCGTTTCAGGAGTTTCCAAGATTTTCCTATCAACCTTGCGGTGGCAAGTCTAGACTTATCTCCTAGGCCAACGTAAACTTTCTTACAGCGCAACATCAGAAAAAATACAGGACAGGGAAGGAGCAAAAGAAAAAAAAAAACGGCGCTCCTTCCCTTTCGCTCCTTCCCTGTCCTGTATCTTTTCTGGTGTTGCGCTGTAAGTAAAATCACGATGAATCCTAACCAACTGGCCCAACTTTCTTTCTTACTCCTAGGCCAAGCCTGGGCCGCGACGCTGGGCGTTCATCTTGCACCTGCTGACCGTGGGCCTTGTTAGGCTGAAGATTGAATACTACGTCGAAGGGGAGACCCTAAAGCCCGAATATTTCGAAGTGAGAGAGAGGGCTCTAGTGCTGAAAGCACAGGACAGATATAAGAAGACCCTGCATGGCGACAACGCCAAGAGTAAGCCTTGCGAGACGCACGCCGGCAACGACTAGCGCAAGAGACACGGAGCGCAGGAAGTCAAGCGGGGAAAAGCGCCGGTGTGGGAAAAACGCGGACTGCTTCTCAAGTTGCCAGCCATGGATTTCAAGGTTGTGTACAGGCCCCAGAACTGGCACTTGAGTGTCGTGACTGCGAGGGAACTCGGATGTGCACTGAGAGCAGCAGCACGTCTAACGAGTGAGACTGCCGCGGAAAAAGACATTGTGCAGGTTCATGGCACAAACACGTTGACGGTGAGCACACCGTGTATGAATCGCGATGGGGCATATGCGGCTGTGAAGACGCTCACGCTGGGTAATCGTGACCTGCTGGTTTCGGCGTTTGTGGCGCCGTTGGAGAACTCTGTGCAGGGAGTAATTTACAATGCTTATGATGGATGCCCAGTTGAAGAAGTTTGGGTGGCATTCCTGAAGAGAAAACGCATACCCCGGCAGGACTGTAACTATCTGTACGCTGTGATCCCGCATAGAAATTTTGGCGAGATCTGCTACAACTGCAGACCAGTCAAACATCGAGCGGATGTTTGCTATCGTCCGAAGAGTCACATATGTCACCGTTGCGTGAAGGACCATCCTGCCCCGACAGAAGGAGAGCCACTCACTTGCACGCCGGACTGGATTGTCTGACATCGTGCGCATCACACAGGGAGCCGAAACTGCAAGTTTCGCCTGGCTCGCAAGCCATCGACAGGCCGGCAGCAGAGCATCGAAAGAGAAATCGAAGCCGGTAACGATGATCGGTCTTCGAGGGCCACGGAACGGTCATCGAGGGATGAAGAAGGCACAAGCAAACAGCAAGGACCCGTCGAGTTCCTTCGTACCATTGCCAGTGTGCGGGGCGGCCAAAATGGTGGACGAGTATCTAGTCCCAACAGCTGCGCACGCGACACCAAAAAAAGGTGAGCTTGTCAGGCATGGCCTCCCAGAACGAAGCTGCTGGAGAGAAGGAGTTGGCAGCAGTCTTTCAGCGGCAGGGATGGATGGGTGGATGGATTAAAAACATTTACTAGGGTCCTGAAAGATTCCAGCCCCGTTTTATAGGGGTAGGATTGCGGGCCGCTCTTACGTTGGGACGGGAAGGCCCAGCCTCACCGCCACATCGTGGGCCTTCTGGACAACCTTGTGTTGTTATATGAGAACCGGGCTCGGCAGGGACATTTGAATAAAAGGATGGAAAATAGAATTGCAGAGATGGAACGCGCACTTAAAAACAACCAACGGCAAGGGACACAGGCACCAGTAGTGCAAGGCCTACAGAAAGTGACGCAAGACGCGTATGCTCGCGTACAGAAGAGTGCAGCTATAGAAGTTGAGAATTGGGGGACAGTGAAGAGACCACTTCGGGTGTATGCGGACGCTAACGCAAAACGGTTAGCCGAAACGTGACCAGTACACATGCCGCAGCCTGTTTTTAGGGCACTAGTTTTAGGTCGGATGTGAATGCCCTTGCGCATAAAGTAGGCAAACAAGGAGAAAGACAAGATAGGTAAAGGCTCGACTCCAAAAAATCGAAGCCAGATTAGGCAAAATAGAGAAGCGTCTCGGCATGCTCTCCAGTAATTTTAGGGCTTCCCAAACCCAGGTCATGGTCATGTTTCAGCAGCTTCATACTCTAATGGAGGCATGACTGCCTCCCGTGGTTTGCCAAGTGCAATTAGTCAACCTGGTGCCTCATCATGGCGCTTCGGCAGCAAATTGAGGTTTGGCAAAGGAACTGCGTGTGCTTTCGTCACAAGTGGGGAAACCTACAGTTGCATATACAAAATTTGGATAGAAAACCAGACGTAATAGCCTTACAGAAGACTAGTGGTTCCGTGAAACTACCCAAATTTAAGATACACAGCGCCAGGAATTGATTCAAGGGGCGTATCACGCGTCTTCATAGCAGCGCTAGTCCATCGCAACATCACTGCCATGCACCATTCAGTAGATAGTAGCAGCGAAGACTACGTCCTGCTAGAGATTGTGCCTAAACGAAAGTATGAAAAGAGTCTGTTTTTACCTAATGCGTATAGTTCTCTGAAAGAAACAAGAATTGCGCTTGCCACAACTCCTGATTGAAACTCAATGGTTAGCAGCTCGCGCTCAGCTTATAGTGGTACGAGATTTCAATGCACCTCACCCAGAGTAGGTTCATATTCAAACCAGCCCAAAGGGCACTCGGCTTTGGCATGTTGCCCGGCATCTATGATGGACGCTGTTAAATAATCCGCAAGATCATACGAGCATAGGCAACAGCATAATTATGGATACCTTTCCAGACCTGACGTTTCTTAGAGGTACCAGTAATACAAAGTAGATTAACACGGGACAACCACTAGGAAGTGATCACTATATCTTTTACACGACGTTTAGCGCTGAGAATTATAACCACAAAGTGAATAGCCATAGAATTACGGATTAGAACAGATTTAAGAAAAACAGAGCAAACACTGTGAACTGGAAAATTAAAGACCTAGACACATCGCTAGAAACGCTCAAGGAGGATGTAAAGAATACCACAGTAAAAATTCCAGTCGAGCAGGAGGAGTTCGCGCACCCGAGTCTCTGGAAAAGGTGGAAAAAGAAAGAAACATAATGGCGTCCTTCACAGAAGGACTGACAAGTTAGAACGTTATACAATTGAGTTGTGAGCCAAGAAGTAGAGTCAGATTTGTGATCGCATGACTGGGTAGTTTTGATGCAAAAATACATGGCAGCTGTTGAGGCATCTTTTTGATCTAGCAGCAACCGAATGGGCGCAACGGGGACAAATGACCCGATTAATGCATCAACAGGAAGGCACAATTGAAAAGTTCAAACAGAAACTCCGAAATTGGTACATAACTGATAGAGTTGACGTTTGCTTACCGCACTACTAGGGGGTGGGAAACTAGGAACTAGATGAAGACTTTAAAAATGCGGAGGTCGAGTTTATCATGGGGCAGCTGCGTACAACGTCTGTCGCAGGTCCGTATGGGGTTACTAATAAAATGCTGAGAAAGCTAGATTTCAAATCGGTTGGGGTGATCACTGACTTTCAAAATGAGTATTGGTTGGCCAGGCAGATCTCAGCACAAAGAAAGCATGCTAGGATTATGTTTATTCCTAAGCCAGGCAAGAAACTCTTCTTCGAGAACCTGCCCCCCTATCGCTGACATCATGCGTGGGCAAATTGATGGAGCACGTAGTTCTTAACAGGCTTCAGGGTTATGGAGGGGACAATGCGATCTTTTCCCCAACTATGATAGTTTCAGGGCAATTTGTCCGCTCAAGATGGCATGATACAGTTGAAACACGATGTAGTCAATCCTGGGCATGGCACGGGCACCAAAGCTGTATTGGGACTTAACCTGAATAAAGCTTTGGACCATATTTCGCATCAGGCAATATTCAATAGCCCATCGGAAATTGGAGCAGGGGCCAGTACATCTGCTACATCAGGTCATTATTGGAGGGCCTAAGCGCAGAAATTTTAATACGAGATATTATATCAAATTCCTTCGCGTTGGCAGGCAAAGGCACGCCACAGCATTCAGTTTTCTCACCATTCCTGTTTAACCTGACCTAAATAAAATACCGCTGACGCTGGAGGAGATAATGTGACGGAAACACACATTTTATGCGGATGATATTACTCTAAGTGTAGCCAGGGATAGTGACGGGCATCTGGAAGGAACACCACAACAGGCCATGAATATTGTCGAAGAGTTGGCAGGGGACGCGGGACTTTCATGCTCTCATCCCAAGTCCGAGCTCTTTGTGGTTGCAGACAAACCCAGAGGGCTACACGCAAGACACTATATTCCGCCACCGCCGTTAAAAGTAAAATTAGGGGGTACACTCTAAGGCAAAATTACCCGAAAAATGAGTAACGGAGCCCAATAGGCACGCGCGATGAACGAATAGGCCATTGAGGAGCAACCACAGAGGTAAGCGTGCCACGTGCAAACCACTTAGACTCTAAACACGCTCCAAAGGGATGAACCGCCCGGCCATTGCGGGCAGAGCGAAAAGCATTGAAAAGGTCACTAGCCATCCTCCTCCCCCTCTCCGGACTCGGTCTTTCCCTGTATTTTGCTGGCAACGGTTCGCGTTGCGTCGCGCTCGGTGTGCTCGACCACGGCCGCCTGGATTCGAAGATCCCATAATTACGACGTAGTGGCTATGCTTGGGTGAGCGTTCGCTGCTGCTTTTATGGTCTGCCGCGCCCATGAAGCCAGGAGCAGGTCTCGACACGCCATCAAGCCGCGCTGTATATCTCTGGCTTCAAGATAGTCACGACCAAATCACGACAGCAACAGTTGGGAAGGCCAACATGGCGGCCAAAAAGACAGCAGGCCTATCGGATACATTAATTCAGTTCAACTCAGGGCAGATATAAGCACTGGATTCTTTCGAAATTAGGTGATCATTCCTTATTCTACTCTACTTGTCACGTGGGCGATACGGTTCGCGCTTGCAGGCAACGGGCTCGGTGGTGTTGTATATCGCACGCACAAAATGCTCCGCGAAGGTCAGCTTGGGCGTCTGCAGTTCGCCTGTGTTTTGCGACCACCTTGAAATTGGCCGCCATAGCCGTCAGCCTCCCGTACCAAGGTGGAAAGGTGGGCATGTTGGTATTCCATGTTTAAGAAGGGTAAGAGTGCCAGTAATCAAGGATTGTCTTGAGCCCTTAGAGGTGACACATGAACTTCCGCAGAATGGCACCAAGAGGTTTCTGGACCTTCGCCTGTCGTTCGACTGCGATCATACCTGTTGGCATTATGAACCTCGTGCAAGTAAACCGCTTCTTCCCTACCACTCAGCACATTCCAAATTAGTTAGGAGGGCGATCACGAAGCTTTGATTCAAGAATGCCCAAATGAAGTCGTGTCACCATATGGTCCAATTCAGTTTCGATCAGCAAAGGAAGAGGTTGCTGAATGCCGGGTTTCCCCAGGCTTTGCTTGCCTCTGTAGTTGAATGTATCTTAAGGGACAGCAAAAAGAAAAACCGAACTGCGGCGAGATTATTTGAGCCAGGCAATCGCACAAGGTTGTTACCTTACGTGCACGTGGTTTCACATAATCTCAAAAACATTGCCCAGCGGGCCAATGCACGCGTGGTCTTTTCAGCGCCAAACAAGTTAGAAAGGTTTTGCAAGACTACGATGAGAAATGCGAACGAAAGTTGGGGGTGCAAAACTAATCACAAATTAAGCTTATTGAGTGCGCTGAGCGTGTCGTGTATTGCCTGCTGCTATCTTGTGGTCGCTGCTACGTCGGACAAATAGGTCGTTGCTTGAATGACTGGCTGCGTGAGCATCATTACAATGTAAAAAACGGCGCAGGTGGTCAGCAATACATTGTAAAAAGTGTGGTTGTATGCCCCTGTTCGACACCTGCAGGGTTTTGTCAAGAAATAGGAATATGCTTACACGCGAGATAATAAAGGCAGGAGAGATTGAAAAGTTGAGTGACAGGTGTGTTAGTATGCCCTCTATCGCACTGACGAAGAAGGAATTTGATTTCCTTGGTGTCCGTTGTGATGCGTAGTAATGAGGCGGTTACTTCTGCCCAGGAGTCGTGCTCATCGTGTGCCCTATAAGTAGTGTTGTGACCACAAAAATAATCTGTCTTTGCCGCTGTGATGAGCTCCGGGCTCACGATATTGGACTGAGACCTCGCTGTGTTAGGAGTCGCCGAAAACACGTTGCGAGTTCTCGTAATGAGCTTGGTTGTAGTAAGTCGCGCGCTTTAGGTGCACCAGCACTGGCTGGCGGAGCTTTCGCTAGCGTCGGAACTCAGTTAATATTGGTCGCCATTACAGTTGGCTCCCCCGTCAGTCGGTCGCAAGCAGCTCGGCACCGTCCGTTAGACAGTGGCGGCGGACTCGAGTTTGCGCACTGCACTCGCACTCGCTTGAGTTTGTGGAAAAGGGCCGCTTTCCGCTGAATTCTTCGGCGCTAGCTCTAAACCAGCTCGGCGCTGTTCGTGGCGGCGGCCAATCGTACGCTAGCTCTTCTGTTCGAAGTTCGCTGGTGGCTGACACTCCGCGCGCAGCGCCGTGTTTGGTCTCACGTTCGCTTGCTCGAGCTGAACGACGTCACTTGCTTAGAACTCGCCGACTAGTTGGCGGCACAATGGTTCACGGAGCTGTGGCTGCAGCCGCCCCTCCTAAGCCGTTGTGCTACGGGGATGAAAATGAGTCTGACGATGTGTGGCATCACGGTGAAATTATTAGCGTGTCATAACTCAGGTATGTTTTTATTTCACCTTGCACGTATTTCTCATGTACATGCGTAGTCGTCCTCTGTCATGTGTGACTCACCATTTCGCATACTTATTGTGCAGCCGTGGGCACAAACACTGGTGAAGGCTGTGTGCACTGGAGTCAGCCATGGCTGTCATTCATCACTTTCGTCAGAGCAGCTTCAGAAGGACTGTACGAGAGGTGAAAGTAAACTTATTTGTGAGTCAAATTTTAGAAACATGTTCTTATATGAACGTGCACGTACTTGTCATATGCATGCATCTTCATTTTCTATCACGTGTGTCTAACTATTTTTTACAATATTATTGAACGTACAGCCGTGGGAACACAGCAGGCGTGCGCTGGCGTCTACAATGCCTGTCATCTATTGCGTCCGTCGGAGGAGATCTACAAGGAGTGAACAAGATATGACAACGAGACTGGACTTGCACACTTCACCATGAATTCACTTGAAAGAATGAAAAAACTTCATGTGTATGTAGAAAAATAAAAAAATTCAATGTGTCGATTTCGTCTTTCGTTGTTGCCGTGACCGAGAAAGCAGTTACACATAGGTGGCTAACTACTTTTTCGCTTGTTCTTTTCTGTGCTAATTCTTGCTCACTGCGTAAAAAAAACAGGACGAAAAAAAGTATTAGGCCTGACAAAAAATCGTTTTAAAAAGTACGTTTGAACTGGGTATAAAAAATTCATCCGATTGGAGTATTTGAGTAGATCAACCGTTCATCGGCCACGGTGCAACTGTGAGGACTAACGGTTGCCCGGTAAGGTGTAAATGTGGGGATTACCAGTTGCCCTCTAGGGTGCAAGTGTAACGACTAATTGTTAGTCCTTTGAGACGAATTGTGAGACTAGCGGTTACTAAGGTGTAAATGTGAGGACTAAATGTTAGTTCCTTGAGCTCGTCTGTGGGGACTAACTGTTAGACCCGGTGCCGTTAGTCCTTAAAGAGAACAATGGTCGTGGCAGCCCCATAAGTCCCCAAAAGGACGAACCACACACCCTTTTAGCCCCTTTTTGCCTTATAGTGTAGGCCAGTAGCTGAAGCTCAAACTAATAGAATTCTTAGCCTATATCTGCGAACAGGAAGAATAGGGTGGCCCTTGAAAAACAAGACCTCGGTCAATGCTACTGTCAGGCTAATCAGGAGAATCGCTAACCATAAGAGCTGGGCTAAAGAAAAAGAACTCTGTAAGCTGTACAGGCGTTTGTGCTCAGCATGATTACTTACGCGGCACGTTATATGAAGCAGGATGCTGAAGAAAAAGGCGAAATTGAGGCTGTGATTCGGCAAGCTTACAAGGCAGCACTATAAGTTGCCTAACAACGTTCTTACTGAAAGGCTGTTAAAACTAGCGGTGCACAACACCCTGAACGAATTATGGGAGGCACATCTGGTCATGCAGCAGGCTAGGCTTTCGGCAGCCAAAGCGGGCAGGATCATGTTGGAAAGAATGGCATTGGAGCTGAGGCTCCCACTGGGGACCCTAAAATTCATGTGTGGTGAGAGTTACATTAGGCCCTGTACATGAAACCTTCGCCCAAAAATATGCACCCGATTCACCACAAGCAGTGCAGGCAGGCAAGAGCCAGAGATTTATACGTTAAGTACGGTCAGTACAAAGCACCAGTCTATACAGATGTTGCAGAATATAAGGACAAAGACGCTTTTGTGATTGTGGTTGTGGACAGGCGGGGACGCTTGGTCGCCTCTAGATTGGTTCGAAACCCGCTCCTCAAAAACTGCAGAGGAAGTGGCGATAGCGCTAGCAATAACTAATTCGCAGTCGGACTTGATTTTCAAGGCTTCAAAGACAGGCATGCGAAATATGGCGAGAGCAGAATATCGGCGACCACCGCACAGTTTCTGCATGCGGCCACGGGACGAGAAATGCAAAAAATAGGAATTGTATACTCACTAGAAATTGACTGGGCACACTCTGGGAACCCTGGAAACGAGGCGGCTCACCTGAATGCTCGAGGTTTCGTCAGCCGGGTAAGTGAGCCGCCCGTTCCAGGGAGGCCCACAAGAGATGGCCTGGTGTCCTTTCACGACCTAAAGAATTATTATAAACTAGAGTGGAGGTTTTATCCGCCCCTGCGCAAGCGGGTGACTAAGGCGCAGGAATGCGTCTGGAGAAAACTGCAGACGCGATCTATTCCTGGGTATATACCCAGGAATAGATCCTGGGTATATTCCTGGGTACATACCCTTCTCTGGGTATATATTGCAAAACAATATATACCCATAGAAGATAAATTCACAATGCAAATGGCGCTGTGCTGTGACAACATCACAGACTTTGGGAATGTAGCATAGTGCCGCCGCCAGTGGATATCATGCGGGATGCCTCTCTTGAGCACTGGGAAGCCTTGTTGACTAGCTCAGACCCAGTCGTCCAGTTTAAGGTCGTGGAGTGGGCCACACAGGTCGCCGACAACCATGTGTTGGTGGCTATTTAACACGGAATTGTCCGCAGTTGCTTTCTGACTAAATAAAGTTTTACCACCGTCCATCCGACGACGATTCTAATAAGCCTTGTATTTCTCGTGTTGTCGTCACCCCGGAGACGGATATCTCACCTATTTCTTCTGTTATTGGGCTGATTTTCTGCAACCATGCCGCTTTTTCAAACGTCATGTTTAAGCCGTCAGAAGACTTCACTTCTCGAAAAACCCATCTTATATACCTTTAGCTCTTCTGATGGTCGAAAACACTTCCGCAACCGTCTATGCCACGAATCTCCATTCAGTACCAGTCACATTATTCCGCGGCGGATGCGATGGCCGCCCTGAGGACATTGATTGTGTTTGCATTAGCCAACTTCCCGATCACGCAACAAGCCTTCACATAACCAGTACTACTCCGGCTGTCACGTCCGCCACCGCTTCCCTAGAGGCTTTCCTCCGATCAATTAATTCGGACCTTCCTGTTCCCCAACAACCCCAACTCTTTGACACTTCTGGACCTCTTCCGCACTTCTTTTGAGTTCAAAAAATCTGATCTGGGCCAAACATCTGCAACTGTTCATCGTATTGATACTGGCACACACGCACCAGTCACTCGAAGGCAAAAGAATGTTAAAAGGGTTTGGGGTTCGCCCTTTTGGTGAGTAAAGGTGCTGCCACAACCATTATTCTTCTAGGGACTAACGGCACGGGGTCTAATAGTTAGTCCCAACAGACCAGTTCGAAAAACTAACAATTAGTCCTCACATTTATACCTTAGCGGGTAACCGTTAGTCCCCGAAATCACCTCAAAGGACCAACATTTAGTCTTTAGATTTATACGTTATCGGGCAACCGATAAGGTGTAAGATGTCCTCACATTCACACCTTACCGGGCATCTGTTAGTCTTCACAGTTGCACCTCACCGGATAAACAGTTGGTCCACTGAAATACCCTGATCGAATCAATTTCTTATCCGCGGTTCAAACATTGTTCTTCTATTGATTCTCTTTCAGGCCTATTACTTTTTGCCTGTTTTTCTGCGCTGTAAGATACAAATGGCGTGGAAAAAAACACGCGAAAAATTATTTAGCCACCTGTGTGTCACTGCTTTCGAAGTCACTGCAACAACAAAATACAAAAGAGAGACACTCAAATTTTTTATTTTTCTCTATACACAAAAAGGTTCTCCATTCTTTCAGAAAATTTGTGGTGAAACCTACAACTCCTTCTTCGTTCTTACATCTTGTACAGTCTTTGTGAAGCTCCTCTGACGGAAGCGATAGATGACAGGCATTGCAGCCGCCAGCGAACATAATAGCCTTTTGCATGTTGTGTGCCCATGACTGTACAATAAGGTAGAGAAAGCTACTTAGTACCACGTGACAGAGGATGAGGATGCAAGCATATGACAAGTACGTGCAAGTTGATAAAAAAAACATACGTCCAAGGTATTACACTAAATACCTTTACCTTCACATCTCTTACAGTCCTTCTGAAGCTGGTCCGACGAAAGCGATAAATGACCGCATTGCAGACGCCAGCGCACTTAGCCACAGCCTTCTGCATGGTGTTCCCACGGGTGCACAATAAGATTGTAAAAATACTTATTCACACGTGACAGACAATGAATATGCATGGGTATGAAAAATTCATGCAAGTTGAGATAAAATCATACGTGTATAATGTGTCATGTAAATATTTTAACGTGATTTCACACATCGTCCAAGACGCGTATCGATCCCCGAAGCACAACAGCTAAGGTGCAGTAGCCGCAGTCATAACTCAATCAGTCGTGATTTTGACCACAATGAAGATCACGTCCATAATGTTTTATGTCTCACCTTCTACATAACTCTCTCTTTTTGTAACTTTTCTGCTTTGTTCTTATTCAAGTGCAATTGCTATTTATTTCTCAACGCAGCCTTAGGCAAAAACCCTGCCCATGCTTTTCGGGTGCCCAGTCTTTTGTACTTTCTTCACATGGAGTGATTCCACGAGAGATCGACACGGGTCCAAAAGTTGATATTTTAGATTTCTTTGAGTATTTTGTGCACCTCTCACCAGGTAGCCCAAAACTCAACTTCGTTTTATGATTAACGGCATAACTTACGAGAAAAAATATCAAACTTCACCAACACGGAGGCACCAGTTTTGTCACCTGTCATTTTCGAAAATTGCAGATGCTATAAAAAGACAAATATTTTTGTTTCAAGGAAGATATTTTTTACCTAAAATGCATGTCTAATGCAGAATAAATTCATATGGTTTCATGTTTGTACACGTTAAGAAAATAGCTTTTAAAAATTTGTAATTTTGCGACAGTTTAATATAAATTACGTTTTCCCCTTTTTTTTCTCCGAAAGTAATGCAAGCAGCGCTTTCAAACTTAACACTTTTTAAGAATATAGTGTGTTGATTATGTAAATAAGTTATTGCTGCCATAGGGCAAATGTAAATTTTTATATATTGCCTCAAAATCTCATATTGGCAAAAGTGTACTCCACTGAAGTTTGAATAATAAAAAAATCCATTTTCGATTTTTCTTAAAATCTCGTAAATAGACAACCTAAGACCACCATACAGTAATATAGAAAAACATGCTGCATTATTCTGTGTTTAGCGACAATATCCGTGGTACAAATGAGAGCTTTTTGAGAATGCGCTCATAAGTTGAGAAATCTAGAAATCGGAACGGAAAAGCGGCAATGAGCTTCAAGCGCAAGTAAACGTGACCACATTTGGTGAAGAAAGGCAGTTATAGCACTGGGAAAAATTCGTACCCATAAAGGCGCATTTGTGCTCCTGATAACACAGCACTAATGGGGGAAATCTTTGACACTGTAACTCAGTTGCGAAACATCTGTCTATATTTGCAGATAAACTCAAACATGAAAATGTTCCAACACAAGTGTTGGGTCTCACTAGAAAAAGCATATGCGCTTGAAGTACCCTCACTGGTGTTTTGGTGGTCACTGCGAGAAACAAGAGATGCGCTCAAAATGGCTGCATCGTTTGCAGATCACATTTAGCAGTACGTGACGCTAACAAAACACGACCATGATCAGTTCCCTCAGATGTGCTTAGCCAAACATGCCAAGAACGTATGCCTGGCACACGTGGCAACGATTTCCACTGACTCTTCTTGAACTGACGAAATAATTCTAGCTCATCTGCATTTGCTCCCAGCAGCTTGACATACTTGAGTTTCGTGCTTATTTGCGCCATCATTTGGGCTGCTGACATAATCACAGCTGAGCTTGCTGCTCTGAGGTTGTAGAGCGTAGCCTGATGCTTTAGTAGGCCACCAACGCCGTTACAAGAGTTCTTGCCATGTCCTGTGGCCGATAAAATCCACTTTGGTGATATATGATCTTTCGGACATAACTCGAACAACTCGTACTTGTTTTTTAAATGAATGCGTGCACCATCAGAAACATAAGTAACATGTGTGTCAGGCTTCAGTTGCTCCTTCATATAGTTGTGGATTATTTGAAGAACAAAACAGGCATGTGGAGTATCATGGCATGTGTCATCACTGATGACGGTAAAACTTTGCATTGATTGCTTCCTTGTGACAACACACGTGAATATAGACACCTATCTTTGGTGCCAGTGATACGACTGTACCTCAGTCGGTAAAAATGGCTGTCCAATTTTCGGCGAAATCAAACTGAAAAATGCAAGATTCCTTTCTTGATTCTCTTTCGCCTGGCGTATTGCTGTATCTTCATTGTATCCTATGTAATCATGGGTAATCCACTTCACGAACCATAAACTTAGCTCTCGCAGAAAAGCACTTGCCTGGGATGTTTTTTTACTAGATCGCCATTTTCCCATACTGCATAGGCTACCTCAATATCTTCAGGGATTTCTAAACATGTGGCAATCAGAGCGTCCTCCTTAGCACAATAGTCACAATGGCCCAAAAACAATCACTTGTCGGGGAGCTGCAAAGACATAGTTCTTTCAAGACGTCCGCCATGTAGGCACCATCGGTGACGTCTTGTAGGGCAGAAACACACTCAGTGGCATCAGCACAGTATATACAAAAACACACTTCTTGGTGTGGTGCAAGAACAACCCACTTCAGCCGTAGTGAATAAAACTTTGGGAGCCCATTAGACGTGTTTGGATTAGCTTCTCTAAAGAGACGGTAAGCCTCTCGCACCGAATGGGTCATAAACCTTTTCGAAACAAGCTCCTTTTTTTGTCAATGATAACATATACTACATCTTTTTTGTTGGAACTCTGCCGAGAGCAGCTATACTCATCTTTGGAGTAGTAAGCCATAGCTGCCTTGACGTCCATTGGGTTCAGCCGTGTCCTTTTTACCGCATTTGGTGCTAACCATATCTCCTGTTTTGCGCGCCAGCGTCGGGATATGTATATCATGTAAGCTGACAAGTTTGGTATAAGCGCTTGGAGTTTTCGGCGCTCTTTTGGCAACAGTGTCAACAAACGCATGCGCTCTTGATACGAAGAACACGCTTCATAGGCTTGCTTGAAGTTCTTAAACCACTGGGCACACACACTGCATTTTAGATCTGATGGTTGAAAGTGGCAGTTACACACATTACGGTGGCATTTCACGGTTACTGTAGAATTGCTGCTAAGTTGTCTTGGCTCTGCATGAACTTTGCTATTTTGCGCATGAAGCTTCTTCAGTCACATATGTGACAATGCTTCAGGCGTTTTTATGCACCGCTCTTGACTTCTGCCTTTTTCTTCTTCCGGCAAAAACTCATCAGCTGTTTCAGATGAGAAGCCATTAGACGAAGACAGCATATCTCTGAGGTGTCTGAAGCAGCTCTGGCAGACGTGGTCGTTGTTATGTGTATGACGTGCAGCTTTCGACAAGAGCTTCTGGAGAGCAAACAGGCCGATGTCTTTGACCTTGCGGAAGTGTCTTTGACAAGGTATTTTCTTTTTATGCAACACGAGGTAATCTGAACAAAAAACTCTATCCCGGCTGAAGCGGTCAGCCATCACCACGCTCTTTGAGGCTCAAATTACTGGAAATGCAACTATGCGTGAAACCATCAGCACAAAAGTTATCTATCTGTTGTCTGTTCCTATGTCTCTCACCTTTAATGAGAGCAGACGTAAAACAGCGTGCGCAAGTATCCGCAGAGCGAATGCAAAACTGAAGTATAGTACGTTAAAATAAATTTCACAATGTTTTTCTCGATAAAATTACGGGAGGCGTAAGCTTTGTGCCTACTTTGAACCATATGATCTAAAGAATTGCCTCCGAGATGCGGCACACAGCAATTCATCTGTAGAGCAGACGACAGATGACAACTTGCCCTAAAGCGTGTTCTTCAGTCTAATGCGGCAGTCTTCATGCCCCAAATGATAAAAATTTGTTATGAATCATTTATGAACTCATTCAACATTCCATTCTTTACCCAACGTGTTGCAAACACAAGGCTGTCACAGCAGCTCCATCTGTGTGTCAGTAATGGAGAGGCACCACATATTAGAAGTCTCAGTGCTCTACGTATAAGAGTGAATTCAGATACTGTAGAATATCGTGTTCAAAATAGTTACTTCTATCTGCTGAAACAGCCTTTCTTCACCCAATGCGGTCACGTTTACGCGCGTTTGAAGCTCATTAGTGCTTTTCCGTTCCGATTTCTAGATTTCTCAACTTATCAGCGCATTCTCGAAAAGCTCTAATTTGTACCACAAATATTGTCACTAAAAACAAAATAATGCAACATGATTTTCTATATTACTGTATGATGGCCTTCGGTTGTCTATTTACGAGACTTTAAGAAAAATCGAAAATGGGTTTTTTTATAATTCAAATTTCAGTCGAGTACACTTTTGCCTGTATGAGAACTTTGAGGCAATATACAAAAATATACAAATGCCCTTTGGTATCATTAATTTATGCGCCTAATGAACACACTATATCCTTAAAACGTGTCAAGTTTGAAAATGCCGCTTGCATTACTTTCGGAGAAATAAATGGGGAATACGATCCTTATTTCAAACTGTCGCTAACTTGGACATTTTGAAAAGCTATTTTTTAAAGTCTACAAACTTGAAACCGTGTGAATTCATTTTTTATTAAACATGCATTTAGGGTAAGAAATATCTTCCTTGAAACAAAAATTTTTGTCTTTTTATAGCATCTGCAATTTACGAAAATGAGAGGTGACAAAATTGGTGCCTCCGTGTTGGTGAAGTTTGATATTTTTTTCTCGTAAGATATGCCATTATTCATAAAACTAAGTTGACTTTCGGGCTACCTGGTGAGAGGTGCACGAAATATAAAATACTCAACGAAATCTAAAATATGACCTTTTGGGCCAGTGTCAATCGCTTGTGGAATGACCCCCGACGTATGTCATTAGTTCTTCTTTGTTACTTTTGTACTTAGTACTTAGCAGCAGTTTCGTGTTTATTTTCACGTGCGCTACATTATATATAATACACCTTTGAAGCTACTCAATCATTGAACTTGTGTAAAAATTATTAATCAAAGAATGTGCTCCTCTGATCCAGACACGTGAAAATATTCATTTATTAGATTAGACAAGTAACTAGCCACACAGGCTAATGGTCCAAATATTCATGTAACCACTTTTGTATTCAGTTCATTGAATAAACACTGAATAATTGATAGATAACTCCTGGCACCGCGAACCAGCGTGCCGCCCGCGAGGCAGCGAGTTCTAAGCGAGTGCCGCCATTAAGCTCGAGAAAGCGAACACGAGACCAAACACGACGTTGCAAGTGAAGTGTCTGCCAACAGCGAACCTCGAAGAGGAAAGCGACCGTACGCTGAGCTGCCGCCACGAACAGCGCTGAGTTGGTTTGGAGCGAGTGCCTAAAAACCGACGGTAATCCAGCACTTCTCCACAAACTCGAGTGAGAGCAGTGAGAAAACGCGAGTTCGCTGTCGTGGCAGACGCTAATGGTCAGCGCTGAGCTGTGGTGACCAAATTACGGGGAAGCCAACTCTAATGATGACCAATTCTCACAGACTCGGTTCCGAAGCTAGCGAAAGCGCCCCGCCAGCCCGTGCCGGTGCACTTACAGAGCAAGACATACTACAACCAAGCTCGTTACGAGCAACCACAACGTGTTTTGAACGACTCACAGAACAGCGATGAGGCCTCCGCTGAAATATCGTCAGCGCGGAGCTCATCACCACGGGAAAAACAGGCGAGCACTCGATGAGAAAGCGTCTGGGCAGCCGAGGGCAAAGGCGGCCAATTTCTGAGAGGTCAAAAAGCGCAGGCGAACTACTGACGCCGAAGCCGATATTCGCGGTGCATTTCGTGCGTGTGATATACAAAACGACCAAGCCCGTTGCCGCAAGTGCGATACGTATCGCACACCTCTTACAAGTACGGCAGAATCGAGATTAATGACCTACTTGTGAAAAAGTCCAGTGCCGAATCGTGCCCTAACTCAGATTGAAATAATGAACCCGCAAGGCCTGCTGTCTTCTCGGCCGCCATGTTGGCCGTGACTATCAACCAGTGGTGTCGTGAGTTGGTCGTCACTATCCTGACTAAGCCAGGGATATAAATCGCGACGTGGCGACTTGTGGATTCCGGCTCCAGATTTCATGGATGCGGCGAAATGTAAAAGCAGCAGAGCGCGGTCATTCAAGCGTAAGCACAAAAACCGCGTCGTAACTCCTAGATCATCGAGCTCTTTGAGCACTTCGCAACGTGTATCGCCACCAACAAAATCGAGGGGAAGACTGAGCCAGGAGAGAGGAGGACGCCTAGTTTACCCGACAGTAGCTTGCGTACGTCCCACATCTCCCACGCAGTTCACCCTTTTGCATTGAAGAGGGAGACTAAGTTGTTTGCACGTGACACGTATCCCTCTGCATTTACTCCTCAATTGTCTATCCGTTAATCTCGCGCGCCCATTGGGCTCTGTTACTCCTTTTTTTGGTAATTTTGCCTTAGAGTGTTGCATCAGTGTATATACCAATTTTCTCGCGCTGAACGCGCCGTTATTTACGATGAAGTGTCTGATATGCTTAATCATGGCATCATACAGCCGTCCAACAGTCCGTAGGCCTCCCCGGTAGTACTGGTCAAAAAGAAGGACGTGAGAACCTGACTCTGTGTTGATTACAGTGCTTTTAACAAGATTATGTGCAAAGATGCTTATCCGTTTTCCAGAAGTGACGACGCTCTCGACTATTTGCAAGGAGCCGAGTTTTTTCCTCACTGCATCTCCGATCAGGATACATGGAGGTACCCATAGATGAAGCTGATTGCGCCAAGACTGCGCTAATAACTCCGAACGGTTTTGTACGAGTTTAACGGGATCCAGCTCGACGTTTGCAACGCCCCTGCCAACTTCGAGCGCCCGATCGACAACATACTTCGAGGCCTCCAATGGCAGGCGTGTCCTTGCTATGTAGACGACGTCGTCTTTTTTTTTTCAAAGCAATTTAATACCCATCTTCTGCACCTCGCAAGTTTCTTCGATTGCTTCAACCATGCTGGACTCAAACTAACTTTGAAAACTGCCATTTTGTGCCCGGGAGCTAACTATCTTAAGGCATAATCTCAGCAAACACAGTGTTCTACCTGGCCCTGGAAAACTCCTTGCTGTCGCCGAGTTCCGAAGCCATCGACACTAAATGTACTCTGGAGCTTTAGTGGTTTTTGTTCATGCTTTCGTTGATTTTTTCATAATTTCGCATACGCCATGGCTCCTTTAACATGGCTAATTTCTGACAACGAGGCCATCTCAGAGTGGTCTTCCGATGGTGTTGACGCATTCGCAAAACTACGTCAATTGCTGACAACTCAATCGATTTTCCGTCACTTTTATCCAGATGCCCCTATCGAGATTCACACCGACGCTAGTAGAGTAGGCCTTGGCGCTATTCTTGCTCAACACAAGTCTGGTTTCAACAAGTACATCGCTTCTCATGCCAGTCGTACCCTTACTAGGGCTGAAGAGAATTATTCAGTCACAGAAAAGGAATGTCTGGCCATAGTTTGGGCACAATCATAAAATTTCTTTCCTACGTCTATGGCCGACTATTTGACATCGTGACTGATAACCACACCCTCTGCTGGTTGTCGTCTCGAAAGTACCATGTGGCCGTCTCGCTAGTTGGGGATTACGCCTTCAAGACTATAATCCGTGTCATCTACAGGTCAGGCCGCAGACATTCAGATACCGACGCTCTTTACCGCTTTCCACTTGTCCATGAACATGGAAGTGCTTCTGTTTCCAGCGTCGACGCTAGGGCACTTTCATAGACTGAAATGCTCTACGAGCAGCGCTAAAGACACTTGATTAGTCTCTGTGATATAGTTACTGTCTCAGCCGTCCTAAGTTAGCGCCAATCATTCACTGCGACGCATAGCTCGACACTTCACCATCCGCGATGGAGTCCTGTACAGTCGCAACTGCATTTCCGATGACCGGAAGTGGTTGCTTGTCCTTTCTCGCCATCTACTTGCTGATACTTGTCACTCCTTTCACGCGAAGCCTCAGTGCGGCCATGCCGGTGTGACAAAAACGAATGCACGCCCCCGGCTGAGTACTATTGGTGCAGAATGTACCACTTTGTTCTACAGTACGTACATTAGTGTTCCAAATGTCAACACCGAAAACGCCCACCGCACATGACCAGTAGACAACTGCAGCCGTTGCCTTGCTTCTCCCGACCTTTCGACTGCATCGGAATCGACTTGTATAGTCCCCTTCGCTACACGGCTCACGCGAACCAGTGGGTGATTGTACCTATAATCACTTGACACGTTATGCTGAAACTGTTGCACTGCCAGAGGCCACATTACATGAAATTGGCTCAGTTATTCTTCAACAACTTGTCCTACGCCATGGCGTGCCTCGTGAGCTAATCAGTGACCACGGACGTACGTTTTAGATGCGGAGCATCTAATACTCGAGGCTTGTAGTGCGGCGCCGTCCGCAAGCTTCCTCCTCCTTCTTCCACCATCTGTGCATCCCTTCCTCCTCTATACACCGCGCGCGCTTCCCTCCTCCACCATCTGTGCACCCTTCCTCCTCTACACACCGCGTGCGCTTCTCCTCTTCACGAACATTCGCTAGCTGTATAATGTAGCGCGCATGCGCCGTCACGCTTCGAGAACATCGGCAGCTGACGCGCGCTCATGCGCCGTCGCGCTTCGAGAACATCGGCAGCTGACGCGCGCGCATGCGCCGTTGCGCTTCTCCCCCTTCTCGAACATTCGACAGCTGACGCGCGCATGCACCGTCACCCATCATCTGTGCCGCGCGCGCTTCTCCCCTTCGAGAACACTCTACAATTCTCCTGATTCTCCAGTGGACGCGCATGCGCCGTCGCGCTTCGAGAACATTCAACAGCTGACAGTGCATGCGCCGTCGCGTTGTATATATACTCAAGGTCGGCGCTCGCTCGCTCAGTTGCCGCTCGTCGGTTGGTTTGTACGGCGCGTCGACGTCCAAGGTCGCGGTGAAATGAATTCCAACGAATCCACAAACACAATGATCGACGTCCCTTCGACCAGCGCCGCCCTTTCGCATACGCGTGTACGTGTTCACTAATTTAACACCCCCTCCTACAACCACGTTAACCAATTTAGCCATCGACCGAAGTAAGTCGCAATTTAACACCCCATATCACAACCACGTTAACCAATTCAGCCATCGACCCAAGTAAGTCGCACTTTACCACCCCGTTAACCAATTATATGCTCCGCATCCTCCTCAGTGTTCCCCCGATGGAAGCTGCGGGCAATTTTTTTTTTTCTTTAAAGCCGTACAAGCCCTTCTTCGTGAATGCAACGTTGTGTATCGGACAACCACCACGTACCATTCGTAAACGAATGGAATGACCATACAGTTTAACCGCTCACTGGGCGACATGTTATCTATTTACTTCTCCGCTGATCACACCAACTGGGACCGCATACTCTCCTCTGTACTTTGCGCTTACAACAGCGCCCCTCAGTCTACGGCAGGATTCTCTTCGTTCTTCCTCTACATGCGCGAACATTAATTTCTCATTTATGGGCACCATTCTCTCGTGTCTTCCGGATGCTTCGGAATCTGCAACTATATGCGTTCTCGCCATCTAGGCGGAAGACTGCAGGCAACTCGAACGTTCCTTCACCGCACAATATCAAGCGTACCAGAAGGACCGTCACGTCGGAAACCTGTCTTCGCAGTCATATTCGCCTGGCACATTGGTATGGCTTCGGTTTCTCTCATCTGTTCTTGGTATTTCCACCAAGCTACTGCCAAATTACGAAGGCCCTTACCGAGTCCTACGGTTAAATATATATTGTTGAGCCTGTTCAGCCATAGACAGACCAACGCCGTCGTGGCCGCAAGACTGTTTATGTCGTACGATTGAAGCCGCACTACGACCCACCCGTCCAACCCAATCCATAGATCGTCAAGATGGCTATTTTGCGAGGAGGGGGGAGTGATTTGTAGCATTGGTATATGGCACAGGCAGGAACGCCAGCGAAAGAAGACAAGCAAGAGTGTTGTTGCTCCTCGCGCTCACTCCGTTGACAGCTAGTCGGTTTTACCTCTGCATTTTCCCCAGTAAACGTGTCTTCGGCTCACCGCCAAAAGCGCACTATCAATGTATACATATATTGCGAACTCGCTGTGCGTAAAGAAATGTCAACCAGTGAAGTAATCACTTTGTTCAGTTTCCGGCATAACACTTAACAGGTTGCCCAAATAGCGGCACCTGTGTCGACAAGAGCAGTTTTGGCGAAACCGTCCACAAACTCGGCAATCTCATTAGTGGGTAAACTATGAGGCCTTGGAAATTTCGTCGGTGGCATAGTTCTTGCCTCAGAAACTGCGACTGTTAGTTTTACTCATGGGCGTGGTTTGTAACGGCGACGCACAGGGGAAGAAGACCGAAGACGGGGTGAGGCAGATCCACGTGGGCTGAAGTCAGGTCGATGTAAGCGCGAGACAGGTGCGTCAGGCGTAACATGTGATTTTGATTGCCGAGAGACGTTGACGGAATGCTGAGCATCAATAAAAAAGGAATCTGCGGTGACAACAGTAGCGAGTGACATGCCTTGGAATACCGCACTTGTAGCAGACGGGCCGGTTATCCGGAGTACGCCAAGAGTTTACAGATGTTCGAGGTGGCAAGAAGGGCTAATTCACCGGATAAACTTAAACTGGCGACATGTAGTAGCTGGTGGCTGGACTGTATGAAGGGAGCGGTGGTTGGACAGGAGGTCGGCGGACAGCTTCTGCGTAAGTCAGTGGTGAAGTTACTGATATTGGAGACTCGGACGAAGGGAGAGCCTCGGCAACTAGCATCTGAATAGCACGGCGAAGTGGGTGGTCAAGTGCTGTGGGGGTCTCGTTGATGGTGGCCCCAAGAGTGAGCTGGCGAGCGAATTCCCCCCGGATGTAATGTTGAGTTTGAGGCATCAAAATGGTGAAGTTGGGGCCATTGCTTTTGCATTTCAAAGCCAAATGATCCGCTATTTGCGTATTTGCGTGACGTGGAGATATTCGCTGCTTGCGCCGCTTATCAAAACTTTGGCAGATATGAATCATGGCCAGGATGGTTCGTGACATTTTGGCCACAAGCATATAAAAAGCGTCGTCATCAATGCCTTTTATTATAGGATTTCTTCGGTCAGCTTCCGTCTTCCTCGCATCCATTCGCCTACAGAGGCCAATCACATCCCGAGTGTAGCTCGTGAATCTCTCACCGTTTCGCTGAAATTATGCCAGCAGGCCAAGTTCAGCACGAAGCTTGCGCAAAGCTGGACGACCGAAAAACGAGGTCACGTTCTCTGAAAATCGACCAGGTGGGGATGTCAGCTTGGTGGTTTGTAAACCATAAGTTGGCCAAACCTGTCAGGTAGAAGATGACGTGAGTCACCTTCGCAGGGTCATTCCACTTGATAATCGCGCTGGCACGCTCGTACTCTGCGAGCCAGTCCTTGACTTCATGATCTTGAGTGTCGTTGTAGAGTGGTGGCTTACGCAGACGAAGTACACCAGGGAGCATGACAGACGGCTGCGTGAAAGAGGCTTGTGGGGGATCGACGCGCTTAGTAATTGCGGAGTCAGATGGTAGCCTATGGCTGCGGAGCTCCAGGACGTTACCTGGCACCTCCACCAAACGCAACAAGTGAGTTCACGTAAGAACACTTGGTACACTCTGTTGAGGAGTAGTACCCACAAAGGGATGCGTGGCGCGTGCAATCTTCTCAGTCTCCTTTCTCCATGCAAAGGGATGAACTGCGCGGGAGATGCGGGCGACACGCAAGCCGCTGTCGAGGAAACTATAGCCATCCTCCTCTCTCTTGGCTCAGTGTTACCACCTCTTTTGCTGTAACGGTACGTGTTGCGTAGCACTCGGAGAGGTTGACGATCTAAGATTTATGCCACAGATTTTGTGTGTACACTTGGATGAGCATGTACTGCTGCTTTTACGCTTCGCCGCATACATGAAATCTGGAGCCGGTCTCGACACGTTGCCACACCACGCTGTATACCCATGCCTAATTCAAGATGATCCCAACCAACTCACGACACCACCGGTTGAGAATAAAGGCCAACATAGTGGCCGATAAGACAGCAGGCCTGTCAGATACATTATTTCACTCTGACTCAGGGCAGAATTCAGCGCTGCATCCTTTCCCAAGCAGGTGATCATTCTCCATTCTGCCGTACTTGTTGGTGTGCGATACGAATCTTGCTGCCACACTAAAGTTGTTCCTTCCTCCTCCTCGCACTTGCCAGCAACGGGCACGGTCGTTTTGTATATCGCACTCAAAAAACTTCACCGCGAGTGTTGGCTTCGGCGTCTGCAGTTCACCTGTGCTTTTTGACCGCTCAAAAATTGGCTGCCATTGCCCTCGGCCGCTCGCTCATTGAGTGCTCACCTGTCTTCGACGCCATGATGAGCTTTGGGCTGACGATAAGACCTCGTCGCTTTTTTGCGAGTTGTCCAATGCACGTTGTGGTTGCTCGTAGCGAGCTTGGTTGTGCGCTCTTAAAAAAGTTAGTAGTAAGGTAGCAACTGCAAGCAAATAGGTAGTAACTGCAGCGCTTGCTACCTTTCTAGGGCCATTGTAACCCTTGTGCTACCTGTTTACTAACCACGTTAGTAAACAGTTACTAGCTGCAACAGACACTAACTTTTTGCGACATGTGTGCTATCACAGTAATTTTTTACACCCTGAAGGTTGTAAATTGGCTTGCCGCCAGAGGGACACCCTATGGGTGTTTTCTGATACACTCCACTGAAAGAGTGTTAGCTGAACACCCCACACGAAGGGTGTTAAGCAAAATGTTAGGATGTTGTTATAATTCAACACCCTTCTAAGAGGGTGTTGAAAAGGTGTGCGACCTTCGAGTAACGCGTTGTTCCGAGGTCACAGGTTCGGTTCCTGTCCAAGGTCCATGGCAAGAAGGCAAGTTATCTTTTCACCCACATTTCTTTCTTCACCTTTACATTACAATTCGGTCTAATAACTTTCCCTATACTTTGCTTGGCAATATGGTCTCTTTGATCTAATTATATATATATATATATATATATATATATATATATATATATGTGTGTGTGTGTGTGTGTGTGTGTGTGTATATAAGCAAGCTTACTGAAATGCAATGATATTACTCAAAGCCTTCTTTGTAAAGCCGACTATAGAAATTTAGCCTGCCTTTTATGGTTATACAATGAAATACCAATATTGAGTGTTAAATAGCATGAGCATCTCGGGTATATCAATTGGTGGCTAAGTGAGTAGATACAGCAAGGGTGCTTGGTATGCATACGTTTGTCTAAACACACAAACACATTATAATGAAAACTTTACCCGTAACAGTGCACACATCTCATGCAGGATGCAGAAATACATAATTCAGCATCTCAATTTGCAGTTACACTTGATATCACGAAACTATGCGAGTTCAGCCTCACCTAGTTCATTTCAAACTTTCTGATTATACAAAAATAACAGAGCTGCTTTGGTAGACATTGTTTCCACCCTTTGATAAATATGTTTTCTCACCTCCTAAAAGTAGACATACATTGGCTTAAGATAAATGTCAGGAACATGTACCACAACACAGGTTTTCTCTCAACTGAAAGCAAACACATTTATTATAATATCTCGTACATTTTACTTTAATTCAAACTACAGTTAGAGCAATTTACCGCCAAGATTCGAACAGGTAAGGTCAGTGGCTGAAGAAAGATGATTAACAGATCAGTCCTCACCCCATGAAGCTTCACCACTAATCAAAATTTCAAGTTTTATTTTTCAGCATCTTTCTAGGTAATAGAGACCTCATCTATTTCTCAAAAACACACTCTTCAGAACAAAATCGAAATGGGAGCTGACAGGTGGAAATGCCTCAGATAGGCTGACCAACGTTTCGATAGAAGAACCTATCGTCGTCAAAGGTGCCTAGCATTCTCATCCTTGGCATAATAGTTTCAAGAGCTTAGTAAAGACACCATCTCCTGGTGGTGGCATGTGTCCCTGTTGGCAATTGTAGTCTGTAAAAAAACTATAAAGGAGAGAAGTGCACTCCTTGCTTCATTTCAAATTGGGTGGTAGTGATTCAGACAGTTTTCGGAGGGTGGAGAAAAACAGAAAGAAAAAAAGAGGAAACAGCCAAAGTAGGAGCAGTGTAGTGCCAAGGGGTAGCCGCTACAGCACACTAAAAAAGCAAAGAGATTGAAAGTTCGAAGCCAGCAGACGGTCCCCGCGTTTGGCCATCACAAAGGTCTGCCGACGATAAAGGCCTATGGTGTTCTCGAACATCTATGAATGGGATTCCTAAGAAAGCGGTTACAAAAAGGCGCGAGAGAGAATCAAGCGGTTACTTTTAAATGCCAAGATATCAAAGGTAAGCGACAGCAGATGTGTTCGGAAGACCAAGTGTTTATTGGAGAAGGTCATTGGTTAAAATATGCTTTCACTATCCCCGTAGGTGTCCCGCTCAACGGAATTGCCTCAAGAATTTGGCAGCATGTTGGCAGAGAAATAGGCAAGTTCAGAATGCAAAGGAAGTAAGCAACGACGAGAGAAACGCAGAAGAGAAGAAAAAGGAAAAAAAACGCGGATTGGTGGTAGGCAGCACGCTAGCGTTAACAGACGAGGGAAAAAAGGAGACGAAGAGAACTTTGTGGGTTGGCAATGACTTTAACGATGCACGGTAGGAATGTTTATTGAAGCGACAAAAGAGAAAAGAAAGCCCAGGTTGAAAGTTTTTAGAAAACAGAAACTTCGTAGTATGTATATAGACACATGCATATCTCTAATTAAAATTTCATATATTAAGAGTGAATATTAATACAATGTGTAACTAAGGAGTGATTTCATGTTATAGCAGTTATGTCTATTTGAAGGTTGAACGTTTCTAGTCCCGAAATACGGCCAGAATTATGCAATGGCTTTCAGCGGTTCCAAATTACCACGCTGCAACATTGATTCCTGGTAGGAATCAACTGTTGTGTATAAAGTATTATATATAAAGTAATTTGTTGTGGACAAATTATTGTGTATAAAGAATGATTTCTTGTATTCTTTCTTGGTGACCGGAAATTATTTTGTAGAACGTAAAGCTTTGCTTAGTTGAAAGTGTGGTCCTGTTGGTGGAATTGACTGGCTACTACTTTCGGTAAGTTTTGCTTTGTGTCTGCATGGTGGCCATTCAGTCTTACGTGAATTGGCGGCCCAGTTTCGCCTATATATTGTTTTCTACAGCTGGCACAATCAGAAAAGTATAATAGGTTGTTTAAAAGTGCAGGTGAAACTCGATGTGACCTTGTGAATGTAGTCAGATGCTGTGCTTTTTATGTTGGTAGCTGGCTGTATATGTTTGCAGGGTGAGCACCTGGGCCGGCCACAGAGATCAGACGTCCTAGTCTAACTTTGCGTGAACAAGCATGTCTTCAAGTTAGCGTTGCAAATGCCACGCGCCACGCATTGCGAATTCCCGAAAACTTAAACAAACACTAGGACGTCTGGTCCCTGTGGCCGGCTCAGATGCTCCACCTGTAAATATATATAGCTGGCTAACAACTTAAGAAGCACAGAATCTGACTACAATCACAAGGTCCCATTGATCTACATCTGCATTTCAAACAACCTAATATACTGTCTTAATTGTGCCACCTGTAGACAACAATATATAGGCAAAACTGGGCAGCCATTTCACGTAAGACTGAACGGCCACTGTGCAGACACCTAAACACAATTTACCAAAATCAGTAGCCAGTCACTTCAACCAACAGGGCCACAATTTTGATCAAGCAAAGCTTTATGTTCTACAAATTTCTGCTCACCATGAAAGAGGAAATACATAAAAGGATATTTGATACACAAATGCAAGCACCTACACCGGTCACGATTCAATGGGGCACGTCGCGATTCGGAATCGCTAAAAGCCATAGCATAATTACGACAGCATTTAGAAACGAGAGAAGTTCAACCTTCATAAAGACATAACCGGTATTACATGGAATCGCTCCTAGACTACAAGTTGTACTATTCGTGTTCTCTCAAAATTTTTTTAAATAATAATTATAGATATACATGTGTCTATATACACACAACAACGAAGTTTTTATTTTTCAGAACCTTTCCGCCACACTTTTCTTTCCTTTTTTTATCGCTTCAAAAAATACTTCTACCGTGCACCGGTAAGTCATTGCCAACCCACAGATTTCTCTGCGTCTCTATTTTTCCTTTCCTTGTGTGTTAACGCTGGCGAGTCACCTACCCCCAACCCACCTTTTTTTTCATTTTCCTTTCTTTTTGTGTTCCTCTTGTTGATGCTTATTTCCTTAGCATTCTGACTTTCTCTATTTTTCTGCCAACATGCCGCCGCATTCTCGAGGCAATTCTGTTGAGCGGTCCACCTACGGGGATAGTGAAAGCATATATTAACCAATGATGATGATGATGTTTGATGTTTTATGGCGCAAGGGCCATTTCACGGCCAAAGAGCGCCAGTTCATCTTACTAAAAAATGGACAATGATTGTGATAAGCGGCTGTATAAGGGCCATAAAATTCGTCGCGGTAAGGCGGGTAAAAACATACAAGTAATAAAATCATGACCATGCCGTGAAAGGTGTGTGTGGTGTGAATAGATGACAAAAGTTGGCGATAATAAAAGACGATGGTGGATATGTATGGCATTAGCACAAGTGCCTCACTCGTTCATACCCTTGCGTCCAAGGGCCGTGAGGCAAGTGCTTTCTTGTGTAACCACCGCAGCAAAAACCTCTCTGAAGAGGTCATGCTACGGGATGCCTGGGTATATGATATGAAAACAATGAATTTCTTTAAAAAACGCTAACAATGATTTGTGACTAAAAAGCGGTTCCCTACCGACGAACACTGCAGGCTGTAAAGGTATATGTTGTCGGTGGGGTAATGGAAAGTGTTGTTTTCTTGCAGTGTCCAATTGTTTGCACTCAATTAAAATGTGAAGGACTGTCAATGCTTCACCACATCTGTCACACAATGGTGGGTCGCCACCGGACATAAGGTGTGTGTGTGTCGTGTATGTGTGTCCTATCCTGAGTCTCCTTAGTATTACCTCTGTATGACGCGATTTCGATACGGGCAGCCAATGACCAAGGTGTGGCTTAATAACGTGTAGTTTGTTTTGTGTGTGTGTATCCCACTTGCTCTGCCAGTAGTCCCGGAGGTTTAGTTTGAGGGACGGCTTAAGATCAAGGGCCGGGATTGATATGGATGTAATGGCGGTGCTCTCATGGACGGATGCAGCGAGCTGATCCGCCCTCACGTTGCCTTGAATCTCACGGTGCCCTGGCACCCAGCACACTACAACATGTTGTTTGAGTGTGTAGAGTGTGCATAAAATGGAGTAAAGTGAGACAAGGACTGGGTTTTTGTGTTGTTTAAAAGTGTGCACAGCCGTTACTACACTGAGGGAGTCTGTATAAATTACAGCTTTTTGTATTTGTAATTGTTTGATGTGTTTAGCTGCCACAAGTATCGCGTAAGCTTCCGCTGTGAAGATACTTGTGCGTGGATGTAGAGGGCCAGCAACCGAAAAGGATGGGCCGACAGCAGCGTAGGACACAGAGGAGTTAATCTTGGAGGCATCTGTGAAGAACTCAGGACGTGTGTATTTGTGTTGAAGTTCCAAAAAATACGTTCGAATATGGGCAATAGGTGCATGTTTTGTAACTTCTAGGAAAGACACATCGCAGTCTATAGTCTGCCACTGCCACGGTGGCGGGTATGCTACAGGAGCCATTAAACTGTGTTCAAGTGACACTGCAGTTTCTTGAGCTAGACACTTCAGGCGAACTGAGAAGGGCTGCCTCATCGAAGGCCTGTTTTGAAACAGAGTTGAGCTCGACAAATCATAAATTGTAAAATATGAGGGGTGCTCCTTGTCTGCTTTCACCTTAAGGAAATAAACAAAGGACATGTAGGTTCTTTGCAGATGAAGCGACCACTCATTTGACTCAACGTAAAGGCTTTCTACGCGGCTGGTGCGAAAAGCACCCGTAGAAAGGCGGATGCCCAAATGGTGCACGGGGTCCAGCATCTTCAAGGCACTTTGAGTAGCAGACTGATAGACAACGGCCCCATAATCTACGCGGGTGCGAATGAGGCTTCTATAGAGGTTCATGAGGCATTGCCTATCACTACTCCAAGTAGTACGTGACAAAACTTTTAAAACATTCATGGCTTTTAAACATTTTGTTTTTAGATACTTGATGTACGGCACGAAGGTCAACTTGTTGTACAAGATTAGGCCTAAAAATTTATGCTCTGCTTTGACGGACAGACGTTGCCTGTTCAGTCGAATGTCAGGTTCCGAGTGCATGCCTCTTTTTCGAGAGAACAAAACACACGTGCTTTTTGTGGGATAAGTCGAAATCCGTTTTCATCTGCCCATTTGGAGACCTTATTTAAACCCAGCTGAACCTGCCGCTCACACATGGCCAAGTTGCATGACTTGAAGCCAAGCTGAACGTCGTCGACATATGTACAATAGAACATATTGCGGGGAATGGACAAGTGCAAAGAGTTTATTTTGATAATAAAAAGTGTGAAACTAAGCACGCCACCTTGTGGCACGCCTGTTTCCTGGACAAATGTTCGGGAGAGCGCACTGCCCAGACGGACACAGAATGTCCGGTTTGAGAGGTAACCTTCGATTATATGAAACATTCTTCCGCGCACACCGAGGTGAGACAGGTCTCTTAGAATTCCAAACAGCCATGTTGTATCATACGCCTTTTCGATATCGAGGAACACAGAGAGAAAATATTGCCTATGGACGAAGGCGTCTCTGATCTGTGCCTCGATACGAACAAGGTGGTCTGTGGTGGATCTACTTTCTTGAAACCCGCACTGCAATGGGTCGAGCAAATTGTTTGTTTCAAGGATATGTATAAGTCGGCAGTTTATCATTTTTTTCGAATACTTTGCACAAGCAGCTTGTAAGTGCAATAGGCCTATAACTTGAAGCTAAAGAAGGGTCCTTGCCCTCTTTTAAAATGGGAATATTAATAGCCTCTTTCCAGGAGGTAGGGATAGTGCCAGAAAACCACATAGCATTGTACAAACAAAGTAGGGTTTGTCTTGTTTCGGCTGGTAGGTTTTTTAACATTTCATACACCACACGGTCAGAACCTGGGGCAGAAGTACTGCAGGAGTTTAGAGACATTCGCAGCTCAGCTAGACTGAAAGCTTGGTTATATGCCTCGGATCTAGTGCATTTGTGTTCAAGTTTCTGCTTTTCTATTCTTGTTCTGTATTTTTGGAAAGTGTCAGTATAGTGGGATGAGCTGGACACCTGTTCGAAGTGTGCACCGAGGAAGTTCACCTGATCTTCCAAGGTATCACCCCGAGTGTCCTCGAGTGGAAGTGTGTGTACTTGTTTGCCTGCTATCCTACCGACCATGTTCCAGACTTTAGCCTCCTGTGTGTATGAATTGATCACTGACAAAAACTTCTGCCAGCTTTCTCTTCTGGCCTGCCGACGCGTTCTCCTGCCTTGAGACTTTATTTTCTTGAAGGTGTCAAGATTTTCGGCTGTCGGTGAGTTCCGAAGCAGCCTCCATGCTCTGTTTTGCTGTTTGCGCGCGTTTCGGCATTCAGAGTTCCACCAAGGCACAAGCCGTTTTTAAGGTGTCCATTTATTTGTGGGATGCATTTTGTTTCAGCATCAATCAAAAACGCTGGAAAGAAGTTGACAGCAACATCAATGTTCAAAGTACATATGTCATTCCAACCTAGACGAGCGATGGTATAAAACTGTTCCCAGTCGGCTCTGTTTACGAGCCACTTGGGAACACGTGGTGGACACTCAGTTACTGTATTTGTGCTCAAAACTACGGGGAAGTGGTCACTTCCGTACAGACTACTGACGACTTTCCACTGGAGTATAGACACAAGGGATGGAGATACTATGCTTAGGTCTATGGAGGAGTAGGTGTTATTGGCGAGATTATAATAGGTTGGTTCTTTTCGGTTTAGGAGACACGCGCTCGACGAGAGAAGGAACTGTTTGATCAGTCGACCTCGCGCGTCATACCGAGAGTCACCCCACAGCCTGCTATGCGCATTAAAGTCTCCAAGGAGAACATAGGGTTCCGGAAGTTCATCAATTAAAGAGTGTAAATCACGTTTTTGTAGCTGATAACTAGGAGGAATATAAATCGTGCAGATTGTGATCAGTTTATCAACAAGAACTGCTCGAACAGCCACTGCCTCAAGGGATGTTTGGAGTTGTAAGTGTGTGCATGCAATTCCTTGATTCACTATGATGGCAACACCTCCAGATGATGTCATGGCATCATCACGGTCCTTTCGAAAAATAAGGTATTTGCGAAGAAAATTTGTGTGTTTTGAATTAAGGTGTGTTTCTTGTACACACAGCACTTTTGGTGAGTGTTCGTGTAGGAGTTCTTGGATGTCGT
The DNA here is from genome assembly GCA_013436015.1 of Rhipicephalus annulatus. Lineage (NCBI taxonomy): Eukaryota > Metazoa > Arthropoda > Arachnida > Ixodida > Ixodidae > Rhipicephalus > Rhipicephalus annulatus. The sequence goes on along the minus strand of WOVY01000230.1, from coordinate 157,767 downwards.
CAAGGTTTCTGAGAAGGCCCCTGACGTTCCATTGTATAATTTGAGTGTTCATGGTGAATGTAAAATAATGCTGTGTGTACGAAAAGCGAGTGGCTGTTTAGACGGGGAGTTTGAGTTCACTTAACAGGGCCGTCACCAGGCCCTGTTATTTGCTTTTTTGTTTTCGTGGCGCGCTCCAAGAAGCCACGCCGCTCTTTCGGCACCAAGGGTGCTGACGTATCTATTGCCTCTTCAGAGGCACTGGGTGCTCGCACATGCGAGCTGCTGGTTCGGATTTTAGGCCTCGCCTGGTGAGGGGAGGCCTTGAGACCCGAAGACCCTGAAGTCTCCGGCCTCAATTCGCTAGGAGGCGAAGTAGGCTGAACTACTGCCGCCTTGGGGGCGGGTGCCACAGCCGTCGGCTCGCTCTGCGCTGGCCGAAGGAGTGGAGCGGGCTGGTGCGGCGTTGCCCCCTGACGCGCCGCATCAGCATATGTAGCGCCATAAAATGGGGACACTCTTCGTCTTGCTTCCTTGAATGTGATATTTTCTTTAATTTTCTATGTGATGATTTCCTTTTCTTTTTTCCAAAATGAGCAAGACCGTGAGTATGCGACATGATTTCCACCACAGTTCACACAGTGTGATCGTTCTTTGCAATTGTCAGAATTGTGGCCTGACACTCCACATTGTGCACAAGTTTGGTGACCACGACAGCTTTGTGAGCCGTGGCCATACTTCTGGCATTTAAAACAACGACGTGGGTTAGGTATGTATGGTCTGATCGACGTCTTAGTGTACCCTGTTTGAATACTTTCTGACAGATTATTGGAAGCGAACATGAGTATTAGGTGTTTTGTTGGTGTTACCTTGTTGTCTCGTCTAATGGTGATCCTTTGTACATTGGTCACATTCTGACTCTTCCACCCCTCCAGAAGTTCCTCTTCAGTCAAGCCAAGCAAATCAGCATCAGATACTACTCCACGGGTTGTGTTCATGGATCTGTGTGGCGTTACAGTAATGAGAGTGTCACCAAAAGTTGAAAGATTCTGTACCTTTTCATACTGTTCTTTTTCTCGAACTTCAAGGAGGAGGTCTCCGCTGGCCATTTTGGTAACTTTGTACCCCGCTCCTAGAGGTTCTGTGAGACATCTGGCTACTACAAAGGGAGATACAGTTCTGGCTTGCTTGCTGCTGATCTCACTATGTATAACATGAAAATGGGGGAAGTTTTCAGTTGAACGGTTGAAAAATCTTAAGTCTTCGGTGCGTACGCGCTTTAAGGCGGTACGATCACTTAATAATGGAAATGGTCTATGCATGCCAGTTTAATTTTCTTCAGAAGCGTTGGCGGCCACCCACCACGGAGCCCAACGAGGGGACGCTACAAGTTTGCGGGTGCCGAAACCTGCAGACGCCAGCCGTACAACGCTACTATAACCCAATGCGCCTAGACCAAGGTAGGCTATTTGCACAGGGTTAACCCTAGCCGCCAGGAAGTTTGGAAGTAAACAGAAGAGAGGAGAAGACAGGACAGATAAAAAGCGAGAGATAAAGACGAAGATGTAGGAAGAGAGAGATAGGAAAAGGCGACTGCCGATTTCCCCTGGGTGGGTCAGCCCAGGGGTGCCGTCTACGTGAAGCCGGGGCCAAAGGGGCGTGTTGCCTCTGCCGGGGGGCCTTAAAGGTCCAATCACCCAGCATCGGCTCAACCCCCAGGATCCCCTTTTCCCCGGACATGGCAAAGCCACGCACGGCTAGGCGTGGGAGAGAGTAGAAACTCCCCCGTTAGCTCGGGTCCGTGGTGTCGCTACACACCATACGCCTACTTGCGCAGGCGCCCCTGCGGGCTATATTAACCAATGGCTTTCCCAATTAAACACATGCTCTTCCGAACACATCTGGTGTCGTTTATCTTTGACATCTTGGCATTTAAAAGTAGCCACCTGCTTCTCCCCCGTGCCTTTGTGTAACCGCTTTCTTCTGAGTCCCATTCATAGATCTTCGAGAACAGCATAGGCCTTTATCATCGGCAACCCTTTGTTATGGTCAAGTGCGGGGACCGTCTGCTGGTTTCAAAATTTCAAGCTCATTGCTTTTTTGTGTCTGTAGCGGCGACCCCTTGGCAGCACAGCGCTCTTACTTTGCGTGTTTCCTCTTTTTTTCTTCCCTTTTTTCTCTACCCTCCGAGAACATTATGAATTGCTACCAGCACTTGAAGTGAAGTGAGGACTGCACTCGTTTGCTTTTTAGTTTTTTTTTCCGACGGCAATTGCCAACAAGGACACGCACCACCACCAGGAGATGACGTCTCTACTAACCCCCTAAAGCTAACATGCCAAGGTTCAGAAAACAAGGCACTTTTGACGAAAATAAGTCCTCCTATCGAAACGTCAGCCAGCCTATCTGAGGAACTTCCACTGTTCACTCAGACTATCCCACTCTTCACAACAGTTTTTCCTGATCCTAAGGCAGTTTTCAAGGCGTTCAAAACATTATGGGCTGTTTATACAAGCTCTGCACACACAAATTAGCCGCCTGATGTACAATAAGAAAAATATATCAGAGTGACTTGTTGGGCTTCACACTCTTACGGAGTATAAAAAAAGAAAAATTTGTAACTTCATATCTAACTCAGAATACATGCAACAATCATTACCTCTTGCAAAACGTTAGGAATGTAATAAACAACACCAGCACACACTACGCAGAGCTACTGAGAAATGCATCTTGATAAAATAATTAATATTGCAGTAAATATGAATGCAGAAACACAACACCAAGCATTAGTAGAGATGCCTTGTGGGCACCAAACCGCTGTACTTAACATGCATTATGGAAGCAAGACCACAGCCCACAACTATTATACCCTTCAAGTAACCCTTGACTGCTGAACTGAAGGCCGCAAAATCAAACCGTGGCTGTGGTGGCTGCCATATTGATTATGAAGGAAATGCTTGACACCTGTCTGCTTAGACGTGGATGCATTTTAAAGAACCACAGGTGGTCAAAATATCCTAAACCCTCCACTCCAGTGTCCTTGATAATTATATCGTGATTTTAACATGTTAACCTCACTAAATATTATTCTCATTACACATGACATGAAATAAAGCAAGCAGATATTACTATGTAGGTAAAAAAGTTCACCATTTAACCCCCCCAGTCCAAGGACCCACGTTACAATATTCTAGTATGCCTTTGATCAGTTATCATTAACAATGTTAAACATGAGTATGTATCACTGTAAAATATCCGACATGGTTCGGTATTGGCAAAGCTAGGTATGATGAAGTACAATAGTAGGAAAACACTTGATTGCAATTATGAATTGAACTTCCAAAAGGCAATAAAATAACTAAGGTAGCAAAAATATATTAAAATAGAATATTCAGTGAAGGTTACACTGATGATAAAATCATTATTCTGCTACTTTTTATCACAACACAAAAAGTGTTTTTAAATTACCAATTGCACATAAGGCGTCAATTAACATGACATGCGAGTCTTGCGGGCAACTCACTGAGTAGATCTTGGAAAAAAACAAAATATCCAATAAAGAGCTCAGTATGTAGCACTGACACATCCATAAATGCACTGCTTAGTTACATTGAATTTTGGCCTTAAGAACAGAGAAAGCACCTTGGAAGATTGTGTCCCGGAGGACACAAAGTAAGAAATAATGCTGTCGTCTGCCCAATCAACCAAAACTATTGAAATTTCAGTAACTTAAATGAGCAGGTATGTTTGCATTAAAAAGTTGGAGGCAGTTGTGTTTCTACACAGTCTCACTTGGAAAACTTTTTTGATTATGTTTATGCTCCTAGATATCCCGTTCGAAACTTTGATTTTGCTTTTCATGATTACGCATGCAAGGCAGTGAGATTCAGCAAATTATCACTCCCTAGCGGAACGAGCAGGTGGTTCTTGCTATCGCCAGCGATTAGGAACAGTAACCATTTTAATGTTTGCCCATGCCTTCCACCCACGGTCATATCAAATGCATGAAATCAGAGTCTGTGCTAGTGCTCACTGTCCTGCACACATAATAATGCAAGCGGACACTAGATTTCTAACAAGATATCTTAGCACAGTCATGGTGGAATTCTTACAAGTGATAATATGTAGAAATGTGACTGGCTGAAGTATTTGACACATTAATGATCTCCTGCTGCGATCACTATTAAGGTGATTAGAAAAACTTGATGGCACCGCTCACAGTGGTAACTATTGTCTCACATTGCATCCTCCTGGATACATAGCTATCAGCTGAGGTGGCTTTTACATACATGACTTACAGCGGTGACTTCTCTTTTAAGGAGAAACAAAAGGGTTAACTTTGAACACCACGAACCGTTGTGCTTCTTGAATACAGCTACAAGGTGGCTCTGTACAGCTCTCTTTCCAGAAGAAACAGAAGCCATGCGCCGCTGATGTGCACCAGCAGTCAAATTTTCCATGAGCCAACCTTGATGATAGGCTAGTCCAGACGTCTCTCACACTCTCTTTCCACGACTAGCATGTACAAGCTGTGAGAGAAACAAATAAACAATTTACTGATGTGTCTGTTAGCCAAGCAGAATTTGTAACTCTAGTTAGAATGATCTGGAACATTGTGTTTTGAAAGAGTAGGATGTACGAAAACCAGACATTTTACAACTGAAACATCCTCAATGTTTTTTGCGAACATAGCTGCAAACTTACGAAAGAATATGCATTTTCCACATAACAGATGTGTCACAAAATATACTTGAACAGCGCTCTGGCATAGTGCATATACATGCCAATTTATTATTAGTGCAGCGCGTACATGACGGTATGCGCTTTGATCAAGTATCCATCGGAGGTAACACATAAAATTAAATTATGAATTTTAATTTGAACATAACTAATGTAACCTTCTTCCGGCTGCCTACATTAGGACGATTATGCCGATGACATGGAAAATTGGTTTCACTAAAGTACTGCTGTCAACTGCTAAATTATGGCAATTAGGTCAATGATTCCAGGTGGCTAAAAGGCAGTGCCCCTCACTCATCCCTAACAAACCCCTCATTACAGGCTGTATAGTAAATAATGGGAAAAATGTGGAAATGCTAATACAACGCACCCATCTTGAGCTAAATACCATCCTAATAAAGCATGCAAGCTTGTGCAACAATCTCCAGTAACAAGAATACTGGAAGGCATTGGTCACGATTTAGCAATACACAATAAAAATTTGATGAGACTGATTTCCGAAGTTGTGTATTTGCGTCAATGCCAACAGCTTGGAAACATGCAGTCTATATTCATGATTGTCAGATGAACATACTGTCCAATTTTCCATTTTCACCGTAACACGTGCATGCCTTTATATGGATACGATGATGTATAACATTATTGCAAGTTTTGAGCGTTAAATATTTAAATCGTTTCTTGTGAGCGTTAAACACTTTAATGTGAGCGTTGTGGCGTTAAATAATTTAATCGTTTCCAATGTAAACACAACAGATTCCTTCTATAACTGTAGCGGATACCTAAAGAATACACTTAGGCTTGTCATCTGATGTGAAGACAACTAAAACAACCTGCTGAACCCAATTGAAATGAAAGCATGACGTTTTGGCCCCCACACAGGAGCCCTATTCACAAGTGACAAAGACTGTGCTTTTATTCTTGGCCAGTGTGTGGTTTTTCAAAGGTTTCATGTGTGTTTCTGAGCAGACGGACACAAGCTTGTAATCTATTATTGAATGCCATTGGAGGTAATGGTCTAAACTGTTCTCACTGTTCGTACAAGTAAAAGTGCTTGGCAAAGTTTGAACACAAAGTTTGGGTGAGGCACATACAATATTTAATAAACCACCACAAAATATTGAAATATAAGCATAGCAAAAACAAGCTGGATAAAATAAAATGTGCTCTACCACATGAACTACTAATCAAAATAGGGCTCGCACAGTTAAGCTACAGTTATTCGGCCCCAATAAGCCATGGAAATTTTGTTCGAAAATACAGTTCAAGTTTAACGAACGGCTCAAAATTCATGAGTTCCGAACGCATCAGGCAACCTATGTTGCGGGTGTATAACGTAAGCTCAGATTTCACTAAACGGGCTGCATAAACATCTAAGCATACATACGTGCAAGCCTTGCGAGCCATACCTAAGACGAGGCAGCATGCCGCACGCGAACTCGAGTAACACGGTAGATAAAAGATGCGTGCCGGCGTGGATGCATACAACGGCATACCTTCGGCTACCCACAGCGATTTCTGATAATAGTTTAAAAAAAGGACATACAACATATGATCAAACTGTTTCAACGTACAACATAATAAACGTACAACATATGAACCCGTTCACTCCTGTAGCACACACATGAACAGGCATGCAAAAAAAATACCCAAGTTATTTGATTGAAACATACGCGCCCTAGTCGTAATCAACGCTTAAAGCTAGGAAACGCCGTCTTCGCCCAACAATAATTTAACCAACCTATTGGTTCATCGCGAGCAGGCCTCCCTGCCAGCACCACTGCCGACAGAGGCGGGCGCCGTCACAACTCGCACAAATCCACCGCTGAATTCCCACTGCGCACGCACGCGCCATGTGCTTCACATACGGAAGCATGCTTGAATTGAAAGAAAAAGCTCGTCCACGCTTGACTTCCCACAAAAAACGCCTTTATCCTGATGAAATGACACACACAAACAGGTTCGCTACGTTAAAGAACCTCAGTTATCGCCCACATGTAAAGAAAAACATAGCATGGCGTCGTTATCAAGCTCTCGGTGTTGACAAGTACCCACAGCAGGAATGTGGTACATACCTGGCGAGTATTCCAAAATGCGACGCCACACGTTCTCGCTTGAGTAGAGTTCATCATCGTAATAGGCAGCACCAGCTGAACACAAAACACAAACGCAGCGCGCAAGCACACCTTAAAAAAAGAGAAAAATTGATGCAGAACCGACTAGCTGCGAGGCGCCTGACCAGTTAGCAAGCACGCCTAAACAAGTATCGTGGATACAGCTCCGCAGACGTACATTGGCACACTAAAATACTTTAATGATGCACTTTAGTATAAAAAGTAAACGGGAATATATTTAAAATAAAAACTAAGAAGGCAAAATAATTGTATCTCCATGAACAAACAAAATCAAGGTATAAATTTAGCGTGCGAAGTTTAAAACCTTTGCAGGTACAATGCATTTTTAACAAATGAACAACAGCGGTAATAATCACCTAAAACACTCACGTTCTTGAATTCGAAATCACTTAGTGGCAATGTAAATCCCTATTGGTACATAGAGAAATAGAGAGGGGGCACTGCAACTCGGAGGGGGTTCCAGTGCCTGTGCTGGTCACCTCATACACCCCCCCAAAGGGATGTCAAACTGAATAGATAGCAAATACAAATTTTACGGCGTGGGTAGCAGCGTCCCACAATATAAATAAATAATTATACACACACACACACACACACACATATATATATATATATATATATATATATATCATCAGGATATATATATATATATCCTGATGAAGGCCAGACTCTAGGCCGGAACGTCGCAATAAACCACGCTGTGAACACTCACGGAGAATCTACGTGACTACGCGCAAAGCTACGGCCACTCAACCACCATGCCTGCCTGCACAAGACCGGTCACAGGCGTACCTCCAGTCGAGCAGATCTCACGGAAGTTCCTGTGTGTGTGTGTGTGTGTGTGTGTGTGTGTGTGTGTGTGTGTGTGTGTGTGTGTGTGTGTGTGCGTGTGTGTGTGTGTGTGTGCGGGTACGAGAGGCGTGTCTCTCTCCCTCCTCTCGTACACTTCTCCCCTTCGCTTCGCAAAGGCGCTGCTGCTTGCACTGACCGTGCCATTCTCTGACATTTATTTCTTGACCTAAATAATCACTTCCCGTGTTCTGGCACGGTTGCAGAAGGTAGTGCATTGTTTTCCTTTTCAACCAAGCACGTCTCGTCTTCGATCATCTTGTGAAAATGACTTGCACTCGAACGGCTGTTGACCGTGCAAGGGTTTTTGTAACATTTGATTGATTGATTTGTGAGGTTTAACGTCCCAAAACTACCATATGATTATGAGAGACGCCGTAGTGGAGGGCTCCGAAAATTTTGACTACCTGGGGTTCTTTAATGTGCACCCAAATCTGAATACACGGGACTACAACATTTCCGACTCCATCGGAAACGCAGTTTTTTTAATAAATGCAAGCTTTTTTCCTCAATTGCTTCTACACATGAATATGTGCTGTCCGTAGATTGTGGCTGTAGCTTATTCATTTATTCACATATAATGTGAACGATATAAAGTGGCAAAGCATGTCGAATCATAGAGTGCGAAAAAAAGTTAGTCTCTTTTACATTTTCTCAATTATTCGTAGAGTGTTCTGTGAAATTTGCCAATGCCTTAACCATTTCCTTGATTTTTTCAACCCTACGACATTGTTATCTCAGAAATGGCATTCCTTGCGCTATTCGTGGTATTTTATTTGGAAGCATGCATGCAGCTCAATTCTTGCACGTGCACTCCCGCGCCGGTGGTCTGGTGCTTATGGTGCTAAACTGTTGACCCGCAAGTCGCAGGATCGAATCTCGGCAGTTTCTCGGCAGTTCATGGCGGCCACATTTTCGGTGGACAATAAATAGTGCGAGACCTGTGTTGTTAGACTTAGGAGCACATTAAGTAACCCCAGGTGGTCCAAATTTTCGGAGCCCTTCGGTACGGCGTCTCCAATGATTATATGACAACTTTGGGACGTTAAACTGATCAATTTTTATTGCACCAATGATAGGTGTACGCCCTTCAGTTCTTCAACACCGTCACGAACAGCATAATAACACCTTTATGCCACTTACGCCCTTCTCTGTGGATGTACCAGCAAAGGGTGTTACATTCATTCAAAAAGGGTGTAAATCTGTGAAACACTCTTTTTACACTAATAAGGGTGTAAAAATTTACGGTCTATGTATGTTAGTAAAAAGTTAGTAACTCGAATGAAAGAGGTAGTAACTGCAGCTATCACTACTTTTCTTGCTCCGTTACTACTTTTTCCTATCGGGCTGTTAACTATCCAAATCAAAGCAGTTCGTTATTCCTATTCTAATAGGTTTTGAGACGAGTAATTTCAACTTGTCTTCATGAAACAGAAAAATGAGCAGGAGATAGCCATATATCAAGAAACAAATTTTGTCCTAAATTACGCAACCGAGATATTTAAACATCATTCTGATATTGTCTAAACGCAGAAGTACAAGTTAACAAACCATTAGCAAGTGCTACCCGCGTTGTAATCAACAATTACAACAACCTCAGTAAATTACAGTGAATTAACAAGAACTGTGGATCAAAATAACCAGAGGGTCACAATTATTCCACCGTGGCGTGTCTCCAAATATTATCGTTATTTTTGCAAATCAAGCCATAAAAACGATCATTACCTTTTTACCCGCTGATGTATTAGTCATGTGAAGCATTCGAATGCACTGAGACAATGATAATGAGTTCGGTACATTGTTTTGGCCACTGTACCAAAACCATTTTGTGGCATTTTGTGATAAATAGATATGACATATTTTGTTACAAGAAAGGCTATTTAAAAGTCCTGTGCTACGATCCCAAACACACTTAGTCAAGTTGTATAATATAGTGCTCTAGATTCACATTTGCTATAATTTATCCTGAAACACAAGTGCTTTTCTGTGCCAAACATGCATCTGCAAAGTAGGTGCTATATATATATCCTACGCTTACTTCGTAGTGTAGCGTAAAAATATGTATTCTTGGCGTTCGTTGCACACCATGCAAGCATACCCGAAGTTGTGTAGTCATGAGGCATTGATTGACTACCATTAGCAAAAGAAATACTACGCCCAAATCAATGAACAGGTTGCTATCAGTTGCTACATTTATCTTCAAAGCATCAAAAGTTACTAACCATGGGTGGTAACAGCTACGGTAGTAACAGTTACTAAATAGTGGTACTAATATCAAATCTATACTAACTGTTACCACCCTCGCAGTTACTAACTGCCCTTACTACCAGGGTTGTCACATATTTGACAAACCATTACTACCCCAAAGTTAGCAAATACTATAATTGTTTTTCTAATAGTGTAGTATATCCTGTGCTGTAAGTGCACCGGCACGGGCTGGTGGAGCTTTCGCTAGCGTGGAAACTGAGTCTGGGAAAATAGGTCACCTGTTTCACATGCGACCGACCCAGCGGCGGTGGTCGCAGCGATGAGCGGCGGGAGAACGTGCGGACGCGCGTTTGTTTGACATGCAAAGCTGCTGTTGCGCGGCGCCCGCCGCTCTGGCGGGCATTGTCGTCCGCGGAAGGTGCCGGTTAACCATTGTTTTCAGTGGTTTCTGAAAGCCGCGCTCCCCTCCAAGTGTCCTACCTTTGGCACCCCTGTGTTGCGAGGTTCATCATCATCAACCGCCGCTCGACTTTCACGCGTCTGTACATTGATTGAACTAAGTGTATAACGAATAAACAGTTGATATAAAACGTGCCAGTGGTAAGCTTCGGCCGTGTTCGCAGTCGCCCTGTGGCGTTTGCGAACGCACTTTTTATTGGGATTTTCCAATAGTCTACATCTCTTCTCGCGCTCGAATTTGTATGCTTCCACCCTGAATAGTAAGCCTCTGAGCTAGTAGATCAGCTGCGACTGATCCACAGAGCTGAACGAATGGCTCGCGCCAGTGGAGCCCAGGAATACGGACACCACCCTGCCGCACAGACTTCGCTCTTCACCCCGTATATTCCTCGGGGCACGAGTTCAAGCCTGTCTCGATCATGTATATAATAAATTTTTCTACTACTACTACTATTAGGTTTTCAGTGATTCAGCAAAGCATCCCAGGAAGAATTTCGCGAACGGCAGGCATCATAGTATACGTGATACGCTTGCTGTCCCGGTTCTTTGGCTGCTGTACATACACTTGTTCGCGGCCCTGGTCGGAGACTACGCAGCAATTCTTAGTTTAGCGGGAATTCGCGCACATAAATGCGGCGCTGGTGAGCACAAAATCCGAAGTGTCGCATCATTGCACACAACACACCTTTGCCGTTAGCACACAGTGACATTTAACTGGCCGTCTTCAGCCGTGTAATTCAGGTGCATGCCCCTAGGCATGTGCTGCTGCACTGGTGCCTGAAATCAACAGCTGTTCTTCGTTATCTACGCAGCGTATGTTGTGATGTGCTCGCGACCAAACATGTATTTTCGTCCAGCCAGCCATGAATTCCGTCACTAAGTGTCACAGAGAACAGCTGGTCAGTGTGTGGCAGGACCTAAAAAACGCCTGCAAACTTGAGCGTTGTGCGGTGCATCTGCTCCTTGCGCGAAAAGCGTCGCAGAAGACACGGACAAGTGAGCCTGGGTTTTAGCGAGAAATCGAGATGTTGTTGAAAGGAAGAGCAAAAATAAAGGCCCCAAGTGAATGCCTTCTTTCCTAGAACCGCGACAGCAAGCTTCAGGTCCCCTTCTTGTTGAGTCACATCCCGAAATTCCTTTTTATTGACCTGCGCGGAATGCACTTTCAAGTAGACTGCCGTAGTATCCATCCTTGCTCTCTCGTTTGTGTGAACCCTTTCAGCTGTGCACCACGGCACCACATTTCATTATTGGTTAAACTAGCAACATTTGCTGCGACAGAGAAGTACGGCGTGCCATGTGGCTCCTCAACGTGAGAGTACCAATCGAAGAAAATGCAAAAAAGAGAAGTAGTAAAATTATTAAAAAATGAAAAAAAGGCACCACACATGATTGTCACTCCGGTTGAAGCGTAATCAAGAGCAACGAAGGAAAACAGCGCCACTTCGACTTCCCCAGTGAACATGGATAGTCCAAGCGACGACTTTACGGAACTGTGCGACTTCTTAAAGGAGCTCGGCAATTTCTTCCCAAAGAACGCTCTTCTTATGCTTCTTGCAAAAATACTCTATCTAGACGTCCCACAGAAGAAGTCTTTTCACAACTTTAGCAAAGGGCGAATTGTTGAGGGGAACGCGAGATATTTGTGAGCCGGAGAGTGGACGGATGCCGTCTGCTACTGAGTAGGAGCCAGTTGTTCTGTGGAATCAGGTCCTCGCAGCGCGTGCGTCCACTCCTCGACATCGCCCCTGCAAACACGTCTCAAATGACGTCAATTGGTCGCTCGGCGCTTCTGCCACGAGCGAATTTTTTCAACTCTAGCGATATTCACAAGGGTGTCCAGTCATCGCTGTAGCTTGGGCTCGCGCAGCGGCGGCCGCTCCGCTCCTGGGGCAAAATCGCTCGCGTGTGAAACAGGCTTTCCCGTTAATCAGTCGCAAGCAGCTCGGCGCCGACCGTTGGCGGCTGCCATGAGCGGACTCGTGTTTTGTCGCTGCACTCACTCAAGTTCGTGGAAAAGGGCCGCATTACAGCCGGTTTTTTAGACGCCCGCTCCATACCAACTCGGCGCTGTTCTTGGCGGTGGCCAAGCGTACGGTCGCTCTTCTTTTCGAGGTTTGTTGCCGGCAGATGCTAGGCGTGCGACGCAGTGTTTGGTCTCGTGTTCGTTAGCAAGAGCTGAACGGCGGCGCTCGCTTAGAACTCGCTGCCTCGCTTCCGGCATGGCGGCTTGCGGCGCTTCGGAGTTATCGCTGCGGCTACCGCACTTAAGCTCTTGCGCTAGGGAGATCAAAATGCGTCTTTGACGACGTGTTACATCACGGTGAAATTACTTTCATGTCCTATTTTACACGTCTGTTTTTATCTCACCTTGCAGGTATTTTCATAGGCATGCATATTGTTACGTAAAAATGACACGAGGCGTGTCTATTCAGAATCTATATTGACACTGATGCGTATAGCATCGACTAAGATGGAGGACAGCATGCACAGCTGACAGAGCATAGAACTTCGTTTTTGTCTTCTGATGACTGATATGTTAGCTACGTAGCATCACTTCCCGTTGGTAAGAGCGCCGTCTCGGTGCACATTAGGATGGCTGTTCCACTTCCTCCTTTTCACAATAGTTCGAAAGATGACACCAGGTGACGCCACTCAACCAAGCTTGCAAAAAGCGAGAAAAGTGCTTTTGCAAGTACGGTCCTCGCCGCCTCGCGCGTGTCTTGTATGTCGTGCGAGGCGGCGGACATCAATCGATAAAAACCAAGGAAGATAAACGCACCTACTATTCGGCAACTGTGCCCGTTGTTTCAACGACACGATGAAAGGTACTCCAGTGACAGCTGGCAGACTGAAACCGGCGTTGTTTCACTGACGTGTAAACACACGCGCGTACGCACGCACATACACAAACACACACTATCTTTGTCTCTCTGGCTCCCTCACGTCCATGGAATGACGATTGAACATGACATCAACCAAACGCTTTGAAGCGCTTGAGTGCACTGGAATGGCCCTGCCATTTTTTTATGTAGTGACCTTGGCACTGGCTTGATGTACTGTCGTGCGAGCGCGTCATTTTTTTTTCGTGCCAAGCAAACCTGCTCAACCTCAGCCAATGTAGCTTACGCTACAAAAACAGCCAGGCACATTTCAGCACAACATAACCTGTGGATCCTGAGGTTATTTGCTAAACTTCACCCTATCTAACTTCAATAAAAGGGTTACATAACTAAAGTGCCTGTTCTTTGTGATCAGTTGAACACATTATTTGCACTGACACAGAGGAGTTTGAAGCTCTTACAGCCCATGGTTTTTCTAAAACTTCTTTTGAGAATTACGTGGACCACGTATATGGGATGACGTGGAATAATCAGTGAATTGGTTCACGCTGTTTCCCGTCTTGCTTTCATCATCTTTTTGCTACTGCCTAAATTGTGGTAAACTAAGCTCCCATGAAGTGTTTGCTTTAGGCAATTCTTCATTCTCTCCAAGAGGAGATTTCGAAATGCGACGTAATTGCATGAACACACAGTTTGTAGAGTAGCAGCACAATTGAGCTCAGCGTCACACTTAATGGGTGGGTGGGAGAGAGGGGGGTTATGCATATTCAAAAATCATGTAAGGGATTATGACTGCACCTATAGAAGAGCAATAACCCTGAGCCTATGGTGACGTGTTCTACGAGTGTCTTTTCTTATACTCCGTTTTCTACATCAAGTGCAACGCTGTGAAAGCAAGCGAGAATTCTTGCAGTATCTGCGTTCCCACTAAAAATAGTAGGATTATTCTTGCATCTCCGACATGATGAGCTCTATTCTGTCCCCTCTTTTTTTAACATTACCCTCTTCCCTCTGGCACGCAAGCTTAGCACAATATCAGCTTTATTTCATACTTTCTATGCCGATGACATCTCCCTTTGGGTGACCACCGTCAATATTGGCGACATGAAGACCATTCTTCAGTTGGGCGTGGACGCCGTGATATCCCACGCCCGAGCTATCGGACTGAGCTGTTCTGTGACCAAATCGGGGCTTTTGCTCCTCCTGCCTCCAGTAGTGGCTCCCCCGTCTTCTTCTCCACTCACCATCTCCGTTGACGGCACACCACTACCTCTCATCTTTACCCTTCGCATTTTTGGACTCTTTCTTCAATCTAATGGTAAGCACACTACCCTCATCACTCAAACCATAACGCTGTACACCAGACCATGCACCTCATACGCCGCATTGTGAACCGCCACCATGTCGTGCACGGACACGACCTCCGCCGCCTGGTTCAGGCATTCGTTCTCAGCCACTTTGTTTATTCTCTACCGGATCTCTTTCTTTCTCGCGCCGAGAGAGACAAAGTCAACTGCCTTATTTGTCAGGCGTATAAGTCGGCCCTGTCTCTTCCCACATCTACCTCAATGGATCGGCTACTCTCGATGGGTGTCCACAACTCCCTCACGAAGCTGACGGAGGCCCATAGCACGTCCCAGCTCCTCCCGCTGTGTCACACACGGCCAGGTCGCGCACTCTCTACACCCTTACAACTCTCCCCTCTTTTGCCTCTTCGCATCTGACTGCCCATCCTTTCCCACGTCTCTTCCCTTCTAGCCATCGATCCCCTCCCGAAGAATGTGGATCCTGAAGACTACCCCTCCTATAAAACAGCAGCTCGAGCCTCCGCGCTCTGGCGTAAATTCGAACGGGAGCCCGACGTGGCTTACGTGGATGCCGCTCCGTATCGCTATTACGCAGCCCACGCCCTCGCAATCACCAACAAATCCCTCCGACCTATCATTATCGTATCCGTCTGTACTTACAAATCTGTAAAGGCTGACGAGGCAGCTATTGCCCTCACCATACCACAAACCTCAGCAGAATACATTTTCTCCAAATCCAAACACACGGTATACGATTACGCGGTAGGACGGGTGGCGCCCCGTCCGCACGCATTCGGTAGTCTGGCACCATTTTTTCTCGACCCGTTTATATCATCTGGGTACCGGCTCACGCGGATCATCGAGGCAACAAGGCGGCCAATCGCGATTTGAGCGACCGAGCAAGCCCGCCCCCACCAGGAATGAATATGCGAGACGCTCTTCCGCGTACCACGACATCACATTTCACTGCTGTCTCTTCCGCCTCACCTTCCCCCAATCACCAATCCCTTTCCTAGCACCAACGACACCTGTGGCTCTAATTTCAGGCCGAAACCTGCCTTACTCTTGCACGTCTTGCCCTCTTCCACCCCGGAATGTACTCGCCGACCTACTGCTTATGCGGCAGCTCAATCGCTAACTGGGAGCACATATTTTACTCCTGTCCGGCACACTTGACCTCTGCCTCTTGGCACCTTAGAAATCCGCAGCAGTAAGAGGCTACGTTTTCCAGCAACAGCCGGACCTGCCACTTCGGCTGGTGACTTGGGCGTAGGACGTCGTGGCTAGGCACTGCCTGGACACCACAACCGGCAGCCTGAAGGCTGCCCACAACGCTGCTTTTCAATTTTTTTTAACAATATTTTACTTGTTGGCCTTCTGACAAATAGTTTTTTACCACCACAACCAGACATGATGATGATTCATTTTTTTCTTTCTGTTTTGTAGTTCTGAGATAAAAACACCCTATTATACAGCTTTTCTGGGTTATTTCTTGATGATTTACTTGTAACCTTTCGCGACACTCTGCTGGCGAGTTTGAGCTCATGTCGCACGAGCGCTTACAACGATGAAAGCTAGCTGCGAGCCGCGCGAAGTCACACATGTTTTTGACAGAACTTCTTGCATACCCTTCACAGTGTTGCACATCATGTAAGAAATGGAGGAAATGTACATCTGTCAGCATAGGCGTGCACACGAGAGGGACATGGCGATTGCATCCCCCCCCCTTGTCCCCTAAAAAACGGTGCGCCAAACTTCTGCCGTACTATAGTGCCTAGAATGTGCACCCATACAATGCATTCGTTGAGAGGACAGTGCTGCTCTTACCCATTGACTCTCCTTCGAAGGGAAACCTTAAGCATGTGTATGTCCACCAGATGACGCCAGCGATGCTAAGATTATGAATGAGTGCTACGTGTGCCCTGAGGTCACTCAAGGGTGCTCACAAAGTAAGATATATGGTCTGAACATTCATTGGCCACATAAGGTATTGTTCTTTGTTATTTTTCTCATTTTATAGATTATCGAATTTGTGTAGCGTACATTGTGCACGCACTTAAACTTTTACATGCAACCAAAGATTGATTTATTTTCCGCTAGATCACTTGCCATTCACTGAAAAAAAGCAAAGTACACTTCAATTGATGATTTTCGAATGTACAATGAACACTCGAAGAAAAGCTTATGTATAACAATTATGCAAGTCTTGCAAGTGTAATTATACGTGCGTAGATACACGTGTCACCGAGAATACAGGGTACTGAAAATCACGTGTCGCAATAATAAATGCGAAGCATTTCTTAGCAAACTTCAGCACCTCTGAGCGCATCTATCTATCTATCTATCTATCTATCTATCTATCTATCTATCTATCTATCTATCTATCTATCTATCTATCTATCTATCTATCTATCTATCTATCTATCTGTCTGTCGTCTGTCTATCTATCTATCTATCTATCTATCTATCTATCTATCTATCTATCTATCTATCTATCTATCTATCTATCTATCTATCTATCTATCTATCTATCTAGCCACCTACGACTTCTAGCTCTCCTGGCCGTTTTGACAATGATATCAATACCAAGCTTGGTGTGGCATAACATGAATGTATGACGAAGATACATGGTTTGTCAGAACATCAAATTCATGACATGTATGTCATAAATGTCATGGTTGATAATTCATGGTCTTACTGCTCTTGCAGTGGTTTCGTTCACATTACATGTTGCAACACTGGTATAGTATGTCTTTACCTAAGGCCGAACACACGTGACTTACCCTAACATAAAAACTATAATATGCGTGTCATGTGAGAACATAGCTATAGGAAACACCCATGATGCGCTCGCGGCCGTTTCTCTAGCTTCGCTTATACCAAATTTAGTACTACGGAACGTGAATGGATGACGAAGGTATGCGACTGGTGCAAACAAGATAATCATTAGATGCGTGTCACGTAACAACATCCCTACACGCTACGCTCATGATGCGCTCGCGGCTGTTTTGCCAGCTTCACATGTACCAAAATTAGTAATACGTGACGTGAATGAATGACGAAGGTATTTGACTGGTGCAAACATAATAGTATTGAGATACGTGTCATGTGAGAACATGACTACATGCCAAACTCAAGGCGCTAATACACACCGACTGCTCCGGCGTTCTTTTTGTCGCGTCATGACGGCGATGCCACGCCACGCGCGCCGATCTGCTTGTCATATAGAGGTCAGACTCTGCCCAGGCGGCACTGCGAAAAACGCCACCACCAGCGCCCTCGTGGCCACGCCAGTCGTAATTGGGTTGTGCACACAGAGCTGTCCACAAGCGAACGTGCATAGGCTCTCCTCTTTTGTTGGTCTTGAGGCACGGTTTCCTGAAAATCAAGTACCTGGCAACTCTTCATCCTTCAATCCAAGCTCACTCATTAAGAAGGAAGCTCATCAAAACGAAATGCGGGCAGAATGCATATGTTTAATATATTTCGGCATGCTGCACCTGGCAATCTAATTGCAAGCAAGCATTGCATGTCATCGAGTTTGAGGCAAGCACTAAACTAAGTGCATACATGAACAATCTATGCGATCAGAGATATGAAGCTCGCTTTATCCGGCACGAATGGCCTTGGTGATTTTCGCTTTGCAGTTGCGTTCTTGCTTGCAGTTACTTGCTGTGCATTGAAGTAATTTTTAACGCATGCTCAAATTCGCTGTTGACGGTTGTCGTTCGTGTGTATATACTGGAAATGGGGATACATGCGTGTCCACTTTCTCAGTGTACAACAAAACACAAAACTGATGCCTCCGAAATACCTCCCATACTGCCGGAGACCAATGGCAAAAAAAAACTGTTTGTGGTCACGATAATTTTGCTTTTTACCTGCATGACGCACGTGTTCGCATTTACTAGGTAAAGCCAGCACTTCGAGCCTTCAAAGCCCTAGTGTGTGTAATGCTCTGTGGTGGCGATAACTTCAGATTATCGGTGGTCGCAGCGTGTGAAATGTTTATCGCGTCCGGGCGTCACCTGTCTACTGTGGCACGTCGCGCACGTGGTCAGAGGGTCTGTTAAGCTTCATAATTAAAGTTACCTTGATACTCCGTCATGACTACTCAGAAGAACAACAGAAGACCTACATAATCACACTTGCTCAGGCTAATGGCTGTGGAGAACACGAGTAATTTGCTTACCGAACACGTTTGCAATGACCCGTATCCAGCGCTTACGCCGTTGTGCTTCGTGAAAGCAGCAGAAATCAGTAAAACGGAAGCCCTTTACGTCCGTAGCAATCAACAAAGCAAAAGGAGCGTCGACTTGGGTCTTTTTTCGTAGAGCGCGGAGCTCTTGCATGTGCTCTTGTTTTCACCATCGTTCTGGCGACTGAACCATCAAGCACTTCACGGTGGTTTGGTGGCGCGTCCTGTTAACAAAGAGAAACTCGTAGATTCTTTTTTTAAATGTTCAATGCACAAATACACCTAATATTTAGCTCAGTTGTTGTTTTTAACGCTGTAGTTGCATCTGGTTGCCAAGCAAATTGTGCAAGGAAGTGGGGCTTTGCACTACCCAAAACTGCGTCGACGGGTGGTGCTGCGTGTCCTCAAAACTCCAGAGTCTTACGACTACACTCGCAAACAGGTGCCACGAGCGTTGCTTTGGCGCATGCGCGCGAGAGCGCGTCTGGCGTCTCTCTGTCATGAAGAGAGGCAGACGTGGGGCTATCTGGGTAACGTCGTCGTCGGCGCGAAGTGCAGCACGTTGTCTTTCGCACCTGTGACCGGCGGGCCGCGCCGACGGACGCTGGTTGCACTTGTGGTGCCTGGCATCAGACTGTAGAGTGCTCACGGTTTCCTAGCGGAGCGTTGCTGCAGCCAGCGTCGGGCGCGTAACGTTACATTGGAGTATATTGGGCCCTTCGTGATGCGCTCGCCGCTGTTTTACTATCTTCATTACGGAACCTGAATGGACGATGAAGGTATGTGACTGGTGCAGCTATAATACCTATTAGATTCGTGTCATGTAACACACGACTACATGCTACACTCATAGCCCACTGGCAGCCGTTTCATTAGCGCACCATATACCAAATTTGGTTCACACGACGTGAACAGCCGATGAAGGTAAATGGTATGTTTAGACATGATAATCATGACATATATGTCATGTGAAACATGGCTACATGCTGTGGTCATAGCGTGCTCACGGCATATTCGCCAACTGCACTGATACTGACTTTGGTATCACGGCACGTGAATAGACGACGAAGGTAAATGACCCGTCCAAACATGGTAATGATCACATAGAAGTCATGTACTTCATAATTTACCTCCACTTCGTAAGGTTGTGCTGATTTTAATTAAAGTGAGATATCAACACTGCTCATTCGTGCTTCGCATAAATCGATTCCCACTGTACGTGGAAACTGCAAATTTTTTATTGTTTGTTGTCGCATGCCCGGCTGCATTCTTTTTTTTTCTTTTTACGAGCTCACTCGTGCAAGCTGCGATGTGCACGACGCTTCTTTTTAATGCATCCGCTTCCTCGTACTACGCCACCCTACGCACATTTCCATTCACGCATTTTGCAAGAATGCCTTCAGTAATCCCTGCAACAACGGGTGCATACTGCACTCGACGAAATATGTCTTAGGCCTCGACTTTCAATGCGATGCATTTCTAGCAAACTTTGGCGAATTTGAATCTATCTATCTATCTATCTATCTATCTATATCTATCTATCTATCTATCTATCTATCTATCTATCTATCTATCTATCTATCTATCTATCTGTCTATCTATCTATCTATCTATCTATCTATCTATCTATCTATCTATCTATCTGACCGCCTACGACTTGTAGCTCTCCTTGCCGTTTCGATAATGGCATCGCTACCAAAATTGGTGTGGGTTAACAAGACTGTATTACGAGCATAATTGACCATGCTTAACATGAAAATCATGATATGTACATCAGAAATGTCATGATTTACATTACATGGTCTTGGTGCTATCTCAGTGGCTTCGTTTACAAGACATGTTGCAAAACTGGTATAGCATAACATGACTGCATGGCGAGCACAATTGACAAACCGTAACATTACATGACATAACTCATGACATGCATGTCACGTACCTCACGAGTTATGACTACATGACACACTTATGATACGCTCGCGGCCGTTTCGCTAGGTTCACATATACCAATTTTGGTTTTTCGGGACACGAATGAATGACGAATGTATGTGACTGGTGCAAACATGATAATCATGTACTGTGTGTCATGTGACAACATGACTACACGCAAAGCTCATAATGCGCTTTCGGCCGTTTTGCTAGCTTCACATATACCAAATTTGGTATTATATGATGCGAACGGACTGCAAAGGTAAATGACACGTCCAAACATGATAATCATGATAGGCGTGGCATGTAACAACTTGATAACATAAAACACTCATAGTGCACTCGCAGATGTTTCGGTAACTTTACTGATACCAAATTTGGTATTACGGGACGTGAATGGACAATGACGGTGTGAGACTGGTGGGAACATGATGATCATGAGATGCGTGTCAATTAACAACACGAGTACATGCCCCGCTCATAATGCCCTCGTGGCGTTTCGGCTGCTCTACATGTACCAAAGGTTGTGTTACGTGACGTGAGCTGGCTGCCAAGGTATATAATATGCCCAAACATGATAATCATGACATGCGTATCATGTAAAACATCACTACATGTTACGCTCACAGCGTGCTCGCCTCCCTTTCGCTAGCTCCACATATACCAAACTTGGTATGGATGGAAAGTCCTTTATTGAAAAAAGAGAGGCACAGGACATAGGTGGAGATAATTACGACTTTCTAACTACACTACAAGTTCACAGTGTCACGGGTTTTACACCTATTGTATTCAACATCACTGGTACTGGGGCGGTATAGGGTCAGTACTGTGGTGTGTCGGACCCCCTAAACCACTCTGATCAGGCCACTCTGACTTCCATATTGGGCAAATAATAACTGCTTGTCCAGGTCCGTAAGAAGCGCTTCACGATAATTTGTGGTTTGCAAAGCGTGTATGACCATTCGCCCTTTTTCAAACGCGGAACACTGCAACCTGCAGTAAGTAGTGAAGGTCTTCGCGGCAGCGCAGTTCGCAGTGAGTGCACGTCACTTTCGATATGACCGGTTGTCGCCATTTTGTTAAAGGGTATTGTGTGTATGCCAAACTTGCGTAGGCCTTATTATTTAAGACTTCTTGGTAGCGTGAAAGCGTACTTTTGCTGGACAATAGGACTGCTGGGGTAACCTGCGCAATGCGTTTTTTACTAGCATGACGCACGGACGTGCGCACGTAGTGCGTTGTGGCTACCAAGGAAGCCATTTGACTTAAGAGCTCATACAGGTTCACTCTGAAAGGTGGAGACCGAGAAAGATTGGTGGACCCACCTGCAGAAGCAGCAGCGGCGTGGGCCGCCGTATTGCCCCCGGGCACACCCATATGCCCCGGCGCCTAGATAATTTTTATTGGCCTGTCAGATTTTTTATGTCTACAGATGACGCTTTGAGTGGCAGCAGCTGCAGCATCCTCGGACGCTGGGCGAAATATTTCCGAGTAGGAAGCTTGAGATTCGGTAAAGAATTGAACGGGTTTCTGTATAGTGTATGGGAGGCTTGCAGTCGCTCCCCATATGGCAAGTAGTTTGGCATGCTTAGGGGTACCGTTCGGTAGATAGCACCTGTAGGCCCCAGTGTACTCGGTGGTCTGCGCGCAGATCCATGCTATACAAGCTTCGCCTTCGAAAATGGCAGCGTCTGTTTATATGTCGAAGGTATCTAAGCTCACTTCCCTGAGTTGTCGCGTGGCAAGAAGCTGGCGGTCAGTATTATTGTGACGAGATATGGGGCGACGGAACAGTCGAGAGGCTATTGGAGTTTTCGGAGAGGCTAGTGGGTAAGGACTGATTAGGAAGAGGTGCATCATCATGCCGCTGACAATCCCAGGCCAGAAGGCGACGACCATTCCGGCGTGTTTTTTAGGCGGATGTGGTGTCGAGTGTTGGCTTCACGGATGACGTCTTGCAGAGTGGGCAAGCCCCCTGCGCTTTCAAGGGCGGTTATATTAGTGTGTTTAGGGAGCCCCGTGATGGTACGGACAGTAGCCCGATGAAGGCTTTTCATATTTTGGATGTCCGTAGGAGAGAACGTGTGTCTGGGTGTGCCATACAAAATCATTACAACAGCCGCAGATCTTGGGAGAGTGCGATAGGATTGTTGTTGTGCACCTCCGTATTTGTTGGACAGACGACATACCATATGTTACGCGGCTGGCCATGCCTGCCGCAGTCCAGGTAGCCACTTTTGTGGGCTGTTGAAACTGGCTATTGGTAAACCTAAATCTTTGATTTGTTCGTTTTTTATTGTATAGTGTGTGATCCAATATGGAGTGAGATATTTTCGGGTTTGTGTTTCTTGCCGTCTATGCTTATATGTTCTGTCTTATGTGGAGCCAGCTGTAGGCCTATTTCCTTAAGAGTGGACTCTAAACTAAGAAAGGCTGCCTGCAGCTCGGTCTGCATTGATTCTTTGTCAGAATAATCAACTGCCTCTGTCCATAAAGTAATATCATCGGAATAGATGGCGAGGCTAGCCGTGGTGTGCCGTTCAAGGTTTTCTGCTACCCTGCTCATGGCCAGATTAAACAGCGTAGGTCCTATAATAGATCCCTGTGGAACACCTCTGTCCAAGTAGTGAGACTTCGGGCTCTACCCAGGTGATGGCGAATGGGCCGAGCGGCAAGAAAATTTCGAATCCATGTCTGCGCACGCTGACTTGGGTAGCGCTTAGCTAGTTCTTCAAGAATAGCGTTATGGTGAACATTATCGAATGCTTTCTGCATGTCGACGGCCAGCAAGTAGTCTGGTAACATCTTTCTTGAGGTACGATTGATAACGCGCCGTAGCAGCCAAAGGCAGTTATGGATGCCGAGGTTAGGGCGAAAACCCGCCTGGGCTGGATGGTATCCTGGCCGGGCTATCTTGAGATAATGGGACAAGCGTGTGCGACTCATGCGTTGAATGAGTCTACATAAAGTAGAAGTTAAGGATATTGGCTGGAGGTTCTTGCAGAGGGTCTTGTCTTTTCCATGTTTCGGAATAGTGTAAATGAGAGAAAGCTTGAGGTTTTCCGGACCATTTCTTGAGGCCCATAGGTCATTGATTACCGCCAAAATTGCGTCCTGGGCTTCATCTGCGAGGTTACGGAGTTCTTGCCACGTGATTCAGTCGTGGTCAAGCGGAGATCGAGGACGCCCATGTTTGATGGCTGCCAGTATTTCTCCCCTGCTAAATGGGCGATTGAGATTCGGATCAGGTTGCGTTATGGTGCAGGCTTTCGGAGATGCAGGCGGAGTGAGCGAAGCGTGAGGAAAGAAAGTGGTAATAACTTCGTCTTCCACCACTGACGGATCTGCTTTGAGGAACAGCTCAGCCAGAGAAGAGTTGCCCTTTCCTTTCCCGTTGAGGCTACGAAAAATGCGCCTTAGACCTTGAAGGTCCGGTAAACGGCCAAGGCGTTCGCAACTGGATTGCCAGGCTTCACTTTGAAGTTTGAACAGATATTCATTGATAAGCTTAAATTAATGCTTAATTTTTATTAGGTCAGAGTGTCGTTTGCCGTGCGAGCGGTATTTTCTGACTAACTAGTCTGCAGTCTTCATAAATTGCCTAAATGGTTATCCATCGGTTGAGTATGGTCTTCGCATGGCACTGTTTCGTGTGCCAGCTCACGGGCCTGTTGAACAATGTCTAGAAGGCCTTCAACTGTCGAGAAAGATCCAGTAACATTACTATGAAAATTACTTCAATTGGTGATCGTTGTTGTTGTTTTGATCCGGAGGCGTTTTCGATGAAGTGCCACGAATATCGGAAGATGATACATGCCCCATGACTGGCTGGAAACAGTCCAGTGTCTTACAAATTGGGGGCTGGCGAGGGTGAGATCTGGGGTTGTGTCTCCCTGTGCTCTATGTAGTTTTATTCTTGTAGGGGTGGCGAGGGCGTTAAAAATTTCTATAGAAGAGAGTTCAACAGCGTCATATAGATAATTTCCACGTTTATTTGCCTTTTGTGTACCCCAAGTAGGGTGATGAGCAATAAAATCACCTCCAATGAGCAGAAGGAGGTTCTTAGATGCTTGCCTTAGCGTCCCCAGCCATGTGTATGGTCCAACTGAATCTTTTCCTGGGCGAAAGTGCGCAGAAACGACCTCAAAGGGCTTTTGGCCAGGAGAACAAATTTTACCAGCTACTATTTTGCGAGGATTAGAACTGAGATCAGGAATGTCTAATTTAGTAGCCGGGCAGTCATTACGCACCAGATGCGCTGCCTGGCCTTTAGGACGCTGCCGCTCATGTTTTATGGTTGGTGTCTGAAAAGCACGGTAACCAGGTAGCGAGCACGTGCCGCGCGTCTCCTGGAGAAGAAGCAACAAGGGGCGATGCCTTTGAACATAATACAGAGAGTGTAGCACGTTTGGTTAAAACTACAACAATTCCACTGAACTCCGTGAGCGAAAGAGCTCATGAGGAAGGCTCTGGTTCGCGGCGCTCTTTGCCATCCGCGAGGACGGTGCGCTGCAGTTCATCAAACATATTTTGAAACCGAGTTTGCATGATATGTTAGAGTGTTAACTATCTCCGACCGAATCACATGCTCTAGCTTACTAGATTCTTCAGCCCGTTCTTGTGGCAGGAACCAAATAATGTGAGAATAGGCGGAGTCCTTCTCTGTGACCGGTTTAGAACGACGTGTCGGAAAACGGCTTTTCCTTTTATTTCGAGACCGACTGCGGCTTGGCGTTAGGGACTGATTCCCTTTCTTTTTGTTCAGTATGAAATCGTGAAGTCTCTGATTTTCCTGCCGTAATTCATTTACTTCTTGGCGAAGGCTGTTAATAAGCTGAGTCAGATAGGAAAAAGCGGCTGTTCGAGCCCAGGTTACCTTCCGAGGCGTCGGAGGGGTAGGCTGTGTGGCAGATGTCTTAGATGATGAATCATTAGTGTTGCGAGGAAGGGCTGATTCAGATATACTTCGTTCAGGACAACGAGGGCTGAGTGAAATGCGTCTGGATGCTCCACAAACCACGCAATGAGGAAACTGCTTACAGTTTGGGTCGACCTCATACGGAGCTTTGCCACAGCCCCGGCATACTGACGAGAAGGAACAGTATTTGGCAACATGGCCCAAACGATGACAGTTGTAGCATGCGACCGGGCAAGGCCGATATTTGTGAACACGGATGACTTCATATTCAAACCCCATGCTTTTGTTAAGGAGTCTGTATCAAATGACAAAAGCAGCAGCTGTGTTTTACTGAGCATGCGCACATCGGTGATTGTTGCCTGTTCACAGCGCAGATGCGCTTTGGTGTACTCAATTGTTAGGCCGGGCCTGGTCTTTATTACCCCACAAGAGCTGCCGACTGCATGTACGTGTAGCTGAAGATGCAATGTGTCGACATCAATTACTCGCATGCTACCATTGACTGTTGCCACTAAGCGCGAGAGTGTACATAGTTTGCGAAAATTACCTTCGTCACGAAGTGTGATCCGCACGCAGTTACTGGTTATGTCAAAGCGGAGAATTGACATTTCTGCAATAATGGTTGATGGAGCGCTTTGCTCTATGGCGTCTGTAAGGGCTTGTTTCGGAATGTCTGTCAAATGGACTTTGTTGAGCGGCCTGATGAAACAGTATAGCAGGGCCGGCTCACCCGTTCGGCATGCAGTCCGTTCGGTTACACTTGGCGTCGGTAACACACGGCGTTATTCTTTTGTGCACCATTGTCGAGAAGTTTGGTGTTGCTGGTAGAAGAGCCCACGGCCGTGTCGTGAACACGATGTTCAGTAGACGATTCTGATGACAACGTAGACTGCGTTGCATCCATTTTCTCGTTTTCGTCAGCGTTGGGAAATCGCTTGAGTTCACTGGAACAATTCTGCATGCCATGGTTGTTTTCATAGTAGGCGTCTTGATATTCGGAGTGAAACGCGCCGGGCGTAACAGGTTCACCAGGCACGGCACGGCCGCTCGGACGCGGTGCGAACGTGGCCGCCGGCAGCAGCGCCCTAGTCCAGTCCGAAGCTGCTCACTTGGCTTAGGATGGTCAGTTCACAAAACACAGAGAAAAAGAGAAAAAGGTTCTTCAAAAACGCTGTCTGTGCGACACAGGCTCACCGTGTAACTGGCATTCACTTCTGTGGCGACAAACCCAGTTCAATCAGCCGAAAAAATTAGTCAATCTTCCAAGAAAACAAGGAGCCGAGGTCAGTCACGTATGCCATCGTGGGCGCTCAGCAGCGGCCCCTCCAAATTTGGTATCAGGTGACGTGAATAGACGACGAAAGTAAAGAGCTCGTGCAAACATGATAATCATGAAATGCGTGTCATGTAAAGCACGAGTACATGCTATGCTCATTGCATACTCGCGGCCGTTCTGCTAGTTCTACATATACCAAATTCAATAATATATGACGCGAATGGATTACAAAGGTAAATGATAGGTCCAAACATGATAGACATGATATGCGTGTCATGTGAAACATTACATGCTACGTTCATAGCGTGCTCGTGGCCGTTTCGCTAGCTCAACATATATCCAATTTGGTATCACGCGACACGAATAAACGAAGGTACATGACTCATCTATATGTAAGAATTATGACATGCACGTTACGTACGGCATGACTTACGTCTGCCTCTTAACGTTGTGTTGATATTAAAGGGCTCGTGAAACACCCAGAGGCTGAAATGTGAATGCGGCGTTCGTGTTGTATATAAGTGCGCAGTTAACGATGGTGGAATTCCATGGCGTTCCTCGTTTCGCTTTTTCTTTCGCTAGGCTGCGTTCGTCGGCTAGTTTGATCACCTCCTCTAGTGCCCTTCCGATGCATCTCAGGTGAAAACGCTACAGGCGTGTATGTACTTTACCAGATAGGTTGCCGCGGGACCACTAGAGGACAGCGAAACGAGCGGACACCTCCGCAACGGCTCCGCCTTTTGACTCTGATTGCAGTGGTCAAGAGTAGACAATCTTTCTGCATTACCCACCTGTCCTCTTCGGCAAGTTCTGGGGCACACACAGTCAGCACGATTGGCCTGGCAGACCCCATTTTCATCCTCTTTCAGTACATTGTTCCAATCTTACCCGCTAGGCCTCGCATAGGCCTAGCTTGAATACACACCCCATTTGACGCTGGCGTTCCTGGCTCTGCGCGACCATAATGCCGGAAGCCATGTAGATGAAAAAGTGATCACAGAAGAAGAAGCTAATGTGCCTGGCTGGATCCTAAGAAACGCCCTGCAAGCCCGCTACAAGCTATCGCGAAACGACATCACGTCCCCAGCTGTGCCTTGCATACCGGAGCATCAAAAAAGGTTGCAGCCGCCAGCCGGCTTTCGCCTCCACCCACTGATCAATGCCGTGTAGAGTACTCGACGTCCGTAAGTGCAGCAAGACTAAGTTTTAGAACCCCTGCCACACTCTAATACAGAAGGGTGTTAAAAAGGTGTGTGGATTGTTTTTTTTGTACTAATGCAGCTGCCAACATGGTTAATCCGTTTAGGGACTATCGGTCCCAGGTCTAACAGTTAGACCCCACAGACTACCTCAGGGGATTAACAATTATTCTTCACATATACACTTTAGCAGCTAACCGTTAGTCCCACAAAGCACATCGAAGTACTAATGTTTACTTCTCACATTTACACCTTATTGGGCAACCGTTAGTTCTCACATTTACACCTTAATGGGCAACTGTTGGTCATCTCAGCCTGTCCTCGCCGGACGAACGGGTGGTCTACTGAAATACTCCTATCGGATAAACTTTTTATACCCAGTTCAAATATTGTTTTTCTATTTACTCTCTGCCAGGCGTAATAGTTTTTTCACCTGTTTTTCTGAGCACGGCGAAACAAATGGCGTAGAAAAAAACACGAAAAAAATTATTTAGCCTCCTTTGTATCACTGCTATCGCAGTTACTGCAACAACGAAAGACAAAAGTGGGACAATAAATACACAAACTGATACACAAACTTAAATCCTTAGGTAGGACAGATACTCAGATCATTGATGAGCAAGCAGCACGTTTCTTGTGCATCGATCCTAGCTCGCCCACCCCCTACCTGTCTGCCCCGGACGCGATGGAGGAGGATTCTCTCGGAAGCTCCTTCACCACCGCCGAGATGGGCTCAACGGCAAGTGAGGTGAAGAAGCGGACATCGAACTCCTCACAGAACACATTAACGAAACCTGCGAAATAAGACACGTCCCCCTTGGGTGGCGGGAGGCGTCTGTCATATTAATCCCAAATCTGGGAATCCCCAGCCATAAGCTCACTTCGCCCCATCTCACTCACGCCCTGTGTGGGTAAAGTGGCTGAGCATGTCATCCTCAAACGTGTCACCGAATTCGTCGAGGAGCGACGAACGCTACCATTCAATCAAATGAGCTTCCGTCTGGCCATGTTCAAACAGGGCGTCATCGTGATGCTAAAACACGAGCTTCTGGACAAAGTCACCAGGGACACGAGAGCCATCTCAGCGGTCGCTCTTGAGAAAGCGTTCGATCGAGAAAACCACTCACACATTCTTGCCTCTATTAAGGAAGCTTGACAAAGAACATTCTTTTATGTTTATGTTAGCTCGTTTTTTGTGACAGAAGAGCCATCTTGCAGCTAGGCTCATTGGGCTCACAGCAATTCAAGCTAGAGCGGAGAGGCAAACGTCAAGGCACTGTAATATCTCCGCTCCTAATTATTCTATCCATGTGCACACTTTCGCAGCAACTTTCACAAATCGCCGGCATCGCGAATGCTTTCTACGCCTATGACATTTTAATCTGGTGTACGAGGGGCAACAACGGAAACAAAGAAAAAAGAGTGCAATAAGCAGTTAACACGTTACAAGCGTTTCTACGGAAGGCTGGTCTCCCCTTATCAGCAGGAAAATCAAATTTATTACTTTATCAACCCGAATACAAGGCACGTAACGGCGTTTACTCCAGTGGCACTAGTCATCGTAAACGACTACAAAACGACTCGCCTGCACATGTGTAATTGTGCCTGGAAGTAAACAACGCGATGGACGCAGCTAATACACTGCATGTGCTGCCGCGTCCCCCTAGTGGACGTGGCCCAATCTTGCCGAAGTGGAGAGTAGCGAGGAGTTTTAGATGCGGAAGTTGCTGCATCGGCAAGTTCTGGGGCACACACAGCCAGCACGATTGGCCTGGCAGACCCCCTTTTCATCCTCTGCGGCAACTTCCGCATCTGATGCTGAAGTTGCCGCTCGCTCAGTTGCCGCTCGTCGGTTGGTTTGTACGGTGCGTCGACGTCCAAAGTCGCGGTGAAATGAATTCCAACGAATCCACAAACACAATGATCGACGTCCCTTCGACCAGCGCCGTCCTTTCGCATACGTGTGTACGTGTTCACTCATTTAACACCCCCTTCTACAACCACGTTAATCAATTTAGCCATCGACCCAAGTAAGTCGCAATTTAACACCCCATTTCACAACCACGTTAACCAATTTAGCCTTCGACACAAGTAAGTCGCACTTTAACACCCCGTTAACCAATTATATGCTCCGCATCCTCCTCAGTGTTCCCCCGAGGGAAGCTGCGGGCAATTTTTTTGACCTATTACTTGTTTGAATACATAGCAGTATGTTTTATAACGAAAAGTGTGGTTTAAAAAAATTGTCCTCGTATCCGCATGTCAATCTGCAAATATTGTTGAAAGACGATAGTCTTCGGTGTGAAGAGAGTGAACAAAACATTCATTTGATGTTTTGCACAAGAAAATCGGTGAAAGGTATTCTGGAGGCACTTCGTCAGAGTGCCTCGAGCGTGCAGCGGAGGCGATGTAGCGCATAAAGTCACGTCACACGTGAGAAGTGAGCGCCATATGGCAGTTTTCTTCGAAAATGAAGCACGTGGATTTGAGACGGTTGTGTGCGCCTGTCTCAGAGGTGATAAGGTGTAGAACGCAAGGTGTTGGGTAGGGGCCACCACCATCTCGTCTTAGCAAAGCATAGGAAACACTCGCTTTTACGTGCAAGCGTTGCATGGTCCGCGCAGCACGATAAGCGCTACGGTTCTTAAAATTACTTATGTAGGCCTTTTCTAGTTGAAGACGCACATGTAGAACATATACGCGTTGTTATGGTGCCCAATACATGCCAAAAAATGCCTTTTAATTGATAATTGCACAAGTAATAATGCAAAATCTTGAGCAACATTGGTGGGCGCTGCGGATGGGGTCGGCCGTTTCTAGTGCCTGGTGCTGTTAAGAGTGGACAAACAGACAATTGTACAGACAAACAGATAGACGGACAGAACGACAGACAGACAGACAGACAGACAGACAGACAGACAGACAGACAGACAGACAGACAGACAGACAGACAGACAGATAGACAGACACACAGACAGACAGAGCAAAGTTTTTGCGTCGAAGGTCCTTAAGAAAGACTATCGTCATTAAAATACTATGAGTGCCGCGTTAGGTGATGTCACCCGCTTCGCCTACAATGCCGGGGTTCTAGGAGAGACGCACGGTGATCGGACGCGACACTCATCAGCTCCGTCGTTTTTCGGCTGGAACAGTGCTCTTTTCAGTGGCTGCTCTAAACCTTGTGCGGCTGCATCTGCAAAGTCAGCAAGATTCTGGAGACGCTGATCTTACCAAGGTGTGCCCAATTTTCGGCCACTTCGAGCAACTTCGCATCACGAAGTAGCGACCGAGCTAAGCCTCACGGCTGCGGCTCCACCGCTGCTGGATGCAGAGACGCCCGTCGGTCAACTCCTCAACATGGCGCTGCCTGAACAACGTTACTACGACCCTACGACTCTGTCGTGGTCATATATCTTGACAAATCAATCAGACGATGGCCCATCCACCATTTCGGCGGAGCAAGCCGACATTTCTCAACTTGTCGAGGGACGGCGTCGCCGCCGAAGAAACGCGGAAGGAGCGTCGGCACTGGAAACTCCTCTCAACATTCCAACCACTGGAGACGCTCGCGGTATATCTCCTAAAGCTCCATAAAAGGCTTCACCAGCCTCCAAGTGGACGCCGAAACCAACGGTCAGGATGCATCCAGGCGACTACGTGATTGTGCTCAAGTAACGCATTACAGTAGCCCTCAAGACAGCGTTTCAAAAAGGTGAGCTTGGCACTGCTATTTCCCAACTCATCGGAAGGCAGCATATGAATGACATCACCATTTCTCCAAATTGGGAGCGAAAAATAATGATTTGTGGCAGGCAGATTAACGAGGTGGTCCAGAAACTGCTGTCAGACTTTCAAAACAACACCAGCAAAGAACTGCTGCCACTTCGCGGTCACCTCTAGCTCACCTGTGATGTGTGTCGCGGCATGATTTCTGTGTACAACCTCGAAAACAGTGCGTCCCTGAAACATAGTGTGCACTGGCATGGTGGTGAACTAGTCTATGCGCGCAAGCTGGGGAACTCCGACGTAGCTGTGTTGACTTTCGCGGGGAGTTCCGCGTTGCATCCACTATAACGCAGAACTGACTCCTATCAGGGAGTACAAGAAGACAGTGCCAGCGTGCTACCGCTGTGGCGCACTGATGCGCCGGGTGAATATCTGTCACAACCCGGTCACCGAAAGATGCAGCCTTTGTGGCCCAAACGTGGGCGCTGTTCCTGAGGGGATCTCCCCCCCGAATGCAACACAACGTGCACAGTTTGCGGGGGTCCGCACCTCACCAGCTCCCGCGAATTCACCGAAAAATTCATCACAACAACAAAACCGGACGCCACCCAAACCAAAGCGCCAACTCCTGGCAAAGCAACAACGGCAATGCTACCACCTGGCGCGGCGGAATTTCCAGCTCTCGGCGCTCCATCTTGCAACGCTGCACGCAACCAACCTAAGGTAGACGATTGGGCGGAGATCACCTACTCTCCCTCCCCTCCACCTTCTTCTCCCACAAGCACTACCGAAACAGAAAAACTCAGGCACGAGCTCGCCCTTTTGCGATCTCAGAGCAAAAGACTAGCCAGTGAATTTGACTCGCTCAGAACCAATCCCACTACTCAGCCCACGTTGATCAACGAAGTGCAAAATATAACAGACAGGGAGATTCCTACTTCTGTAGAGAGTCGCGTGGCGGCCCTGGAGACCCAGGTGAATGCAATAGAAACACAATTGGCTGACCTCCCCAACATTATCCACGATACCATCGCACGACAGATGGAAACTGCCATCGCACAGGTGACAAACTGTAACTCA
Organism: Rhipicephalus annulatus; assembly: GCA_013436015.1. Taxonomy (NCBI): domain Eukaryota; kingdom Metazoa; phylum Arthropoda; class Arachnida; order Ixodida; family Ixodidae; genus Rhipicephalus; species Rhipicephalus annulatus. The sequence goes on along the minus strand of WOVY01000230.1, from coordinate 124,927 downwards.
CAATATGCAAAAGTGGATACAAGACAGTCCACGCGTTCTTAAGCACGTAGGGCCCTTTAGAAACGTTCATCGCTCCTCACAATTTAACAGAGTGACTCCAGATGAGTCTTACTTTTCTGAAGACTCCAGCACTTCAGCACAGGATGCTAGTGAACTGGGTAATCTTAACAACACAACCCCACCTTTCATTTCCGAACATGGCCCCCAACCCTAGGTCGCGATCCAGAGCAACTCAGCCGTTGTTACTAACACAGTGGAACTGCAGAGGTCTCAAGAACCACAAGAAGCGAGTTTGTTTCTACCTCTATCTTGAGACCTTTTAGTTCCTTGTTGCCGTGGTTGCCCTTCAGAAACCCGGCACGGACGTCAAACTCACAAACTACAGTACCTTTCGACACAACCCGGAGACATGTATACTTGTTCACAAGCAATATACCACCCAGGAAGTCACACTCCCCACAACACCGCCTTTCCCATGCACGATGGTGTTGGTGCTCCCAATAAGGCGATCTGACCCACCTGTTCATATTTTAAAGATTTTCTGTCCTCCAAAGCTTACGAACGTCACGTTGAGCAAAACTTTCACACAAGGTATGCAGGTGGCAGGAAGGGACCCCCTCCTTATCGTCGGCAACTTCAATGCCCCAAACAGGTTTTGGGGTTACCTGCGAGAAGTCACGCATGGAAGGAAGCTTGCGAAACTTCTTTCTACACTTGGACTCACCCTCCACACTGATCCCGCCAGCCCAACACGTGTAGGCAACTATGTTCAATGAGATACTTGCCCGGACCTCACAATTACATGCAACATACGACATGCCGACTGGCTGAACACACAGAACACTCTCGGTAGTGATCATTGTGTATTAAACACAATCGTGTGCACGCGTCTCTTAAAACGCCCACTTACACAAGTTCATATCCCAGACTGGACAACTTTCCGCACCTCTCTACCTATCGTAGACCCTCTACAGTCGGTTATACGACATCTGCTCTAAATCACTGACATCTACACTGAAACAACGCGAACGGCTGATACAGCTCACGGAAACTCAAACGGACATGGACAACCACCTCCTCCATCTTTGGCAGGCCCGCCGCAGCCTCATCAAACGATGGAAAAAATTGCCCGCAGCTTCCCTCGGGGGAACACTGAGGAGGATGCGGAGCATATAATTGGTTAATGGGGTGTTAAAGTGCGACTTACTTGGGTCGATGGTTAAATTGGTTGACGTGGTTGTGAAATGGGGTGTTAAATTGCGACTTACTTGGGTCGATGGCTAAATTGGTTAACGTGGTTGTAGGAGGGGGTGTTAAATGAGTGAACACGTACACACGTATGCGAAAGGGCGGCGCTGGTCGAAGGGACGTCGATCATTGTGTTTGTGGATTCGTTGGAATTTATTTCACCGCGACCTTGGACGTCGACGCGCCGTACAAACCAACCGACGAGCGGCAACTGAGCGAGCGAGCGCCGACCTTGAGTATATATACAGCGCGACGGCGTATGCACTGTCAGCTGTTGAATGTTCTCGAAGCGCGACGGCGCATGCGCGTCCACTGGAGAATCAGGAGAATTGTAGAATGTTCTCGAAGGGGAGAAGCGCGCGCGGCACAGATGGTGGGTGACGGTGCATGCGCGCGTCAGCTGTCGAATGTTCGAGAAGGGGGAAAAGCGCAACGGCGCATGCGCGTGCGTCAGCTGCCGATGTCCTCGAAGCGCGACGGCGCATGCGCGCGCGTCAGCTGCCGATGTTCTCGAAGCGTGACGGCGCGTGCGCGCTACATTATACAGCTAGCGAATGTTCGTGAAGAGGAGAAGCGCACGCGGTGTGTAGAGGAGGAAGGGTGCACAGATGGTGGAGGAGTGAAGCGCGCGCGGTGTGTAGAGGAGGAAGGAATGCACAGATGGTGGAAGAAGGAGGAGGAAGCTTGCGTATGGCGCCGCACTACAAGCCTCGAGTATTAGATGCTCCGCATCTAAAACAGAAACACAACAGACGCCTCAAGAAACGCCTCCTAGAACTCACGCAGCAAGCTGTGGAATATACTGCTTAGCTAGCCGACACTAACCGAATGGACAGGTGCAACACGGCTGCGCGCCAGATGTCTGGTCACAACAAGTGGTGCCTGTTTCGCGCTTTTATTGATCCAACACAAACACGCATGGAAACTCAACGTGACTTACATAAGGTCATGCAGAACTTTACAGGAATGACAACACAGCTGGCACACACACTCAGGGACCAATACCTGTGCACCACCAAGGACCCCCGGACCGCCGCATACTCTTAGGCAGGCAAAAAGAACACACAGTTGGACACCCCGTTCCAGCTTCACGACCTCCAGGCGGCCTTACGCAAGATGAAGCGTGGAACTGCAACTGGGCGTGACCATGTTACGGTCAAACTGTTGGCCACTCTTCCCGATGCAGCCTACGCCAAGCTCCTCAAACATCAATAGCATTTGGGATGGAGAAACTCCTCTCCCTCTTGAACGGAAATCAGCTGTCGTGACCTTCATCCCGAAGGCAGGTAAACCTATCAACGTGAAGAACCTTCACGCCATCTCCCTCACGTCTTCTGTCGGCAAGCTAATGGAAACGATGGTGCGCGACAGATGAAAAACATTTATTATAAAAGAGAGAGGTACGGGGCCAAAGCATGACCCCGCTACATGGTTGGCGTCCTTAGTCCGGGACACCGCATGACGAGGCCCCTACTAGCGCCCGTCTCACCAGAGCCCGTTGAGACTCTAGTGATGAGCAGTTGAGGAGGGCAGTCTCCCATGCCTCTCGGGAAGTGGTAGAGAAAGGAGGTAGGTGGGGATTTTACGGACATGCCCATACCATGTGGAAGATATCACACGTCTGCTCACACTGTGTTTTAGAATTGTTTTAGGATTGTTTTAGGATTGCAAATGTTTTAGGATTGCAGGACAAAGTAGAGTACCTGTCTGCAGGCGCCTTAGAGTTCGCTCTTCCACCTTACTGAGCCCCTTTGCAGGAGCCGGGTAAAGGTGGTGAGTGTCGCGATAATAGGTCAGAATTTCTTTGAACTGCAGCAGCAGTGTATTGGCCTCCGAGTCATAAGAGCCAAGGTGAAGAGCCCGGTGGGTAAGTGCTCGGGCGGCCACGTCAGCGGCCTCATTACCTCGTAAGCCATGATGGCCAGGAGCCCATACGATGCGTTTCGGGGCTGGATCAGCGAGAGCCGGTTTTAGAATTAGGCTGGCTAGGGGGGATATCTCTCCTGTCAAGTAATGAGCACATGCTTTCCGGGAGTCCGTGATGATAACTTTAGAGTTGGGGTCCGCAGCAGCAAGCGCTATCGCGACTTCCTCGGCGCGCTCTGGATTTTTTGCTCGAAAGGAGAGCCCCCCTATCGGAAAAAAAAACGAATGGTGGGCATGGTGGAAACCACCACCCACCATTATAGTGGATTAATGTAGTGGGTGAATGGTGGGAAACGCCCACCATGGCGCATGGTGGGTATGGTGGGTGCTGCAGTGCCGGCAACGCTTGAGCGCGATATGGCGTCAGAATCACCGTGACGAGGTGCCACAAAAAATAAAAAAGAATTCTATAAAAACGGTATAAAAAACACCTGTCCCATGAAAAAAAAACGAGGCGCCCCGGAGGATCGAACCTCCAACCTGCGGATTCCCATATGAAGACGCTAACCACTGCGCCACACCAACATGACGTTGATTGAGTGTTAAATACTTAGTTGGCATACAAATTTAAGGTTCAACTTAAGCTATGTTTGTCGCGTACACAACATAACATCTACACCTGCTACTAAAAATTGCACATTTATTAAACACAAGCAACTGTGGCCTCTAACGATTGCCACTATGTTAATGGCACTAGTGCTATTTTTTTACAATTCACAACTTCAAGAAAAAAAAACCAAGTGGACTGGGGAGCAGCAACAGTTTACCGGCGGGGTCTGCCAAGTTTAATATCCGTTTCGCGCTCGTTCTAAAGGGCGACATCTGCTCACGCTTTATGATGCTTCTAGGCACATTTCATAGATACGCCCGCCTAATTTATTTGAATGAGTACTGGGATGCTTTTCGCGCAATGTAGAGGGCGGTCGCGCCAGCGCAATGCTGTAGCTCTTTCGCTAAAGCAACAACTACATAACGGCTTGGCCAAAACGAATGCAGTTTGCCGGAAACATTACGCTATCATATTGGTTCACCAAGCACACGAATTGCCACGTCTGAGTTCTCGTACAAAAGCTAGAGAAGTGCTGGCGAGTGCAACCGGCAGCTGTCGGTGAGAAGACACTTAATTACGTTCTCTGGGAGGGCTTTATTCGCGTCGCATTGATGTTTGTTGCTTCTTGAGCGGACACCATACGCAATGAAAAATGCTTCGTTTAGGTTAATTGATGCCATATGGCTGCGCTGTATTGTCATACTTAGTCGTCGTAATCGTGTATTCTGAAACCCGGAAGCACGGACAACACAATTGTACGGGCTCGGTCAGTATGCCTAACCTTTGGTGGAAATCATGGTGGTAGAACATGTAGTGTACAGATCCGAGCTTGGTACACGATATAAATTGCCCGCCATTATAAGCCCACCCATCATCTGCTTACTGCTTCCCAGCTTTATCGCAATGGTGGGCAGAGCTTTTAGCTTGGTACACCATGTGGCCCACCATAACAAGCAGCACCCATCATCTGCTTAGTGCTTCCCGGCATTATCGCAATGGTGGGCAGAGTGTCCCATTATTGCCCACTATCTAGCCTCTGCTTTCCACCATCATTTCCACTTTACCCATCATATGTACACCATACCACCCATTATGTCCCGGCATAACCACCATATTTTCCACTACGTCCCACCATGGCCATCATAATTTCCACCATGCCCACTATTATTTCCACCATGCCCATTATTATTTCCACTACGCCCACCATGTTTTCCAGTATCCACCATGGCAATTTTTCCGATAGGGCCATTTGACATGCTTTCCCCGGTGAACTACACAGGCCGTGTAAAATCCCGTGGGCGAAGGCCCTGCTATATCTACGCAGAATACACCAGGTCGGGAGCCGTGTTGCCTCTCAAGCGTCCGAGCCCGCGCCTGTCTTCTGCTTTCGTGCGTGTGCTTATCCATGTTACTGGGGAGTGGAGAGACCGAGAGCATATGCCGCCACAGTTCCGGAATACGCTCCGCCTCCTCTGCAGTGCAAGTGTGGTGTATATGTAAGCGGTTCAGCAGGCGGCGCCCAGGAGCCGTCTGCACGAGCCGCGTATATTGATTCATAAGGTGGGCCTCCCGCAACTCCTGGTAGGATTTGAGCACACCTGACGCCCTCAGTTTGGCGTTGGAAGTGGCCACCGGGAGAGAAAGAGCTCGTTTGGTGCGTGACAGACTCCCCGAGTTTCTAGAAACACAGCACACTTTTGCAAACACCATGTTTGGTTTCCGCCCTCAGAAGTCAGACCAGGATATACTTCTACAGCTCCACCTTGACATATTAGATCCTGTTGAATGCTCCACAATGACAAGGTAATTAATCCTGGCCTTGGATCTTAAAGGGGCAATCGACAACGTGAAGCATGAGGTAATCCTTGACCACCTCAGTCAGACCAACTGTGGTTATAAAACTTTCAATTATGTTAGACAGTTTCTTACAGACCGTCAAGCCTACATGCGCATACAAGATAAGGAACATGGGCCTTACGTCATCGGCTAGAGGGGAACTCCTCAAGGCGCGGTCCTCTCTCCCCTCATATTTAATATAGTCATGCTTAGTCTTCCCCCCAAATTGGCTTCCCTACTAAGGATACATCACGGTTTTTACGCGGGTGATATCACGATCTGGGCCACGCAAGGTAACCTGGGTCACATGGAGTCATGCCTGCAAGCAGCAGCGACTCTAGTCGACGACTACGCAACTTAGTGCAGACTCTAGTGTGCCCCGGCTAAGTTAGTATTTGTGCACGTACGTCCCTCCTCTCAAGACACAACTAGGCTTCATATCAGTCTTCCCTCGCGACCGATCCGTCAGGCCAAGGAGATCCGCGTCCTAGGCCTCTTCATACACCACCAACGCAAGACCGACACCACAAAATAGGGAGTTTTAGTGCTGGGTACCCAAGCGGCTTGCGTACGCAGGACGTTAGGGCGGCGGTATTGCGCATGCGCGAAACCCCAAACAGATGTGTTGCAAGATCGCTGGGGCGATGGGGCCATGCGTCCGCGCGGTCCACCTTCGCAAGAACTCACAGTATCCGCACAGCGGATACTCTAGCCGTCGAGCTAAAATAAGCCAAAGTGCGAGCACTTATAGTGATCACACGGTTTCAGCCAGATTTCCAAAGCTACAATGGCCTGGAACATAGCAACTAAAAGGCATATGCCAGCCCCCGACCAGCTGAATAGGTGGCGCCATCTAGCGCGGCCATAGTGAAACAGACCACAACTTTGTTATTGCAGAAACATTGTGCATTGTACATCTGGTGCAAAAACTGCGCAGCGACAATATTACAAATGAGTAACCTTTTTATTCATTTTCACCTCAAAAACATTACGCGTAAGCTGACATGGCCATGACTGCGGTTGCACGAAGTGTCACAAGATGTCGACACTGTCGTTACAGTAACCTTGTATTTTTCACTTTTTTTGCGTATACCAGATCACTGTATACAATAAAAAGTGTCCTGATCACGTTTTAGGTTTAGTTTAACATTTTAAATCATAAAAAGACCTAAGTAATACTTACGCGACAAGACGCTATGGCTCTGCGAGCGCGTGTGAACTTCGTGCGGGTTGCGTTTGCGTGCGTGCCACCGTAGCACCAACTAAAAGGCATTCCGGTTGGGTATGGGTTGGGCACGCAACGCCGCGCGCTCCCAAGCCCACAACGCCCCAAGAGAATGCGTACCCAGCACTAAAACTCCCTATTAGCCAAACTTTGCACGGTGGGAGACCAGGTTGGCCATATGGTCCAGCGGGTCTCCAACAAGCGGGGCGGATTGCGAAGCAGGGATGCAATGCGGCTTGCCCATGCTTTCGTAACGAGTAGAATACTTTACTCGACTCCCTACTTGCACCTACGCAAACACGAGGATGATCAAATTGATGTCTTCAACCGTAAAGTTATCAAGCGGGCTCTCAACGTCCTTATCACCACGTCCAACCAGAGACTTCTGATCCTAGGCCTGGTGAATACCTACCAGGATCTACGAGAAGCCCACCTCGTTAACCAATAAACGCGCCTTGCACGGACCCATTCCGGTCGCCGCCTCTTAGACCGAATACACATAAAACACGATTACTATATTGAGGAAAGGGTGAGAGGACCAGAACCTTAACGACGCGCCTTCCGGGTCCAATTCCTTCCCCGCAACATGTTCAAATAAAACCACAGTGGTCGCCGCCAGGCGCGCGCGGAAGCGTTGCAGCGACACCTTGGTCAAGAGGAACACGTGTGCTACGTGGACGTAGCCGGCCCGCACCATGGGGGGCGGTATACGGCCACAGTCATACACAACACAAACATCGTAAAGGGGCTCACTTTGAAAGCCTACAGCGCAACACACGCGGAGGAGATTGCCATCGCTCTGGCTCTCACCTATCCCTATTCTAAGCATATCATCACCGACTCACGAAGGGCCTGTCGGAACTATCAGCTAGGGTGGGCTTCACCGCTTACTCAGCGCATACTGGAACCTAGCTGCCGATACGTTAATCCAACTCCACAAAATCTGGTTTGGGTCACCAAGGACTCGGGGGTAACGAACAGGGCGATCAGGCCACCCGCGCACTCTCTTCCCGGGCTATCTCCCTGTCTTTGGAAGCCTACTGCCAATAAGACAACTCGGCCCTTTCATTCAAAGATATTACCAGTTACTACAAGGAGGAGCACCGGCGCTATCCAGACACTTGTAAGAGACTGCATCGCGCTAACGAGCGCCTCCTTTTCAAACAGTTTACCAATAGTGTACTGTGCCCGGCGGTGTTAAAACATTTCAAATCATCCTTTGATAGCACGTGCCACTTCTATGGTGAGGTGGCGGACACCTTCCACATCGTATGGGCGTGCCAGTCTAATCCATGTATTCTCCCAACCCCATCCCCACGAGTGAGGACTGGGAGGTGGCCCTGCTCGGCTGTCAAGACATGAAGGCCCAAAAGGCCCTGGTTCAACGAGCGCGGGCAGCGTCGCTTGCCTATGGAGCTCCGGAATAGAGGTTCCACCTAGTGCTTCGAGGGTTGGAGGCCAATAAGGCCCCAACCCAATCACCTCTCAGTAACCATTTAATGGTTAATAAATGTTTCACCACCACCGCTTTAGGTTACAGCCTATTTCTGTGCAAGCCATTGGTAACGAGGCTAATCGCAGCGAAGTGAAGTTTGGGAATGCATTTGCCGGCAATTGTACTTTACAGCAAGTCACCATAAACTTGCTCGGGTGACACCACACAAAGGACACTCGCGGCTAAGTGTACTAGCTCGATGTGCACTTAAGCTGGCACGTGCGACGCGCGTAGCAGGGTTGACCTATACGTTATGTGACTCACTGAAATAAGGATGCCCCTTTATCGGGTGAGACTGACACGCTAGTGCGGCGAGCTCGTTATTTTATATAGAGAGTTAACGTATTCGTAGCATTTTTAGGTTGACAGGTTAAAAATCTTTGCAAAGGGTTTTGCATTGATGTACTTATTTTGAATTTTCAGTGCTTGTTTGCAGTGCTTTTACAATAAAGTGTGTTTGCTGTGACCCTCTTCTCGTTCACCCGTCTCTCTAAAGCCCTCTCCTTTGTTAGCGCTCCCTAGTTAACGAAATACAAGCCTAAGACGCCACGACACAGGCCGGGCATGAGCATACGCACAAATTGAGAAAAGTATTACAACGGTTATAGAAAGGCAGTACTACACCTGCTCTTATCAATACGACCTGTGCTGTTGCGTTAACGGGAAGTATACTTCTGCAGTAAAGATTGCAAGAGACTCAATTTAGTCGCTTGAATTGTCAAAACCTGAAGTGCGTCCACGTTATTGATTACGCAGACTGATTTCATGTACGAACCATGCCAGTAGTTGACTGATCCTCAGGAGCGCGCTTGCGAAGCCCTCAAGAATGTCGAATATGATATCGTCGTCACCACAGCGCTCTCCCAGGGCAAGGCCAAGCAGAATGGCAAAGCTAATTAGACCGAAGCTGTTGAAGCCGTGAATGGCATTCACAAAGCCAGGACCTGCATAGAATATGCAGGCGCTTTTTATAAGAACTGTACACAATGCATAGGGTTCCTCAGCTAGCTCCGTGGATAAGCTTTGTAGAAGGAGCGAAAATAATATTTAGGTGGCCGTAGCTCCTAATTTTTTGCATATGTGTGATCACTTTGCAAAGGAGAGGAAGCTTCAACCCTTCTAAAGCACGGTTGAACCCTTGTCTCCTTTTTAAAGTGAACACATATGAGTGCCTGTACTATTTTGGCAAGCTAAATTCGAACATTTCGGGGAAGGGGTGTCCCCTTGAAATCATAATACGCCAGTGCAAAGTAACGAGTGGTCCCTGTGAGATAAATACTGCTGTGAATTTTGACCTGTTATACACATTCTCGTCCTCTGGAAGCTTCATAACGTTCTCGAAGAGGGCTTTTTGTGAGAATGCAGTATCGCAGTTCGTCGTTGAACTTCTCTGTGCTGAAATTTGAGACAACAAACACAAGAGAAGTGGACAAGCGCAGAACTTCAGCTAACTTATACTACGAATACGCACATATATATGTTACAGAAAAGAATATAATATCACTTGCTGCAGTAAAAAACAAAAAAAACACCACACAAAACAAAAACAAAAAAAATCGAGAGAGACGGCAATTAACCACGTGCTCACCCAGGACTTTTGCGTTCCGAATTTGAATAAGTAAATTCTCTTTCAGGTAAAGCTATAGATGGTTTGCTAATGCAGCTGCCTCAAGCGATTGCTGCAGCTTCGATTAAAAGTCTTGTGCATTTGTTAGGGTGGGACGCAAGAACTCTTGCCTCCTCGAAAAATGGCAGGCACTAACATTAGGAACAATGAGCGGTCAAAAAACCGTCCCGTGCTGCACTTCTTACTTTCTGGTGACGTTCTTGAAGTCTTACATTAGGGCACCTGCCTAACTGACCAATGTACTCTAGTCCAGAAGACAAAGGTAAAGCATACACAATCTCTGTTGCACACTCAACAAACTTTTTACGGTGCTTAATCTTGCACTTGCTCGCGGTGCAGTCTGGCAGTCTTTTGGCCTATTTCTGTTGTGGGGTATTTTTTTGTTTTTTGCTTAAGCAAGTGATCTTATCTTCTTTTCTAAGACATCTATATGCGCGTATTAGTAATAATAATTCACTTGAAAGTCTGCGCTCGTCCTCAGCTCTTGTGTTCAGGTCTGAAACTTTTGCGCGGAGAAGTTTGATAATAATTTACCAGCAAGCCCATTTCCACACTTTACTCGCAGTTTTTGCAGGTTTTAAATCTTCCTGATACCAAGATTGAATCTGTAGTCATCTATGTATGTTAAACTTTAAGACCTGGCTTTTGTGAAAGCAGGGCGAAAAGTGTCTTGCAGTTTTTCAATTTATGTAGTTACTTGGCAAGCACTTTGTCTGATGCAATGGATATTAGGGCTCCAAGGGCACTTGTCGGAAAACAGAGAGTAGGGAGTAGTTGAGGTCTGTGACTGAAAACAGACATGTTGGTACAAAAATGTATTTTATTTGCTGCTTCCGAAACAAGATTACAATTATTATTGTAATATTCTGTGAGCTATGATATAACTCACACGAGGCCTGTTACCCACAAAGTAAAATACTTGAAGTTTAGGGGTTACAACTATAACTGCAGGGCCGAACGTATTCCTTTTAGTAGAGCTCTGAGAGAGCTTGTGAGCGTACTCTCAAGCTTTTATTGTCATTTACACCCAATAGACGTTGATCTCTGAAGTTTGAAAGACTTGCAGCGCCACCTGTCGTTGCAGTTTGGGTTGTGTAAAGCCTAACTCTCTTGCACAGTTTACTGCGCAACCAGGTGGTATCTTAGATTACGCACACCCGACACACGCATTTAGCCGTCAGTACAGACGACGAGCGACAAGGCGCCCACTAACGTGGCTGGTTTCCTGCAGGTTTTCCTACTTATCTACGGTGGCATCGCCGAAGAATGCCCTCTACGATATTTTAAAATTCTGATCGAAACACTAAACTGCTGGCCACGGGCACTTGTGTCATGATAGTCAAGAAGTCAATGAGACTGCTGCATCCTAAGACACGGCAGGGCTAGACTGCACCTACACGCTCGCTTCTTACGGTCTTTGCAGCCGCTGTAGTACATGCCTCTTGCCGCTTTTTGAGGGGAGCGCTGCTACCCTGACCTTCCTCCAACGCACCGTGCAGCGTGCGCGACGCTGGCACGTGAGTTAGGGCACGCTTCTCCACTCACCGTGCGTTGAAAAACAAGTTGCTTAATCGTTGAAGATGCAAAAACTGTTTATGGGATCGCTCACACCTCATGATGCTAGGCTTAGACTTATATGCCTCCGAAAAGTGCACTTTGCTAGCAGTGCCACAAGCCACGAACGAGTGCGCACGATCGTAGCCTTTTTGCGACAGAAAGCGCCATATCGCACGCCCATTACAAGTTCGTCTGGGTACGCTGAACGCTTTCTTTTGTCACATTCTATTTGATGCAAAATAAACAGGACCCGTTTCTCTCTTTTCTGTGCATCTATTGCAACTTTGTGCATCTGTTGCACATGTAAAGTGCTTGCCTTGGCGATATTATTGGGACGCCTTCTTCTCTTCTTTCAGTAATTGCTTCACCTTCTCGCATTTTGCACGATAGTGCGACTCTTGGGACCGCAATCATCCTTTCATAATCTGGCATTGATCCATGCGAGGCATTGATTCTTGCGTGCAAACATTTACTGCTTCTTGTTCAGTGAAAGTGTCTTGTGAAGTTGCAATATTGAGATCGGTTTCGTTGGTCTCCGCTTTTAACTTTCTTTCTGTTTGGCGTAGAGGCGAAGCTCGTGGCGCAGGATATTTGCGACGCATCTATTTGCTTGAGAATAAAGTAGAAAAAATGGCCCTCGAAAATATTAGGTGCAAAGTCAGGAACAAGTTTTCTCATGTGGAACGCTCGTACGTAGTCTTTATCGCGCAAATGTATTGATGCAGACTTGTCGTTGATGATGAGGATGTCTATCGCTATATTCGTTTGTCAATTGTCATACAGCTCAGCCTTGTTTGGGAATCAGAGAAAGTAAACACCGGGTGTTTTGCACGAGCGGGACTTGCATCACGGAATCAGAGGGGTCGAGCGTCCGTGCCGGAACACAGCCATACACCTTCACACAGCTAACATTTGTCCATGTGCGTATTGCGCGTACGGAAGGTTGTGCGAGCTAACTTCTCCACTCGAAAAATCACTGTAGGCTGAACACTGATAAAGCACCGAATGAAATGCAGCCGTGGTGGGCAAATCCCACAATAAACCAAGCTACACTAGATATAAAAGGAATCTGACAACCTGAGTAGCATTAAGGTGCAAGAGAACTCTTTCAATATTTTAAAGAAAAAAAGCTATTTTTCTACAAACTTGAAGGATAGAAGGATAGTGCAGAACTGGTTTGCACTGGATTTTTAGTTCCGCAACAAGCGGCTAGTGAGCGTAAACAGCTGCCTACTTTTTTCGCATTGGTAATGCACGTGGATTGAAACAAAAAGGAGTGCATAGTGAGTTGGGGTCTCCGGAATCAATATTTCCAGATGGTATCAACAGTTTGACAATGCACACGACCACTTTCTGTGCGTGCCGTCTTAAGGCATTATTACGGAGCAAAGGTCCTCTCTTTCTATCTCTTTTACTTTCTTTCTCCCTATACGCAGTTCTTTTAGCCATTTTATATACAACACACGTGTATAAGTTTACTTGCGCTCTAAGCTTCGTCGGCTGACTCTAATAGGAAAGCCAATTCTTCGCTGCATGGTAGCTATAGCAGGGCGGCTAGGCCGCGGGCGGAGGAGCCTTGAAATGAAGCGAATCAACTCGTTGGTGACAGTTGTAAGACTGGTTTATTCAAGATGACTAGAAAGTTGAAAAGGAAAGAAGGAGGTAGAATAAAAACAAGGAAAGATCGGAGCCGGTCACACGAAGGCTACCGTAGGAATGGTGCGGGTGAAACCCCCTTCGCTTCCAGTCGGCTTTCTGATGGCGCCCTTCCTCTTGACCCCTGAATTTGGGTGGTGAAGATCAACGTCTCTGGCGGCGCCTGTACGGCGGGAAGGCAGGCCGAAGCCTTCCGAATTCTCAACAACACATACGTGTTTCAAAGAGTTGGGAGGCTGCAGACAGCAGCTTTTAGCCCTGAAAACCACTCCAAATGTTTTTGAAAAAATGATGAAGTATTAAAAATACCGAGAAAAGGCAAGGCGCGATCGTCATTATGTGAGCGACCTCTCTCAGTTGCGAGGGCGGTGTCCGGCAAGACCAAGGGCCGAAGGTATATTGTGCTCTCTTCTTGTAGAATAGTTGCAGGATTCTTTATCTGTCTCTCTGATTCTTGCCAGTGTTTTATGCCTCCTGAATTATGCCTCTCATTACCCGATTCTCGCGCATTTTTACTGAGTTTCAGCTTGTATTATTCATGAGCACATAAATGCCTATATTAAGCGCAAAGCCATTTGGTAAGATTAGTTTTTCCTCAGTAGACGACTCTCCCTCTATCCCCAGTGTATTTATAATTTCCCTATCCCTCTTCGTATAGAACCCAAAATTCACGGTTTCACATAGACAAACTTCCTGGTGCTGTGTGCGTGGCGCAGTAGATGCAAGGCCAGACTCGCTGCGCCACTATCGCCAATAGGGGTGAAACATACTCACAAACTCTGTCACAGATTTCATGACGGGTGAAAAGGCCGTAAGGCAAGAAAAGCGTACAGGTGCCGTCTAGCCCAGCCGTGCCTAACACTATCAAGGTTGCGCGCTCGTTGCACCACAAGTGGCGCTGCGTGTTGCTTTCAAGTAGAGTTACTGTATATGCTACCTATAGGTAGCATATACAGTTTTCAGTTTGAAGACGCCTCCTATCGCACACAAACAAATTGTAGAGTTCAGGCACAGCCTGGCTAGACTGCACCTGCGCACGCTTCTTTTCTTATGGCCTTTTCACCCTCTGTGGGTACAATGGGAGTGTTTCTGATGGCGAATTCCACTAGTCAAGCGGGAGCAAACTTTTTTGCTCCAAAGCGGACAATCCGCGTTTCGCTGGTAGATTCGGAGCAAGTTTGCATTTTCCACTGGTAGATTCGGAGCAATTCACTCCGCGACGGAGCGTTCCGCGTGCTCCTTCTTGCAGAGATGTATTTCACCAGAACTTCAAAAATGCGTTGCCGTCATTTCTGGTACTGTCGGGCAGCTGGGTTGCCCTCGGCGTTTTTTGAAGTGGTGTAGTAAACCTGTGCTCTTAGTTACATTCCTAAAATTGGAAAGCGGTAGCCCTGCTTTCCGTGAGAGTGCGTGGTCGAAATGCGTGCTTTGAGAGGCGACACAGGTGTCATTAAAACATCAAGAGCAGAAAAGGAAATTGTTTCCGGTACATGTTCAGTGACATATGCGTAAAAAACTTCTGGAGAGACTTCACGCGGGGTATTTACGTGTTCCACTCGCAGGTCTCATTTGGTACACTCTGTGTTCTCGCTTAAGGATTTCGGCGACCACTCCAGATCTACCAGTGGAATTCGCCATGAATATGTTTCGCCACCCTTCGGTGGTAGGGGCGCAACGACGCGGACCTTGCCACTTCTGCGCCGCGCAAACACCACAAGGAAGTTTGTGAATGTGAAACCATGAAATGAGGGTTCTCAACGAAGAGGGCAGGGGGAAAATAAAGAAACTGGGGATAGAGAGAGAATCGTATACTGAAAAACAAATTTTACCATATGTTTTTTTGCCTAATTTAGGTGTGTATGTGCTCGTGGATAATACAAGCTGAAACTCCATATTAATGCGGAAGAATTGGCTAATGGGAGGCATATTTCAGAAAGCATAAAGCACTGGGGACGATCAGAGAGATATATCATCAATGCCGCTCCTGCTCTCCAAGCAGACAGCACTAAATTCTAAGCACCAAAGCCCTTCGTCTCGTTGGACAACACCGTCGCAATTAAAAGAGGCCACTCACAGAATGACAATCTTACCTTCCCTTTGCTGCCTATTTTAAATATTTATTTTTCTTAATATGCTTGGAGTGGTTTTCAAAACTAAAAGCAGTGGTCTGTTGCCTGACAACTCTTTAAAACACGTACGTGTGTTGTGTATCTAATGGCTAAAAAACTGTGTATAAGGGGAAAGGAAGTATAAAAAGAAAGAGGAAACTTGCTGCTGAATGATCATTTCAAACAGCACGCACAGAATGTGCTTGTGCGCATTTTCAAAGTGTTAACACCCCCGGAAAATATTGAATCTGGAGACCCCAAGCCCTTTTGCATTCCTTTGTATTGCTAGTCATGTCCATGAACAATGCGAAAAAAGTAGGCAGCTACTTACGCTCGCTACCCGTTTGTCTCGGAACCTAAATTCTAGAATCAGTTCTGCACTACCCTTCAAGTTCATAGAAAAACATGTTTAGAAATAGAAATTGACAACATTACATTTTTCCGGCAATTCCGCTTTATTTCTAAAAAAATTAGAACGATTTTTTTGCAGCTTAGTTCTACGAGAAGGTTGTTGTCAATTTTCTTTTATTTCTCGTGTGGTTTGCTTCATTGTGAGATTTATCCACCAAAACTGCATTTCATTCGGTGTTTTATCAGTGTTCAATCTACAGTAATTTTTCGAGTCGAGGATGCAGTCACAGAACCTTCAGTACGCGCATTACGCACATGAACATGCATTAGCTTTGTAAAGGTGTATGGCTGTGTTTCGGCAGGGCCGCTCAATCACTGCGCCCGGTGTTTCGATTCTCGAATTCCCAAACAATATTGTGCTGTGCGCCAAGTGACAGAAAGAATACTGCGATAGACAACCTCGTCATCAAAGACAAGTCTGCATCGAGAGTCGTATGCAGCAGACACTTGCGCGATGAAGACTGTGTGCCTGCATTCCTCATCAGAAAACTTCTTCCTGACGCCACGTCTACTACCTTCAAGGAATATCCTTCCTGCTTGATTTTAAAGTGCATTGATGTATCTCAAAGATTCTGCGTCACGAGTTTGCCTCTACCTGAAACTTCAAGGAAGCGAATGGCGAAGACGAACGAAACAGATCTGGATATTTCAACTTTAGAAGACGCTTTTACAGAACATATCGCAGTAAGTGTTCGCATGCAAACAACAAACAGTGACGCTCGTCACACTGGCTCAATACCAGAATATGATAGGGTGATTGTGCTCCCAAGTGTCGCACTATCCTTCAAAATGCGAGAAGGTACAGCAATTGCCGAAAGAAGAGAAGAAGGCGTCCCAATATTAACACGAAAGCAAGAACTGAGCATGCGTGAAAGATATCGAAAGATGCACAGAAAGGAGAGAAAAAAATGAAATGTTTTTGTGTTTTTTTTACATCAAACAGAATGTGACGAAAAAAAGCGTTGAGTGTACCCAGAGGAATTTGGAAGGGGGTTTGATATAGCGCTTTTTGTCACAAAAAGGCTACGATCATGCACATCCTTCGGGGCTTGAGGCACTGCCAGCAAAGCGCGCTCTTCAGGGATATATATGTCCAAGCCCAGCATCATCAGGTATGAGCAATACCATAAACCATTTGTGTGGCTTCAAATATAAAGCAACTTGTTTATAACGCGCGGTGCGCGAAAAGGTGCGCCCGAACTCGTGCTCGGCGTTGCGCATGCTTCATGAAGCGGTGGAGGAAGGTCAGGGTCGGAACGTCCCCCTCAAAACAGCGGCAAGAGCCATGTAGTACACCCGATGCAAAGGCCGTAAGAAGCGAGCACGCAGGTGCAGGCAAGGCCGGCCATAATTGAAGAAACCCTGAACGAAAACACTCAACCCGCGCGATAGGTTACGACCACAAGGCATAATCAACAACTACTTTTTATCAAAGCATCGTTACACGGTATGCTTTCTCCATATTCAGTCGAAATGTGTTGGTTGGTTGGCTGCTTGGTTGGTTGGTTGCGAAACTTTATTGTTGTCCTGCAAGGCGCGCGTCAGTGCGCAGTGGGCGACTCCCACGTCGGGACCGTTAGACCAAGCCTATCGGCCGCTCCGCGGGCCTCCTGGACGGCCCAAAGTTGGTCGGCTATCACCTTTTAATTCTTTTGCAGCGCACCACTGCGGCGCGTGTCCATTCCTTGTGGTAATGACGTTCCTCAACTGTTTAGTTTGTGTGAACTTCGTTGCGTCAGCGACGACAACGTACGTACTGAAATGGCGAAACTGTTTTCTGTGTTTTTTTTTTCACTGCCCAAAAAAGACACACAAAATCAGACACAGAAAAAGATACAACACAGAAAAAAAAAACTGGAAAAGCAACGGACATGCTGAGTCCTATCAAGAGAGCCTCTCACCAGTGAGTGCTTGGAGCTTATGCGGGGCTCATATACGTACAAGAGATTAACGTGGAAATATCGGCAACACAGAAGTTTGGTGAAGGGCAGAGCGACGTTGAAGTGTATGCGCCGATGAAGGAAGTAGGTGCGGAAGACCACGGCTGACGCAATCAGTCCATCTTCCCCTCGGGCGCACGGGCCGGGGACCTGGTGGCTGTGGTAGCTTGCTGTTGGCTCCGAGGACCGACAAAGTTTAAGGTCAAGCGAAACCGGCCGCTCCCACTCTTGACCTTTTCCAGGCATTCGGGGCAAAGAACGACCATAACGCACGCAAACCGTCTTCCTCGCTTCCACACGAACACCACTTTGCTAACCGCGTCTCACCCCAGGCGCTCTCCTCTGCACCGCGTGTCGAAGCCTCTTGTCGTCTTCCTCCTCGCGCTAGTCAGGTGCGCAATAACGTTCACCGGTCACTGCACATTTCTAGGTGGCGACACAAACGATAAAGGTTTCTTCCTTCTTTTTTTCCGTTTCGGAGACACACCTCAATGTGCAACAACACGAATCTAATGCTCACATCTAAATGCGACTCATAAAGCTTCCCCAGCGTCCTCTGTTTCCTTGATGTAGTTCACGCTAAACATGTACTCCTGTAACAATAGATTCCAACGAAGTACTCTGCAGTTCAGATATCAAGCTTTTTGCAGATGCTCACATGGCTGGTGGTTAGTTTGTACAATGAAGTGCCCGCAAGAAAGGCACAAGTGAAACGTTTGAACTGCCCATACGAGTGCTGAGCACTCTCGCTTAATGGCTGAGTAGTGAGTCTGACGTGGCAGAAGCTGAGAATTCCTTTATGTTCTTGCATTAACACCGCACGTACATTAATTTCTGAAGCGCCTGTTTGCAACACAAAGCCTGTAATAAAAGTGAGAGCGTTCAAAATGGGACAGCTGGTGAGTGCAGCACTCAAGTTCCTAAAAGCTATGCCCATTTCAAGGGTACATTTCACTTGTACTTCTTTTGCTTTTTGGTAGCTTGTACTTGCGGCTAGCCGAGCTTTGCATACATCGGTATGAAGTTTTTTTTAATGTCCAGCTAGTCGCAAGAATGATCGAACTAGATTTTTTGCTTCAGGACCTTTTGAGAGAAGCAGATTATCAACTGTAGTCTCCTATGGTCACACACTGCCACCACCCATTTCGTGGCCTAGATAAACCACCCTGTCGTGTTCAATCTCACACTTCCGAGCCTTGATGATAAGGCCAGCTTCTCCGATTCTTTCGAAGAGCTTGTGTAGCGTTGAGATATGCTCCTCCAAGGATTCGGTCACGACGAGAACATCATCGGTATAGTGCTGGACTCCAAGCCTCTCAGCAGTATTCCCGGGAGACCTCTGAATATGGCCGACGCTGTTTTGATGCCAAACGGTGTACATGTGAACTGGTACAGCCAATATGTCGTGGCAAATGCTGTCATTGGTTTTGATTAAGACAACGAAGGAACTTGCCAGTTTTTTTGGATAAATCAAACTTCAAAAAACACGATCTCCCTCCCCCCTCCGTCCGTGAACAACACATCGGTTTGAGGAATCGGCTCTACGTCGGCTTCCAGAATATCATTTTGTTGTGGGAATCGACGCACAGTTGGTATGTGTTGTCTGGTTGTTTCATTACAACAAAAAGAGACTTGTACGGGGACGTCAACCTTTCGATGACTCCAAGGCGTAACATGTCTTCCACTTCGTTTTCTCTAAAAACCTTCAAAGCAGGAAGCACAGGATACTGTGCAAATCAGATGGTTGCCGATGATGTTAAGCTCAGATTTCACTTGACAAGATCGGTTTATCCAAGAACATCAAAAATTACACCCTTAAACAATTTCAAGAGCTCCCTGATTTCTTGCCGTTGGCGTAGTGACAGCATCTCAGTGAGATCAACTTCCACTGAATTATCATTTTGCTTGTTACCGAGGCATAGTATTTATTCGCCACAAGCTTCGTCTTTATGGCAATGAAGACACAGTTCATGTCCTTTATCCCAGTAGTACCGTCCTAGTATGTTTTTAACAAGTTGATGTGAATTCATTTGACTTTGTTTTTTGAGTCAAGCAAGAAGTCGACGTCGTGTTTCTTGTCGACCACGGATGGTCCTCTCCTTGCAAGAAGGACCTTGTTCTAAGCAGTCGAAAATAGACGAAGAGCGTGATTCTCCTCTTTTAGGTCACGCTTCTTGGTTTTCTTTTTGTAGCATCGACGCTGGTACCCCCTGACATCGCCAAATTTTTATGTTTCAAGTTCAGGGTATCTGCAATGCGTCCCCATAGGTCTACAACGTTCTGATAAGTCGTCCCTAACTGGGGGTTTGCTTTGTCAGAAGTTCAGAACTCTTTTATTGTTGTGATCGGCCCACGTACATACCCAACGTAGAATGGTGAAAAACCTATGCTTGCTTGATGATCCTCCCGGAATACAAAAAACAATGAAGCTAAATACCGAACCCTAATCCTTGGTTTCTCATGACACAACTTTCTGAGCATTTGTTTGAGATTTCCTATGAAGCGCGCCACAGGCCCTTGGACATGGCGTGATAAGGTGTTGTGGTCATCAGCTTAGCAGACAAAAGATTCATGGCTCCCTGCCTTAAATACGACGCAAAGCACAAATCTCTGTCCGTATCTCTTTGGTAATTTCAATACTTTGGAACATCTCAAGAAGTCCTTCTGCCACATTGGATGCATCAATCAATGAGATCGCAACAGCATCGGCGTATCTCGTCGAAAAATCTAGAAGCACTAGAATATGCCTGTTGTCTTTCGAAGAGAATGGTTTCATCGGTTTTACTATGTCAATCCGCACTCTTTCAAATCTTGTATAATAACAGATATTTGGCATAGCGAAACCTTAGCCATTCTTTCTTTAGGCATTGTTTTCTGGCCGATTGCGCATGACAAGACAGATTGTTTTGTTTCTGCCCGCATTCTGGGCCAATGAAACGCCTCCTGCAGACAGTCACTTGTGCGTTCAATTCCTTTATGCCCGGGGAAGGGACTGTCATGCGCGACCTTCAGGACATACGCACGCAAGTACTACTGCAAGACAACTTGTTTCATATTCTTTCCGTTACGAAGATCGTACTCTCTATGAAACAAGTCCCATTTCACAATAAACACTTCACGAATGTCCCTCGTAGTGAGGCGAATCACATTAATACGGTCAGTACACGTCTCTAAAGATGGATCATTCTTTTGAGCATCACGCAATCATTCTTTGTGATGGCAGCGTATAATGTTTCTCCCTCATACTGGCCTAAGGCTTTCTCACCTTCAATGATGCAACAATAACGGGGCTCAGTGCACCATTACCTTCTGGCCATTTTGGAGTGCGTTCCTGCTGATCCTCCCTATTTGAGTGTTCCGGGTCAGGATCATAAGATGCTCGTGCTTTTCCTATATTCTCTATATTAACCTCAAATAGGGGATGTGGCATGCATTTTATCAACGAATGTCCGGTGAAATATGGAGAAGGCAGGTGTGTCCACGCTCCTGTCAGTTCATGCGATGTTCCATCCACAAAGATGACAGTGCGGTACTTTCCTCTCAATTGTTTATTTCGAAAGACTACGACACATCCCATTACGATGAGTGTAGAGATATTCGCGGTTAAATAAATGAGTCAAAGAGCGGTGCACGTCTCGCATAAAGGATATGGTTTCAATATCTGTATTGTGTTATAATCACAGTGGCAAATACAATGGAGAAGCATTGCAGCGCAGGGTCATCTGAGAAGTTTAAAAAACACATCTCGGCGATGAAAAATTTTCTTCGCCACTTCCGATTGGAAGCACACGCCACTAGAGGACATATGTTTAGCTTTGTAAAGCAATGCACATCCTGCAGCTACCACCTGGATAAGTTTCGAAGTGCACAGAGCTGCGATATTGCGTTCTCAACAGTTTACGGCAGCCCAGTGAGGTTCGATCGGCGCTGGATGAGGAAAAAATAAGCCCTATTTTCTCGGCTCGAAAGCTCCGCCAACGAGAGCGGCTCAGCCTCTCCGTGAGGCCTCCGTATGGCGACGCTGGCAGATGCTTCTGCCACGAGGCCTCACTCAATAATGCAGTGTTGCCAGAGTGCTGACTCATAAATATTCGTTCAATGGCAAAACGAAAAGCAGAACAGTTATCTTGAAAGCGATTGGACCACGTAACAACCACTTCACGTTGGTCTCTCAAAAAATATTGTATGATGCCGCAACCAAACATGAAACCCTAATTAATAGGATGCGCATGACTTCAATATCTTCGACCCTTCATGCTTGGTCCTACAATGTACGAGCTGAGTAAAAGCCAGTATTTTTTGTGATATAGTTATAACTGTGGAATAAACGATAGTTCATGTGACTTTCAGTTTAAAACTCGTAAAATAAAGAGCTTTTGTCTCACGCGGAATAAATAATTTTGATTCTTTCTAGGCGCTTATGATAGCCGAAACACGGCAAGAACTTGGTTTTTTTACCAGAGATGGCACATCTACCCTGCTTGTCACCAGAGATGCTTTCAGGTAGAAAAAAATGGCTCCGTATCTCCATGCTCCGCTGCAAGAAACGTCGAAAGACGATATTGATAGCGTGAAAACGTTGCCAGATATATGGACGACATCTGTCAGTAATGCCAAGAAACGAAAGTTTCCTTGGATGGAGGGCTGCTGGTGCATGGTAGCATCGCGCCATTTGAGCTAACTGTAAGAAACACACCCACTTTAATTCATAGGAACCTTGGGATCTGATTAAACCTTCACTATGGTATTAAAAGGACACACAGTCATGGCAGCGAGCATGAAGTACCTGCTTATGAATGGCTGGGCAGGCAGTGGTTAAAAGCAAAGATCAAGAGCTACCACAAGAGGTATCTGTCGCCCAGTTCAATTCCAATGCTTCCTGTGGCGATAGCAATCATATGAACACTAGTGCATGTTTTTTTTCCTATAGCAGTTGCCGTCGCCGTCGTTTCTGGAATATGTGCTGACACATGTTATACATTACATTGCCGCGTGCATAGCTGCGTCAAGCTGGGAGATAACGGCGACAATGAAGATCGCGAATTTGCTCGAGAGGCGCAGCGCAGACGAGTGAAGAAGACGACAATCTTAGTGGCCTTTTTTGAGAGCGTCTATACGAGTTCCACTGTCCGTGTTCCCAAAAAAACCCTTTGTATTTTATAACCCGCGACACTGGTGAAAGTGCTGGGTACTATCACCTCCTGATCGGCACCCCTGCGAGAAGCCCTGAGTCCAGCCCTACGAGACAGCCACGCGAGTAGGCGCATGTGCACCGCTCAAACTGTCACCTTCAAGGTGATCTTTAACCAGAATTTGAGCATTAAAAAGGAGCAGCTCTTGCAACAAAGCTTCGCCATGTTTGCTGATGATATGGTGCGTTTGTGCCACTGCGCGGACCCCAGCATACCCAAGGCTCAAAAGGTAAGCCATCTCGTGAGGGGCGTCAAAGAACGGCTGTTTGTTAGTTTTGTGCGCGATCCGCCAACAGTAGACGAGTTCACAAGGGAGGCCAACGCAATAGACCATGTGCTGCAGCAATGGTACCGACAGTCTCATCGCGCGGCCACCGGTGCAGCTGCACGCGCTGCCGCCCTTACCGCAAACGACGAGTTTTGTGTGTCGTCGACGACAACGTCTGCGTGCCCCTACTGTCATGTAGTCTTCTTTTCGTGTGTTGTGGCGTGCCCTGTAATGAAGACACCATAGCCGAACGCATCACTGCTCTTCTTTTTCGCCAAGGTGTTGCCATGGCTCGCGGCATCGTCACCTTATTGGACTGGCGCGCAGCGGTGCTTCAGACCAACTTAACGAATGAGCGTCGGCACATCGGTAAAGGCACGTCTGTGGCATATCTTCAGGAGCTGGAATACTCTCACGACTGTCTCCTTATGCAAGAGAAAGCAACAGCCGAATCAGTTCCGCATACACCACCAGTCGATATCAGTCCGAGTCAAACACCGACTGAAAGATGCCGTCTTATGGAGCTGCTCAACCAGTTCAAGGACTGTCTCTCATTGGCATCATGAGTGAGTCAAGCGCCTCTGATTAGGCATAGCATCATTACGGAATACACAGCAAGACCGATCCGACAGAACCTTTATCGCGTCTTTCAAAAAGAACGTGATGTATTCCAGCAGCAAGTCAAGAACATGCTTGACGATGATGTAATCCAACCATCAAAGAGTCCTTGGGAATCGCCAGTGGTACTCGTGAAAAATAAAAATGGCAGCTTGCGTTTCTGCATCGATTATTTTGGGCTGAACCATGTTACGAAAAAGCACGTTTATCAATTACCACGGATTGATGAGTCTTTGCACAGGCTACGGCATGCGCGCTGCTTCTCTTCAATGGACCTTAAAAGTGGATACTGGGAAATTGAACTAGATGAACGCGACCGAGAGAAGACTCCCTTTGTGACGCCAGACGGGCTTTAGAAATTCAAAGACCTCCCTTTCGGTCTATGCTCAGCCCCAGCCACGTTTCAGAGACAGATGGCTACTATTTTGTCCGGCCTGAAATGAGTTGGCGTGTGAACAGGGCTACGATGCAGTTCACTGATCCATTCTGCTTTGTCGTTCAGGTTACTGCGTGGATTCACTTCACCGCCGTACCGATATCTTCAGCGATAAACGACACCAGCAGGCTGTCCTGCCATCTCAAAGATATGAATGTATCAGCCTGCCCGTGTGACAGCGACGTTTTACGGTCATCCCTCTGCCAAACGAAGGAATCGGATCGACGACAACATCATTGATGGCTGCCTATATGAAGAGCTGGTGGAATCCCGGTGCCTTTAGTGGGCGTGTGAACAGCACTAAGATGCAATTATTTAATCCATTCTGCTGTCTCGTTCAGCTCCTCGAATTTTCCCATGGCTTCTTCTGCGACGGCGCTGCCTCATCGTCCTTGGTGCCTTTTTTGCGACACGTGGAACGTGCCGAAAGAGTGCCTCCGGACTGCCCCCCCGTTACTCGTCTCGGTGATGGCAATGGCGTGTTCTGCGGCTTTCCGAACGGCCTGCCAAGTGCAGAACAATAGATTGAGGCCATTGTTGTTCAGCCATTTACAGGTCACCTGCGGACAGCGACGTCTACATGGGAGACTATAAAGGACATCCCGTCAGCACATTCCTTCAGTGGACAGAACAGCGGTAACGCCGGAACGATGCCTAATCACTGCTTGTTCTTTGTGCAGCTCCCCGGATTTGTCCATGGCTTCTTCAGCGACGGCGCTGCCTCCTCGTCCTTGGTGCCTTTTTTGCGACACGTGGTACCCGCCGAAAGAGTGCCTTCGGACAGCCCCGTCACTCGTCTCGGTGATGGCCATGGCGTGTTCTATGGCTTTAAGAACGGCCTGCCACGTGCTGAACTATTGATTGAGGTCATTGTTGTTCAGCCAATGACCGATCACCTGTGGACAGCGACGTCTACATGGGAGACTATAAAGGACATCCCGTCAGCACATTCCTTCAGTGGGCAGAACAGCGGCGACTCCGGAACGATGCCTAATTACTGCTCGTTCTTCGAGCAAGTATCGTACATCCAGCATGCCTATAGTTATCGATCAGATGACCGCTTTTTGTTACTGCTGTTCTGCCCGAGCAGTCTTGTAGATTTCTGTATTCGTATGTTGCATTGCTACGATGACCTTCTCTTGAGTCGGGACGTTGAGCTTAACCCTGGGCCTAGGGGGGTGCCTTCAACAAGTACATCAAAGACACAGGGGGCTAATGCCAATATTACGAGTGTCAATCACTGCTCAGACAGTCCCATTCCAGAAACGACTAATCTTCTCGAGCAGTTGTTGGCTGGTCAAAAGCAAATTGCTAGTGACATTGCAGATATAAAGGAGTCTTTTACTTCTCGCTTTGAAGCCCTTGAAGCGCGCGTATCTTCACTGGAATCTTCTACAGCTGCTGCTGACTGCAGTGCAATGTACGACAAGCTTAACTCTGAAATTGTCTCTCTTAGGCAATCAGTCTGTGAAATCGCTTCGAAATCCGACGATTTAGAAAACCGTTCGCACCGGAACAACATCCTTTAGCATGGTTTACCAGAAACTGACGAAGAAAAAACTGACTCTTTATTGCATACTGTTTCGCAAATACTAACAGAGCATCTTAAAATAACATGTCCAGATATTGAGTGCTGTCACGGTGTGGGCCGACCACGGGATAGGAGACCGCGTCCTGTTATACTGAACATTTTTTACTTCAGGGAAAAAATGACGGTTATGAAAAACGTCACGAAATTGAAAGGGTCTGGTTTTCATATCACTGAGGACTTATCACCAAACGTGCGCGCCTTTCGTAAGAAACTGTGGGACTCTACGGGAAGTTTTTGTGATAAGAAATGCAGAGTTTAACTACGCTACGATCATGCTTACATTGATGATGTACGCTACATGTGGGACACTGATACAGACACGCTAAAGCGCGTTACCAACAGTTTCTAAAAACACTTCTGCTTCTACGGCCGGAGCAAGTTCTCGTTTACTGCAGCCATGTAACAGCAGCATGTTTTTTGTGTTTGAATGCAAGAAGCATTGCGAACAAGTTTATACCTTTACTCGCTCTTGTATCATCATATTCACCGCATGAAATTGCGATAACAGAGAATTGGTTACACAGTGACGTGTACGATTCCGAATTTACACCCCCAGGCTACGTAGCAATACGGGACGACTGATCTTGTGGTAAAGGGGGTGGTGTTGCTCTTCTTCTTTGTGCGGACATAAAATTTGCTGTGCTCCCTGATACGCCTAATGTCGAAGTTACTTGGTGTAAGCTATGTTTAAAAGGGCTGTCTATGATTGTTGGTGTGTGCTATAGAGACCTGGTTCTCCAATAAAAACTTTAGAAAACCTTAGCTTGTTCATGCACGACCAGGACTTTGGCACCTCGGAGATTGTGTTCATGGGGGATGCCAATGCTCGGGGTTTCGATTGGCGAACTCTGTGTTGCACCGGCCATGATCTGGTCATTTGTAGGGAACTTTGATCTCTTTCATCATCCCTCGGTCTTACTCAAATTGTGCAAACACTTACCCGAAACACATCTGTCCTTGATCTGGTCTTCTTAAGTTCTCATCTAGTTGAAACTGGTTTTCAGTAATCAATGGCATTTCTGACCACAAAGCTGTGTTCGTTTCAATTTCCTTCCAATGACTAAAGTACAGCCCAATATTACTCATTTCCCTGACTTTTCTCGTTCTGATGACGCGTCAATAACAGACACCCTTGCATTTAATTTTGATTCTTTTCAAGCGCTTGGTGTTAGCGAAAACGAAAACGTTGATATACTGGTTCTAGAATTTGAGCGCATCGTTGAACTACGCATTAATATATTTGTCCCCCTTGAGTCTAAAAAAAGAAATCCCAAAGTCCCTTGGATGAATCGCACTCTACTGCATACATCAAGTCGCGTTCGTCCTTTGCGGCGCCAAAAAAAAAGACGCAAGATCCTGAAAGTATCGTTCGATTTGATAATATCGTGCTGCAACTACGTTCCGAATTGCAAAAAGCTAAAGACTTTCATTTTCAAGTTGAGCTTCCAAGATTACTTCAATCCAACCCACGCAAATTTTAGACTTCCATATCACCAACTAAAACTGATACCATATCGTTTATGCTAGACGGTAAGGCCATTTCAGACCCACTTGAAATAGCTAACGCTTTCAATGTGTACTTTCAGTCTATATTCACGCAAGAAAACAGTTCTCTCCCAGTATTCGGAAGCACTAATCCTGAGCTCACTATTGATGATGTGTTGATTAAGGAGAACGGCGTCCTCAACATGATAATTTAGTTAGACACGAAAACTGAACTGGTCTCAACGACATTCCAAACAGCTTTCTCGTACAATACTCTCTGTGGTGTGCGCGTTATTTGTCAGTCATTTTTTGAAAATCCGTATTTTCAAGCACTGTCCCCCTGTCCTGGAAACTAGCCAAAGTCTTGCCCTTGCATAAGTCTAGTAACAAGCAACCCCTGTCCAACTACAGACCGATAGCACTTACTTCAAATTCCGATAAACTGCTTGAGCATGTCATTCACAGTCTTATAACGGAATATCTTGAGTCAAATAACCTACTTTCGAACAATCAACATGGCTTTCGTCGTGGTTTCAGCTGACTAACACAACTGGTCGAATTTGCGCATGACATATCCAGCAATATTGACATTGGCAATCAGATTGACGCGTTATTCATAAACTTTTCCAAGGCCTTCGACACCGTTATACACAATAAGCTGCTACGCAAAACTGATGCTATTTTAGACAACACTCATTGATTGATTTGTGGGGTTTAACGTCCCAAAACCACTTCTGATTATGAGAGACGCCGTAGTGGAGGGCTCCGGAAATTTTGACCACCTGGGGTTCTTTAACGTGCACTCAAATCTGAGTACACGGGCCTACAACATTTCCGCCTCCATCGGAAATGCAGCCGCCGCAGCCGGGAATCGAACCCGCGACCTGCGGGTCAGCAGCCGAGTACCTTAGCCACTAGACCACCGCGGCGGGGCTTTAGACAACACTCGATTAACCAACTAGATAGCTAGCTTTCCTAAGTCTCGATCTCAATATGTGTCATTCCACTCCACTTCGTCCTCAACTGCCGATGTAACTTCGGGTGTTCCATAGGGATCCGTTTTAAGACCTTTGTAATTTTTAATATTAATAAATGACCTTTAGAACAATTTGAAGTGTCAGGTCCGTCTTTATGCCAGCGACTGCGTCCTATATTAAGTAATTTCTCCTTCTAGCGATCATGCCTTACTTCAGGATTCCTTCACCAGCTTTTGCACATGGTGCAGGCTTTGGCAGATGCGCATTACCTTCAGAAAAACTGTAGTGGTATCATTCACTAACAGCCGCTCTCCGTTGCTGCATGATTACACTTCCGAGAATAAAATAATTCCGCGGGCACAAGAGTATAAATACCTTGGGATTAACTTATCACACAACTTACATTGGTCACGGCATATTGATTACATCACATCCAAAGCACTGAAAAAATTAGGTTACCTGCGTCGAATGCCATTTAAATCTCCAAAATGCACCAAGTTACTGTTGTATAAAACGCTCATACGCCCTATGATAGAATATGCTTCATGTGTATGGAACCCGTATATAACTTGCGACGTCAACGAAATTGAATTTGTTCAAAAGAAGGTGGTTCGTTTCATTTGCCATCGCTACGATTATAACTTTTCACCTTCATCAGCAATGACTTCCTTGAAACTCCCTCTCCTATCCACCAGACGGAATACCGATTCTTTGAAGCTATTGCATTCATTTCTTCACTCATCCTGTCGACTATCTTCAGATGATTACATTTCATATGCTGATACTCTTTCAACTAGACGTTACCACAGCCTCAACTTAGACTTTCTTTACACACACGCACATTTTTAAGAACAGTTTTTTCCTAGAGTTATCGAAATGTGGAATGACTTACCCGGTAGTATTCGGGAATTATCATTGTCGGAATTAGTGGACGCACTGTTATAATATTTTTTATATTTTTTATGTCAACCTTCTTATCAGTGTATTTTGTTCATGTGGATGTACCTCACTCCTGCAATAGCGCTGCATTGGGCTGCAGCATTTAAAAATAAATAAATAAAATAAATAAAAGCATGCCTGGCGTACCTCGATGACGTGATGGTTTTTTCGGCCATGTTTGAAGAACATCTAAAGTGGCTACTAGTGAGTCCTTTAAACCATACGGTTCGCTGCACTCACACTAAAACAGGAAAAATGCTACTTCGACTTCGACTAACTACAGTTCTTGGGATACGTGGTCAGCCACAAAGATGCGAGGCCCGACCCAGATCAAACTGCAGCCGTCGCTAAGTTTATAAGGCCTGTTGATAAGCAAGTGGTCAGGCGTTTCCTGGGTGTCTGCGCCTAGTGCCTGTGATTTATAGCAGACTTTGCACACATCGCCTCTCCACTCACCCGCCTTACAAGGGAAGACTTCGCGTTTGTATGGGGTGAGGAGCAAGAAGCTTCGTTCAACGAGTTGAAGCAGCGTCTACAAACCCCACCCGTCTTCGCTAAATTCGATGAGGATGCACCAACAGCCAGCCCCGCCACGGTGGTGTAGGGACTAAGGTACTCAACTGCTGACCGCAGGTCGCGGGATCAAATCCCGGCGGTGGCAGCTGCGTTTCCGATGGAGGCGGAAATGTTGTAGGCCCATGTACTCAGATTTGGGAAACTTTAAAGAACCCCAGGTGGTCAAAATCTCCAGAGCCCTCCACTACAGCGTCTCTCATAGTCATATGGTGGTTTTGGGGTGTTAAATTCCACAAATCAATCAATCACCAACAGCCATCCACACAGACACCAGCAGTGTGGGCTTAGGTGCTGTTCTCGTCCAGTGCCAAGGTGGTGTGGAGAAAGTAGTTGCTTACGCTATCAGAACGTTGACACGTGCCGAGTCCAACTAGTCAACAACAGAGATGAAGCGTCTGTCTGTTTGGGCAGTTGCGAAGTTCCACCCGTACTTACATGGCCGCGCTAAGTCATCAGCGACCGTCACTCCCTTTGTTGGCCGACCAACATGAAAGACCCATCTGGACGTTTACACGATGGTGCTTACGGCTCCAAAACTACGACATGGCCGTAGTTCACAAGTTCGGAAGGCAACACTTAGACGGCAACTGTTTGTCAAGGTCATGAATTGAATCGCCGGCTACAGAGGATGAAGAATTCAAAGATTCTTTTGCAGTTGTTGATGTGGCTCTCATATCTCAGCAACAACAAGAAGATTCGGTGCTCAACTTGCTTATAGAGTTCTCGAACGAACGAGGCGCCAATGCACCAAGAGTGTTTTCAAAGAACTTATCGTCATTCTGTTTACGAGACGGAGTTCTGTACAAAAAGAATTTCTCACCAAGAAGTAGAAGCTATCTGCTGGTAGTTCCTGAAGCTCTCCGCAGCGAAATTTTGCAAGCCTGCCATGACGAAGCCACTGCACGCCACCTCCTTTTCACAACAACGCTGACACGCATCAAAGAAAAACATTACTGGTCAAGAATATCACCAGAGGTGAAACAATACTTCGGAACATGCATTGACGGTCAGCGGCACAAGGTACCAAACCAGCTGGGCTATTACATCTTGTTCCAGTGCCAAAAACACCGTTTTCTTAAATCGAAATGGATCTGCTGGGCCCATTTCCAACATCGGACAGCGGCAACAAACGGGTCGTAGTGGCGACGCACTATCCCACCCGATACGCGGAGACCTAGGCGATTGCGAGTAGCACTGCAGCTCAAGCGGCTGTTGAGACCGGGGTTTGCGGCACCAGAGATCCGGGGTCAACATGTCGAGGTTTGAGTAAGTTAAACTTCGTAGAGAGGGTTTATTTACATTATTTACATGGCACGAGCTCGCTTGCCAGAAGCTCTACATTGAAAGTTCTACATTGAAAAAAACTGCCTATTGAGCAAGCTCCGTGAACCACACACAGCAGCCCGCGAGGGCTGAATAAATACAGTACCGCCTCTCCAGATCTCTAGATTAGGGAATAGGTTCATACGGCACTGTCCAATAACATGTATCGTATCAAACACGAGTGTCATTATGCCGGCACCGCCCCCAACAAACACACATACACAAATACACAAAGCGAACACGTGTATAGTCCCGGTGATGCTGCCTTTTTCGGTAAATCTTGCTTGAGCTCGGTGAAACGAGTCTCATCTCGCCGCTCGGGCCCGGCCACCCATGCTTTGTGGAACGGCAGTCGCGGTCTAGGCGCCACCGAGGAATCATGTCTGGACATCTGGTGCTTATTTGAACGTCGGCAGCTCATCAGTCAGAGACGCACAGCGTGATGGTCCCACGTTTGTAATCGGCACCCAATGGGCATTTAAACACCGATGAACGTTTACTGGACAACCGCTTCCAGATGTCTCGGTCGTCCACTGGTCATCCGGAAATCGCCGATCGGCGTCCAGTGGACATTCGCAGGACTTTAGGGCGCATACTAGTTGGTAGTCCAGCGGGAGTCCTGTGGGTGTCTAGGGCGAATATGTGGAGTTTCA
This sequence comes from Rhipicephalus annulatus, assembly GCA_013436015.1. Classification (NCBI taxonomy): domain Eukaryota; kingdom Metazoa; phylum Arthropoda; class Arachnida; order Ixodida; family Ixodidae; genus Rhipicephalus; species Rhipicephalus annulatus. The sequence continues at coordinate 93,290 of WOVY01000230.1, read as the reverse complement.
ACGGACATATAAGCCGTTTTATTGTTTTTGTAACCTAATATATAAGCATTGGGTAAATCACAGACCATTAGTGGGCACCTAGTCAACCATTCATTTTTATTTATAATGATGCATTGGTGCAGCTGGTCATATATGATCGAGCAAGTTCGGTGCAAGCAAAAGAACAAACAAAACACAAATGGTGTTTGTCTTGTCTCGTTCACTTTCATGCGGCAACGAGACAAACACCATTTATGTTTTATTTGTTCACGTGTTTGTCGTTGCACCGCACCTCTTCTATCTATACGACCAGCTGCACTATTCAAGCATTGTAAATAAAAATGAATGTCCAACTATGTGTCCAACAATGGTCGGTCATTTACCGAATGAATATCTGGTGGAGTTCGCACACCACTTCCTCTGAGAACTTACTAAACTATAAAGCAACTTGCATCGTTCCGCGCTTTTGCACATTTATTTATTCATACATAAAAACAAGTTTCTATGCAATGCAAACTGCTATATTGCCACTACAATTAATTGAAAATCGTCATACCTTATGCCATCACATTGCGCTGAGGCAGCGCGTATGTCTCCAAGATCTAGCGATTTGGCTGCCAATATTCTGTCTCCTCATAGCATCCGTCATGTATTTGTCCCATGTGTTACCGTCCCGTATGTATTCGATATGTAACCGTCTGTCAAGTCTTTCAACTGCCATATTTTGCTACCATGTTTATGTTTACTCAAGCATGTGTATTGTATGTGTCCTATAAGTAGCCTACCTTTATGCAGACTAGAAATTAGGCCAGTTGATAGCCTGGATGGTGCTGCATAATGGAGGCTGTTATAAGTGAAATGTATATCAACAAACATGTGAAATTGCGAGATTATTTATTTTTTCAATTACACTGTACAGTTCAGAGCATTTTACAGACAATATTTGAACAGGTAACGCATATCAGCTGGTGGTTGAGAACAATTAGGACTAACACATCAGCCTCAGCACAATGAAGCTTGAACATAGTATTGTCACTGTAAAAGTTTTTTGCTACTTTTTCAGCATTTTTCTAGGTAATTGAGAGTACATTTATTTCTGAAACACAAACATACATTTTACGTAGGAAGCTCATCACAACAGAAACTCTGACCAAAAGGCTCTTTTCAAGGCATCCGAAACACTATGGAGGGTATACTTAGATTAGATTTGCACACCAAATTAGCCATCTGTTGTATATTATTATGTAAAGTAAATCGCAGTGACTTGCTAGGCTTTATAGGCTAATGAAAAATGTATGCAGCCTTGCAGCGTATAAGACAGGACAATCATAACATCAGAACCAACTCAAGTGAACATTCCTAAGTATCGCAATAAATTAGGAATGTGATATCATAGTAAATTAAGAATTTGGCAAACGTCATTAGTGCACTAGCATAGATACCTGGTTGGAAGCAAACTGCAGTAATTAGCATCCATCATTGAAAGCAACACTACAGCACACAACCAGCAGTACACTTATTGTAACAGATGACAGCTGAACTGAAGGCCACGGAATCGAACGCTGGATGTGGTGGCCGCAATTATCTTCGAAAAAGATAAGCTTGAGTTAGACATAGGTGAATTTCCTAGGTAGTGAAAATTTCTAAAGTCTTTCACTATGGCATCCCTGATAATCATATATTGAGGTTTTGAACCCATCAAACCCAGCCATCAGAATTTCTAATAAATATTACGCTAAATGAGGCAAGCAACTATCATCATGTAGTGTTAAAACTGTCACCATTCCCCTTTTAATCTATGGGCTTAAGGTACAATATTCCAGAATGCCTTTTCTCAGTTATCATTAAAAATGTCAAACATGGTTAAGTATCACAAACATATCACACATGGTTAGGTATTGGCAAAGTTAGGTAAGATCAAGTATGACTGCAGGAAATCACTTGATTGCAGTTATGGCAATAAACTGCAGTAGACAATAAACTCATTTTACAAAAACATGTTAAAATAAAATATCTAGCCAATTTATAATGAAAATAACATCATTGATCAACTACTGCTTTATCACATTGCAATAGGTTCAATTTTAAAAGTGACTAATTGCACATGACACCCAAGTGTTGAGGGCACCTTAAAAAGTAGATTTAAAAATATATGTTGTAAAAAACTTTGGAAGCAGCCCTGAAACATTCAGATATGTGCTTTATACTTGCCTTAAAATGCATTCCTAAGAATAGAAAACCGCCTTTTTAGATCAATTAAGTCTCCAGGGGGACTGTTAAGTAAGACAATAATGCTGTAAGCTGCCTAATAAACTAAGAATAACAAAATTTTGGTGGCTACAATAAGTGGGTATGTTTGCACAAAAAAGTTTGTAACAGTTGTGTTTCTACACAATCCCACTTGAAACAATTCTTCGAACATGTCTATGCTTCGACATATCCCGCTCCGAAGTTCAATTGCGCTTTTAATCATGACATCTGCAAGGCAGTGAGGATCAGCAAACTATTGCTTCCTGGTGGAAAGTGCAGTCACTGCTAGCTATCACCAGCTGGTATTAAAAGGGTAACCATTATAACATTTGCCTATGGCTTCGACCCATGGTTAGAATATACGCGGCCTATCAAGGAGTAGTAGCTGTGTGCTAGTGCTCACTGTCCTGCATGCGTGATGATGAAAGCCGCAACTAAACTTACTCGCAGGATATCTAAGCACCAGGCATGCAAAATTTTTTTGGATCTTTGCAGAAAGGTGACTGGCTCAAATTTTTAATACATGCACAGGGGCTTGCTGCAGTCTTTATTAGAATCAATATCGCATCCTATTCAACGGCACGGCTGACAGTAATAAGTATTTTAGCCCGTTGTGTCCCCCTGAGCACATAACTATCTTCAAAGGTGGCTTTTACACACATACCTTACAGCACTGATTTTTTCAAAGAAAAAGGGCTTAATTTTGAACATCCTGATTGTGCGAGCTACTTGAATAAAGCAACCAGGTGGCTCAGTGAAGTTCCCTTTTCATAGGGAACAGAAGCCATGTGCAGGTGTTGTACATCTGCGGCCAACGATTTCACAAGCTACCACTGATGACAGGCTTCTCCAGAATGCTTTCACCCACAGGTTGCACAAGGAGCATGCATAGGCTGGGATGAAAACACAGAAAAAACAATTTAGTGACAAGAGTCTCTTGGCGAAACTGAAAATTTTCAGTTTTTTCAAAATGATTTGGAACAATGTATCTTTAACTAGCATGATTGATTGATTGATTTGTGGGGTTTAACGTCCCAAAACCACTATATGATTATGAGAGACGCTGTAGTGGTGGGCTCCGGAAATTTTGACCACCTGGGTTTCTTTAACGTGCGCCCAAATCTGAGCACACGGGCCTACAACATTTCCGCCTCCATCGGAAATGCAGCCGCCGCAGCCGGGAATTGTAACCCGCGACCTGCGGGTCAGCAGCCGAGTACCTTAGCCACTAGACCACCGCGGCGGGGCTAACTAGCAGGATTTACACAGACTTAGGATGTTACAAGATAAACTTTCTTGATGTTCTTAGTGAACACAGTTGCAACCTTGTGAAATAATATGCAATTTCCACATCACAGATGTGTCAAAGCCATGCTTATAGCGCTGGTACATAGTGCGTTGACATGCAAATTCAGTGATACCACAACACATACATGATGGTATGTAATTTCATCAATTATTCATTGCAGGTAACATAAAAAATTAAGATATGAATTTGACTTCAAATGCAACTAATGTAGCTTTCTTCAAGCTGCTCACAATGAAACAATTATATCTATAATTTCAGATATTAAAGTCACTAATTTACTATTGTTTGCTGCTAAACTATGTTCATTAGTTGAGATGATTTTTGTTGGCTAAAAATGCAGTACGCCTCACTTAGGCACCACAGGCTGTCTAATGAAAAAAACGTGGAAATACGTTTAGCAAGGTTTCAATCCTGAGGTTGGGCAAGGCGCATACAATATTTAATAAACTAAAACAACATAACGCAATCTAATCATAGTGGGAACAAGCAGAGTAAAATCTGTGATGCTCGAACACTTGGACTAATAACCGAATTTGTGCTCGCACAGTAAGGTATAGCGATTCAGCCGCATTTAGCCATGAAATGTTCGTTCGAAAAAATGCAGTTCACGTTCAGCAAATAGCTTAAAATGCACGTGTTGTGGCCGCATCAGATAATCTATGTTGCAGGTGTATACCGCAAGTTCGAACTTTACTAAACGAGCTGCTTGAACACCTAAGGGTATGCGCAACCTTTGCGAGCCCTACCTAAGACGATGCAACACGCTGCACACGAACGCGCATCAACTCAAGTATATCACGGTAGTTTATAAAGACGCGTGCCGGCACGGACGCACACACCGGCTTACATTCGGCCACTCGCAAGGAAAAAAACTTCTTTGATAGTAGTCATAAAGAATAACAATACTGTAGCTGTTTAAAATAAATAGTACAGCGTATCAAACTGCAGTAGACACGTTCACTTCAATAGCGCACAATAAATATGGCGGGCTTACGCACAGTAGCCATGATCAACTCCTACAGCTAACAAACGCTCCAGAATTATTACATAAAAATAGTGGTCACTCGCGAGCACGGCCCCCTAACACGACTGCCGACAGAGGCGGGCGCCATCCCAACTCAGCTCAAATCTGCCGTCGAATTCCTGCTGTGTGCACATGCACTCCCTGCTTCACACAACTTACAAAAGAAAAACTCGTCCATGCTTAAGTTCGCACAACCATGCATTTACCCTGATTAAATACTACAGACAAGTGGGCTCGCCACGTACACAAAAACTCACTTATTATGCACATAGTACAAAATACGGGGCGAACGCTGTGGTAAGAGAGCTCCGACAGCAGCAATGTGGTACATACCTGGCCAGTGCTCCATGTTATGAGGCCACACATCCTTGCTTAAGTGTAGCGCATCTTCGTAATCAGTACCACTTGCAGAACACAATACACAAACACAGTACGCAAGCACACTTCACACACGAGGGAAATCGAATCAAACACAACCCTTCAAGAGGCGGTCATGCGGTCGTCGGTTGAGCACCGATTAACACGTCCAAACAAGGGGTCACAGCTGCGCAGACGCACGCCGCATTTGCGCATCCTAATTTCTTAATGCCGACGAAAAGGCTTTGTTATGACATTTAAATATGTAAAATATATGTACACATCAACTGCATAAATACGCAAAGCATATAATTTTTCTTTAAATGAAAGAAACGTGGAACTTTAAACACTTGAAATTTGAAACTTCTACTCAAGGTACACATTAAACGCAATTCGGAACAAACAAATGAACAACAGTGGTAGTAACCAGAATAAAAGATTCATATATATATATATATATATATATATATATATATATATATATATATATATGTGTGTGCGACACGTCCTTCTCATTGTATCCTGGGGGCGTCTACTGGAAAAAGCCAAACCAAGCGATAAGAATTCTCACGTCAAGCCCATAACTCTCTAATGCTAAGTCACTACTTCACGAAAACAATATATTAACTGTATCTGAGCTAGTTAAATATAACCTTGGTATTTACATGTATAGAACTATAAATAACCAACTTCCACACTTTACTACCATTCTCCCAAATAACGATGTCACAAGATTTGCCCTTAACAATAACTTTCTACTGCCAAAAGTTCGCACCAATTATGGCCAACAAAGCATTCATTTTTTCCGGAATTTCTTTGTGGAATAGTTTACCTTCCGACAATAAAGTATGCCGTTCCCTGAAGGTGATTAAATCGAAGTTAAAAAATTATATCATGTCAACTAGTTAGCCTGTTTTGCTGTTTCTTAATTGATTCCTGTTCATTGTGAGTTGCGTTCTGTAATCACTTGTCATTGAAGTTAGCGCGTTATTCTTTCTTTTAAATTGTTTCTGTGAGATTAAATGGGTATATTCTTACTTTATTTGTTTCAATTGCATTATACTGTAGCTCTGTCTCCCTGCTATGTGCATCACAACCATTCTCAATTCTACATTGTACAAGAGGTCCCCTTGCAGTCTCTGATTATGGGACCTCTTTCTGTATATCATACACATGTATTCTTCTTCATTTAGCACAATAAAACCTTCTGTTCTGTTCTGTTCTGGGTGTAAAAAGTTAATCCGACATTAGTATCCTTGGATGTCCCATGGACATCTGCTTTGGACGTGGACGTTAGGTCTTGATCCGGATGTCCGAGGGAGTTTCGATGCCCAATGGGCAGAAGCTTGGCATTGTGACATTCAGCGGGGCACGAAGACGCCACGTGTCGCACCTTTGCGCGGGCCCGAAGGACAGCGGTGCTCCGTAAGGTGATTTCAGCCACGCCACGCCCAGCACATGGAAACAGCAGGGCGTGTTGGCGCTTCTTCTTATCTCCACAAAATGACGAGAAGGCTGCCTTTCTTCCTTTCTAGCGGCCGCGGCAAAAGGGTGGCCCGTCAAACACAACATGGTCCAGTTCTTCAATGAGAACATTGTCCTGAGACATGGTGCTCCAACTGTCGTTACAACATCGTCTGCTGACCCGGAGGTCGCAGGATCAAACCCCGGCTGCGGCGGCTGCATTTCCGATGGAGGTGGAAATGTTGTAGGCCCGTGTGTTCAGATTTGGGTGCTCGTTAAAGAACCCCAAGTGGTCGAAACTTCCGGAGCCGTCCACTACGGCTTCTCTCATAATCATATGGTGGTTTTGGGACGTTAAACACCAGATATCAATGAAATCGTCATAACAGTCAAAGGTACTGCGTTTACAGTTTAGGTTTTGCGCACTGTGCTTACTCTAAGTGGCCCGGTGCATAGGAAGGCGAGAGCTCACTACCCACAAACGAATGGGCTTACAGAACGACTTAACAAGGCTGGCATGCTTTGCATGTACGTCGACTTAGAACACAAGAAATTGGACCAAATCTTGCCGTACATCACATTCGCGTATAATACGGCGTGCCAGGGAACAATCAAAATGGCGCCGTTTACACTAATTCATGGCAGAAAAGTTACTACAATGCTTGACGCCATGCTGCCTTATGATTGCAATGATTCAGAGACAGAAGCCGCAGATCCACTGAGAGCCCCGACGAAGCAAGGCAGCTTGTCAGCGCCAGAATAAATAAACAGCAGCAACTTGACGATCAACGGTACAGCCGTCGCCATCGATTTGCTGGTTATCAACCAGGAGATGGAGTCTAGGTTTTGTTTCCTGTGCGACGGCGAGGCCTCCCAGAAAAATCCTACGCTTATATTTTGCACCCTACTAGGTTTTTCGCCGTCTTAGCGACGTGACGTACGAAGTCCTGCTTGATGCCTTCTGCTGTTCGAAACATCGCCAGCATCTGCCTGAGACAGTGCGCGTGGTCCGCATGAAACTTTACCACTCTGGGTGATGTAAATACGGGCTAGCCGTATCTCTACCTCGTGAGCATCGGGACGACGCTCACTCTCACAGGAGGGTAATGCCACGTGCATAGCTGCATCTAGCTGAGAGATAGCGACGACATCGAAGGTCGCGGATTTCCTCGCGAGGCACAGTGCAGGCGAGTTAAGACGACGATTGATTGATTGGTATGTGCGGTTTAACGTCCCGAAGCCACTTATAATTTTAAGAGACGCCGTATTGGAGGGCTCCGGAAATTTCGACCACCTGGGGTTCTTTAACGTGCTCCCAAATCTGAGCACACGGGCCTACAACATTTCCGCCTCCATCGGAAATGCAGCCACCGCAGCCGGGATTCGAGCCAGCGACCTGCGGGTGAGCAGCCGAGTACGTTAGCCACTAGACCACCACAACGGGGCTGAAGAAGACGACAATCTGAGTGGCCTTGCTTTGAGAGCACCTCTACAATGTCCACTGTCCGTGTTCCTAAATATACGATCTGTAATTTTTAAACCACGACAATTTCAGTTGCGTGAGAAGGACTCACGTAAGAAATGTTGTTTAATAATGCTATATACGTGCATCCTTCTCATATATATATATATATATATATATATATATATATATATATATATATATATATATATATACACTGTGAGCATTATTTATACGCGTCATCTTACCATAAGTACATACTCATCATCATCAGTATGACCTGTGTTGTAGGGCAGAGGCTTGGCAAGAAGAAGAAGTGTCTTGCAGCCAAAACGTTGTCTTACAAGTGGTGGAGAGTGCTTTCCGATCCCCTAGTCCTCTCCCTGCAGCGCTTTTTCGTAATCTTCGACTACAAACCATCCCTGGAGCTCCGGTCGGGTCACCGTCTGCGCAGTCAGTCTACGGCCATGTCGCAAGACGAGCACAACAACACGGCTCCATCAACCTCGCCTGCACCCCTGGGCATGCCTTCTTTGACTGTCACCGCCCCTCAGAAAGATCCCCCGATGTTCTCCGGCCTTCGCAGTGAAGACGTTGAAGACTGGTTGGATGAGTACGACCGTGTGAGTGCGCTTAACTATTGGCATGATTCTGTGAAGCTGTCCCGTGTACCTTTCTACCTGACGGGTGTCGCTAAGACATGGTTTCTCAACCATCAGCTGGATTTCCCAGACTGGCCATCCTTTAAGCAGCAGCTCCGTCAGATATTTGCGAACCCTTCTGTACGTGCAGACATCGCCAAACGGAAGCTTGCTGAACGTGTACAGCCCTCCGGCGAGTCCTATACATCGTACATTGAAGATGTCCTCGCCCTATGCCGCCGCGTTGACAGCTCGATGGCGGAACATGACTGCGTTCGCCATTTGCTCAAGGGCATAGGCGCCATCGCATTGAACGCTCTGGCGGCAAGGAACCCGACCATGGTCGTCGATATCATCAGTACGTGTCAGCGACTCGATGACCTTCAACTTATCCGTTTGCAACCCGAAACAGCAGATATCAGGCCGACGCATGACGGTGAGCTCCGTGCGTTGATACGGCCTATGATCCGCGAGGAGCTGCCACTCCAAGCCACTTCGTCATCTTTTGAGCTCCGCATGATATCTTCTGCAGGCAGCTTTCACAACATTGTGAGGGAGGAACTAGTGTACATGACGTGTGAGCAAGTCCCGACCTCGCAATACCACTCCAAAGCCGACGTACGCTCAGGTGGTTGCAGCGTCACCTCCTCAGCAATCACCGCCGTATGGGTCAACTATGCAGCCTTCACTGAATTTCCTTGCCCAAAGAGCAACGCCTCCTTCGTTTCAAGCCTGGCATCCATCTCGACCTATTTGCTAGTATTGCGGCATACGCGGCCACATCTCACGGTTCTGTCGTCGACGTCAACAAGACGAAAGGCATGGCTAAGGTGACTACGAGAGAGATGAGTTTACCCCTCTCCACAACGTCGTCGCCCATACCAACTTTACCAACGCCGCTCATCCTCTCCACAGAACTTTGATGCAGCCAGTACCTTCCACTCCTCGCGCCGTCGCTCCCCATCACCTATGCGCCGTTCCTCGTCACCACTTCGTCCGGCTACCACGGCGTCTGATCATCGCCCGGGAAACTAAACAGTGCAGCTTCAGGAGGGAAAGCTCCATTTGATGGACTGCATCGAACTCCTCCGGAACGCCCCTCAAATGTACTTTCAGTGTGTGTTGAGGGTATATGGACTGAAGCCTTGGTGGACACAGGTGCATCGCTCTCAGTTATTAGTGTGCACCTGTGTTCCCGTTTGCGCAATGTGAAGACACCGTATGATGGCCCTCCCCTTCGCTGTGCTAATGCGGTTTTTGTTCAGCCTTCTGGCGTTTGCACAGTACGAGTTTTTATTGAGGGCATCCTTCACCATATACAGTACCTTGTTCTGTCATCGTGTACCAATGCGCTCATTTTAGGATGGGACTTTCTCTCTTCAGCTTCAGCTGTGATATCTTGCCGTCAAAGGGTCATTCACATGTCAGACACTGCGCTTTCGTCTGATAACTATGCCCATAGTCAGCGTTTCGTCACCGCTGATGACTGTTTTATTTTTCCGGGTAATGAGCCTATTCTGATCCTGACATCAGATAAGATCGATACTGGTGATGTGTTCCTAGCACCGTGTGGACGTTACATCTCTAGTGGACTTACTTACCATCGCTCCTAGCCTGGTGCGCTTTCGTGATGGCAGAGCATTAGTTACGGCAGTTAACCCCACTTAATTGCCTGTTGCACGGCCCCAGGGCACCAGTGTGGTTTGCTTCACAGATACCGAACCACTTTCTCTGGTGCCCCTTCACGGAGACTCGCCATCGTTATCTACGAGTACTGATGACCAGGCTACAACGGCTGCTTTAAAAGCCACAATAAATCCGGATCTCACGTCAGCGCAAAAAAAAGAACTTTTGGGTGTGCTTCAAAAACACAGCGCTTCATTCGATGTTTATTCCAAGTTTCTGGGTCGCACTTCTGTCGCCGTGCATCGAATTGACACTGAAGGCAATAGAATCGTACGCCGCCGCCCATATCGAGTGTCGTCCGCAGAGCGGAAAATCATCGAGGACAACGTTGCTGATATGCTTCAACGAGATGTTATTCGGCCTTCGTCCAGCTCGTGGTCATCACCTGTGGTGCTAGTGTGAAAGAAGGATGGTTCGGTGCGATTCTGCGTCGATTATCGAGCACTTAATAAGATCACGCGCAAAGACGTCTACCCGATGCCACGAGTCGACGACGCACTCGACTCTCTGCAAGGCGCTGAATTTTTCTCCAGCCTCGATTTACGGTCTGGTTATTGGCAAATACCTATGCACGAAGCGGACAAAGAAAAAACTGCCTTTGAAACACCAGACGGGCTGTACGAATTCAACGTCAAGCCATTCGGTTTATGTAACGCTCCTGCCACGTTTGAACGCATGATGGACAGAGTTCTACGCGGCCTAAAATGGAAAACGTCTGTGTTATCTAGATGACATCGTCATTTTCTCCTCTTCTTTTCGTCAGCATCTTGATCGCTTGGACGAAGTTTTGACGTGTATTTCCAGTGATGGACTTCAGCTAAATACAAAAAATGCCATTTCGCCAACAAGAACATCAAGGTGTTGGGCCACCTTGTCAGCAAAGAGGGCGTCCGTCCAGATCCTGACAAGCTTGCTGCCGTGATACGCTTCCCTCGGCCAGAAAATCAGAAACACCTACGAAGTTTCCTGGGCCTGGCATCCTACTTCCGCCGCTTCATTAGTCATTTTGCTGCCATCGCGTCGCCACTGCACAAGCTGCTGACATCCGGATCAACTTTCGCTTGGAACGACGACTGCGAGTGTGCCTTTCAAGCTCTCAAGAATGCTTTAACGTCTGACCCTGTTCTGTGCCATTTCCACGTGAACACACCTACATGTCTGCACACCGACGCAAGCGGCCATGGCATTGGTGCAGTTCCTCTACAGCGGGATTTCACTTCACGGGAAAGCGTTATAGCGTATGCTAGTCGTGCTCTTACTACTGCTGAACAGAACTACTCCATAACTGAGCAGGAGTGCCTCGCTGTTGTTTGGGTCATACAAAAATTTCAACCGTATCTTTACGGACGCCACTTCACAGTGATTACAGACCACCACGCCTTGTGCTGGCTATCTACACTGAGAAACTTGTCTGGTCGCCTCGGTCGTTGGGTGCTCCGCATGCAAGAGTACGATTTTGACGTCGTCTATAAGTCTGGCAAAAGACACCAAGATGCAGATGCTCTCTCTCGCTGCCCCCTTCCACTGTCATCATCAAGTACATCAGCTGATTGCTCGTCTGGTGGGCAAGGCACTGTATCACCCCTCACATTATCACACCTTGCGGTTATCGAAACGCCGGCTTCAAATCGCTACACCGAGTTCGCCACACGCCAGCGTGATGATCCATATTGCAGTCGCATTATCCAACGCCTAAATGGCATGTCACCTACTCTTAATGCTAGATTACGCCGACAACTACGGCAATTTCAGCTCGATAACAATGTGCTTCGTCGTTACGTTTACACTACTGATGGACACCGCTGGGTTCCAGTACTTCCGCGTTCTCTACGTCATCAAGTCCTCGAAGCCTTTCACGACGACCCATGCGCAGGCCACTTGGGATTTCACAAAACACAAAGCCGCATCAGAAACCGTTTCTTCTGGCCGGGCATCTCTACCTTTGTGGCACAGTACGTTGCATCTTGTCATCTGTGTCAACGGCGGAAGCGACCAACTTCGTGTCCTGCTGGCCTTCTGCAACCTATCCCGTGTCCCGAGACTCCTTTTGCCATAGTTGGCATAGACCTACTTGGACATCTCCCCATCACGCCAGCAGGTAATCGTTGGATTGTGAATGCTGTCGACCACCTGACAAGGTACGCAGAGACTGCTGCACTACACACAAGTTCCGCTTCAGACATCGCAGACTTCTTTCTCAACGCCATCGTATTGCGTCACGATGCACCTTGCTTCCTCCTGAGTGATCATGGCAAGAAGTTCTTGTCCACCATAGTCGAAACCATCCTCGCAACCTGTGGCACGGTACATAAGACGACGTCAGCCTACCATCCCCAAACTAATGGGCTGACAGAGAGATTTTATCGGACACTAATAGACATGCTGTCGATGTACATCGCACCAAACCACGACAACTGGGATACAATTTTGCCTTTTGTTACGTTTGCCCATAACACCGCTGTTCAAAGAACTACTGGCTACTCACCTTTGTACCTCGTGTACGGCCGTTCACCGACATTCACCATCGACGTCTCTTTCCTAAATGTGCCAACCGACGCCTCGGCAACCGTATCAGAGCAGTTCATCACAAGGCTCGAAGAATGTCGGCAACAAGCTCGCCTTAATACAGAAGCTAAGCAGCAAGACCGCAAGAAACGCTACGACAGCTCTCATCGCGACGTCTCCTTCAGTCCGGGGGATGAAGTGTTGCTTTGGACGCCCATTCGTACTCCAGGATTGTGTGACAAGTTTCAGTCACGCTTCATTGGGCCCTATACAGTCAATGAACAAACGTCCCCAGTAAACTATCGTGTCACTCCCACTGACCTTTCTTCGGATCGCCGCTGTCGTGGTTCGGAGATTGTCCACGTATCAGTCTGAAGCCATTTTTTCGACGTTCCGTTTCTGTCTAAGACGCGTCCTGGCTAGCCGCTCACGCGTGGGGGGGAAATAAGTGTGAGCGTTATTCATACGCGTAATCTTACATGTACATATTCATCATCGTCAGTATGATTTGTGTTGTGGGGCAGAGGCTCGGCAAGAAAAAGAAGTGTCTTGCAGCCAAAACGTTGTCTTACAATATATATATATATAAACAAAAGGGAAAAAAGTGTTTACTTACCTAAGGGCTCGTTTTTGTGTTTTGACACAATAATAATGATACCAAACAGACAATAATGCTAAGGAATGTATAGAAAAAGTTATTAGACCAACTGTAATGTAAATGTGAAGATAGCATACCCGTCCGTCTGGCAACCCGGATCTACAACTGCGTTAGAGGTGGCCGCGCGCAGTATAAAATGTACCCAAGAGGGGCACGACATCGCACCAGACAAGATGCCTTCATGCCGCTTGATGTTTCAGGCTTCTATCACCTGGACTATCTGGTCATGGCTCATCGATCAAGACCACCTGCCGTCAACGTGCTTGCCGCTGACTACGCCAAAATCGACGCATCATGCGCCAGTCCTGGATGAAGCCTACCCGTTCGTCTGGCAACCAGGATCTACGACAACTGCGTTCGAGGCGGCCGGCACGCAGTATAAAAAAGCACTCAACAAGCCTACACTTCAGGCACGACATCGCACCAGACAAGATGCCTTCATGCCACTTGATGTTTCTTGTTAGTAACTTAAACAACGCGGCTTGTGTTAAGAACAGCAACTGCTGTCTTTTCGCGGTGTTGTGTCTAGGTGCTCTTGAAGACATATTGGTAGCGAACGCATGTTTTTTCATCTGGCTTTCGTTCTTGCTTGTGTAACCTTTTGCTCTTGCTTGCTGGCGAAGTCGAGTCAAACCGTGGTCTAATGTCAAAAAGCGAGGCTGACGTTTTTGCCGCGGCACTAGAAACAGTCCGAAAGCTCTAGGAAGCACAGGGTTTTTCGCTAGAAGAGCTAAAAAGTGTTAAAAAAGCATGAAGCCTATGAAAACGGTGTTCAAATACTTAGTGCCAAAGTAGCGACCTTGAAAGCAGCCGTTGCTTCGCGTAGCACTGCAGAAAAAAGCAAAAATGACGAAACTATGTACGTCTGGGATCAACTGACTGCTATTGTGTCAAGATCTGATGATGTAGAAAATAGGATGCGTCACTCGAATCTTCTATGTTTTGGCATAGAAGATGAGTCAGGTGGAGGCTGGGCAATGTCCGAATACAAAATTATCAAGTTCTGCTCGGAAGAATTGCAGATGACAACTAATAGCGTACAGTTTGAGCGAGTTCACCGCTTAGGAAAATATAGCCCTGAAAAGTGAAGGCCGATAATTGCCACATTGATCTATTTCAAGGACAAAACACTCATATTGTCATCGGGGCCTAAACTTAAGAGAAGAAATTTGGCGATACGCGAAGACTTCTCGCCTGCAAATCGCAAAGGCAAAACTGATAAATTGCGAAACTGATAAATTTCGCAAAATCTCAGAAAAAAAGAACGGCTTGTCTGTTGACAAACGGCGCATGTACTCTAAAACCATTATTTACAATGTGGCGACTGATACCGTTATGCAGTTACATCAATAGCTCATGCGCAGTGAACGTGGGCCCATCTTAAAACAGCCAAAACCTGTCATCTTGTCTTCCCCCTTGTCAATAACGTTCACTAACATTCGAAGTATATTATCTAAGTGTGCTGCAACCTCATCTTTCCTCGAAGACAGTGGTTTCAATATCATCCCATTTACTGAAACGTGGCTACACCCAGACATCCGTGATTGCGAAGCTCTTTCATGCTCCAACTCATTTAACATATACAGGCGCGATCGCACCCATAGGCGATGGGGAGGCGTTCTGCTTGGCTTAAAAAAAAACGCTAAAATAATTTGCTCTAGTACAAAGTATGATCTGGAAATCATATGGACAGCTTGTATTACATCTGATTGATTAATTGATATGTGGGGTTTAACGTCCCAAAACCACCATTTGATTATGAGAGACGCCGTAGTGGAGGGCTCTGAAAATTCTGACGACCTGGGGTTCTTTAACGTGCACCCAAATCTGAGTATGTGTATTCCATCTTCTACCGAATTATTGATAGGCAACTCTTACCGAGCACCGAACTCCGATCACTCCTTCTCGAACAAGTTGCAAGAAAGCATTACGAGATCATTTGAGCTCTTCCACGCAGATGTCACTTATCTCTTCGGTGACTTTGATTTCTGCAGATTTACTGAACACTGCTGTCATCTTCATGTACTGTTTCATCTAACCGCATTGACCCGACTTTAGATTTAACGTATTTCAAGTAGTTACTCAAGCTACCCACTGTCCCAATTCACTAGACTTCATCTTTAAAACAGCCCCTGATACACGAGCAGCATAACATACATGGATAGACTGAGCGACCATAAATTACTTCAAGTCACCATTAACATTCCGCTTCCTTTCGTTGGTGTACAAAGAAAACAGATTCGAGACTACAACCGAGCTAATTACCCTTGCATTAATTCCGAGCTGCGAGTCTTTTACGATAACATCTTGATGCCCCACTTTCATAACAGGCCTGTAGAAAGTAACTGCGTTATTTTTAGAGACAAGCTCACAGAATTATGTATGCACGTTCCGCTTATCACAATATCTAACGATAATACTAACCCGTGGTTTACCAGAAAACACCAGCATATGCGAAAAAGGAGAAGGTGACTGTACGATGCTACGAGGGGTGAGTGTACGCCAGATGCATGGTTTATATATGAAAACTACCTGAAATCGTACTGCTCTACCCTTTGTGAAGCCAAAGATAAGTAGTTTTCAGAAGACCTTCCCACACTTCTAAAAAATTATCCTAGTAAATTCTGGAAAACGATAGGTCAACGTAGCTTGAGTAACAATACTTCAATACATAAAGCTTACAACACCCCATACCCTGATGCTGACATTCCCATTATAGTAAACGCGTTTTTACCTCTGTTTTTACCAAAGAAGATAAATCTAGCATCTCTAACGTCCATGATTTTGGTTACCACCACATGGCACCTGTTGACATTGCACTTATTGGCATTGTACATTTGATCAATAACCTTAATCTGTCCTCGTCCTCCGGTGTACACAAAATAAATAGAAAAACAATAAAAAATATCGATTCAGTTTTCAGCGTCAGTTCATTTAACATCTATAGACAGTCATTATCAACAAGAGAACTACCCAGAGATTGGAGAATAGGAAAGGTAGCACACGTTTTCAAAAGTGGTAATAAACATTCGCACAAAAATTACCGACCCGTCTCACTAACATGCATATGCTGCAATATGATCGAACACATTATCGCATCGCATATATACAATCACCTAGAATCTAATAATTTCTTCTTTCCAAACCAGCATGGATTTCGAAAAGGCTTCTCCTCTGTGTCATAGTTATTTGAATTCACTACTGACCTTCAATACAACATGAACGCTAACTTACAAATAGATTGCACCTCTCTAGACTTTTCTAAGGCATTCGGTCGCGTAGCACATTGCCGACTAGTATGAAAACTTTCTGTGCTTAAATTAGATTCGCAAACCTTGTCATGGATATGAAACTTTCTTTCTGACCGCCAGCAGTTCACCGTTGTTAATAATTACTTCCCTCCTTCTCCTGATATCGCATCGGAGGTACCACAATGTAGCGTCCTTGGTCGTTTACTATTTTTAATTCACAATAATTACCTGCCAAATAATATATCATTCAGTATACGTATATTTGCTGACGACTGCATTGTTTATTGCTTTATAAAAAGTGTGGATGATCACCCATTCCTCCAAGGTGACCTGAATAGCACTAGCAACTGGTGTAAAACATTGCTAATGACTCTTAACATTTCAAAATGTAAAACTATCTCATTTACCCGTAAACCAGCTTTTTCGTTTTTTCTTTACAACATCAGTGACAACAGAATGACTAGAACCGCAGGGTATAAGTATCTAGGCGTTCACCTCAAACAAAAGCTTTCCTGGGTCGGCCATATTAACTACCAATTCTGCTAATGCTTCAAGATTATTGGGGTTTCTTCGTCGCAACCTAAAAAGCACTACTCCTCACGCACGTAAACAGGCCTACCAAACATCTGTCCGACCCCAGTTAGAGTACGCATAATCCATTTGGTCACCCTCCCCAAAAATATTTATTACAGAAGTTAGAACCTATTCAGAACAGGGCTTGTCGTTTTATCACGCGGAATTATAACAACTTGTCCAGTGTTACCCAGCTCGAACTTTCACACCATTCATTAGCGATTCGTCGTGACATGGCGCTTTTGTCTCTCTTTCATAAATATGCCTACGCCACTCGATCACCGCTAGCGCAAATATAACTTTCCCCTCACTTATCGCACAGGTTGCACAATGACTTCTGCTACACTTACCTCTACGGCACCACTAATGCTTTTAACTACTCGTCACTGCCGCGTGCCATACGACTGTGGAATGATCTTATAAACAGCATGGCCCTCAAGCGTAATCACAAGAAATTTCGCGAGCATCTTCTCAACCATTTCGCTGATAATGCTTAGCTAGTCCACTTACTCCTGAGAATAATGTATTCTCCTTTTCGTTTTCTTTTCATCATCACAGTGAAGCTGTTCTTTAGTTTTGTTCATTAACCCAAACCAGCACGGCAAACTGCGTAATCTGTATCACTACGCTTCATTTTGATCTGACCAACACGCTTTTGCATTCCTTTTACATGTTTTAAACTTACCTGTTCATGTGGAACACATCCGACTACTTCTGTACTTGGACATAATTTTGCTGTTGTTGACGTACTACATTGTTCTTACTGACTTGTTAACCCAATTTGTTATTACTTTGTATAAACCCCTCTCACACAATGCCTCTGCGAGGCCTGTAAGGTACTTGTAAATAAATAAATAAATAAATAAAGAAAAGTGGAAAAGTGGGTGAAAAGATAACTTGCCATGAGCAGGAAGCGAACCAGCGGCCTTCAAATAACACACACACACACACACACACACACACACACACACACACACATATATATATATATATATATATATATATATATATATATATATATATATATATATATATATATATATATATATATATATATATATAGCAGCGAACGAGTAGCATGAGACCAAGCGTGCAGACACGCGATGATGACTGTGGAGATGAGGACAGGGATGCCGATAAATTTGCACGTAACATGTGCCTTAGAGAATACTTTCATGAGTATGAAAATTCTAATAACCATACAATGCCAGTGCCGTCGCACAAGAGGTGGACACCACCACCCCAACGTAAGCAATGTCTCGATATGTACATTAGTGCTGTACAGCATGACGTCTTTGAGGCGTACAAGACCCGTGCTCCTTACCAACAAAATTTAACAAAGAAGGAAAAAACAGTGCTCGAAGAACTATCCGGTAATCCTGACATTGTCATCAAACCTGCCGATAAGGGAGGAGCAATCGTCATTCTTGATAGGAAGGATTACATAGCGGAAGCTACCCCACAACTCTCCGACGACAGTTTTTATAGAGCCCTCCCAACTGACCCAACAAATAGTTTTAAGTCCATCTTGCAAGATAGACTAATGACTCTATCAAGAGAAAAAAACTAGAGAAAATATTTGTTCGGTCACCTATTCCGCTTTGCCCTGGAGCCGGCAGATTTCACATACTCCCGAAGATTCATAAACAACGTAATCCGGGCCGCCCAATCATCTCCGGTATAAACAGTACAACCAAGAACTTGTCGCGCTATGTTGATTCCGTTATTAAACATATTGTTACACGACATCGGAAACGAAAGAGCATCATAGACGACGAAGACGATGAAAGCGACCGTGCTCGTGTTGTTGTTGCTGCTGTTCTTCCATCTTGGCTGCAGCTGCCTCTGACTCTCCCTGTATATTTTGTACATATATTTATTGCAATCATTCTCTCACCCCCGTGACATTTGGTGGAGGTGCGGGGTACAACACGACATAACGGAGCTCCGCAGTGGCCAACGCTTGGATTTTTCCACCATGGCAAACCGGGGACCGGCTCCCGCAGAGGCGACTACAACAACATCCGTTATCCTTCCGCAGCTAAAAGATCCCGGCACGTTCTGTTGCACGGATGATGTCGACATTGAAAAATGACTGCCGTTGTACCAACGTACAAGTAAGAATTACCGCTGTGATGAAACTGTTATGTTAGCCAATATCCTGTTCTACTTGAAAGGAACAGCAAAAGTGTGGTTCGAGAACCACGAAGATGAAGTTGGAAGCTGGGATGCGTGCAAAGAAAAGATGCGCGCCCTTTTCGGCAAGTCTGTGGGTAGGAAGGCAGCGGCCAAGGAGGAGTTGGCATCTCGTGCGCAAACGTCATCAGAGTCCTACGGGACTTACATACAGGACGTACTTGCCTTTGCCGAAAAGCAGACAACGGTATGAAAGAAACAGAAAAAGTAGCTCACATATTGAAAGGCATTGCAGATGATGCATTCAACCTTCTCATATGCAAGGACTGCAACACGGTCGATGCCATCTTCAAGGAGTGCCAGCGTTTTGAGGCCGCAAAAAGTCGACGTATCGCCCACAATTTCCTTCGACTACCAAACACGGCGACAACCTGGTCGTGCGAAGACAGGCCTGCACTACAGACGCCGTTAACTGCAGAGCACGTGACCAAGATCATCAGACGTGAACAAGCTCTGTCTCCTGCGTCCACGTTTTCCCATGCCTGTGACTCTAGCACTCAGATGGTGCCACTGGTATATGCCATTGTGCGACAAGAGCTTTCCAATGCTGGACTGGCCTTCGAGTGCACTACAGCTCCCTCTCAGCCGATCAACCATCGTCGAGCCCCTGTTTCGTATGCCCAAAGCCAAAACCTTCCGGCGTGCCCTCGCAATCCAGCCGAGTGGAGGACTGCTGACGATCGCCCTATTTGTTTCAACTGCCACCGTATCGGACATGTGGCCCGCCATTGCAACACTCGGTGGTATTGGCATCAGGCATCCTATGGGTACACCCATCGGCCAGAGAGGGGTCATGGACGCTTTCATACTTACCGGGAGTCAGCTCAGGCCACCAGTGAAGACGTTCCTTCTATGCCGCCGTAACGTCGTCGCTCTCCATCTCCGCATGCTCACCAGTCCCGTTCACCGCTCTCACGTCGCCCGTCATCTCGCTTGCCGCAATTTCGCTGACCAACGTCGCCGACTGACCACCTGCCGCGGGACAACTAGATGATGCAGCTCCCGGAGGTGATGCTGCATCGACCACTTGCCCGCCAAATCCTCTGACCATACTGCCGACTCGACGCAACCTTATTGACGTGGAAGTAGATGACACACCGATTGTTGCACTTGTGGACACAGGGGCTCACATATCAGCGATGAATTCAGAACTTCGTTGCCGCCTTAGGACAGTTTTAACACCACCCACAGTGCCACTCATCCAGGTCACCGACGGCGGCACGTTTCCCGTGCTTGGAATGTGCTCCGCGCGTATAAGTGTGGCTGATCGCTCCACGACAGTGCTAATTGCTGTGCTCGAGAAATGTTCCCATGAACTTATCCTCGGCATGGACTTTTTATCCGCCCACTCTGCCTTTATTGATTGTGGAACCGGCATGCTTCAACTTGATTTACCATGTTACCATGACGACCCAACACCAGCTCAGCCCCGTCTGGGTTCTGCAGATCACGTTCGCCTAGCACCTGAAGCCGTTGCTTACGTGAACCTGAGATCTGTCCCTCCTGTTCCCGATGGTGACTACATGTTGATACCTAATGCTGACGTTCTGCTGGCCAAAAATGTCGCCGTGCCTCACACACTTTTGAAAGTCACGGGAAATACAGCATCTCTTCCGATCCTAAACTTCAGCTGGTGCGCTCAAGTTATCCCAGATGGTAGGACTTTGGCAAACGTTTCTTCTTCGTCCTCTGCTCCGTTCTCATCCTCGAAGAGCGCAGCGGATGCCACCATTGACAAGATGATCACTCCGGACCTTATTCCAGCACAGAAAGCTGACATCCGGCACCTGCTGAAATCCTACCGCGACATCTTTGATTTTGATGATCGCCCTTTGGGTCAGACATCCTTTGTAACTCATAGGATTAGCACTGGAGACGCCATCCCATCCGACGACGTCCTTATTGCGTGTCTTATGCTGAGCGACATGTTATCCAGCAGAAGTTGAAGAAATGCTCACAAAAGACGTGATCGAACCTTCCTGCAGTCCATGGGCATTGCCAGTCGTGCTAGTCAAGAAGAAGGAATGGCAGCTGGCGCTTCTGCGTAGACTACCGTCACCTAAACAAAGTAACACGTAAGGACGTGTATCCACTGCTGAAGATTGACGATGCTCTCGACTGCCTACATGGGTCTGCCTACATTTCATCTATCGACTTGCGATCAGGATACTGGCAGATTTCTGTCGATCATCGAGACCGTGAGAAAACCGCATTCATCACACCGGATGGACTTTTCCAGTTCAAGGTTATGCCATTCTAATTGTGTAATGCGCCAGCAACATTTGAAAGGATGATGGACTCTCTCCTGCGTGTATACAAATGGACCACGTGCGTGTCCTATCTCGATGACGTCATCGTATTTTACCCTACATTCGAAAGCCACCTTAGCCGCCTAACGGCTGTTCTTGAGGTTTTCCGGAAAACAGGACTTCAGCTCAACTCTTCCAAATGTGGCTTTGGCCATCGGAAAATCACTGTGCTTGACCACCTTGTCACTGCTCGAGGCGTGCAACCTGATCCTGACAAAATTCGAGTTGTCAAAAATTTACCATACCACGTTCCGCTAAAGATGTACGGAGTTTTATCGGCCTTTGTTCTTACTTTCGACGTTTCGTGAAGAATTTTGCTGACATTGCCCGACCACTTACGGAGCTACTGAAGAAGGACATGCCTTTTTATTGAGGTACTGACCAAGCAACTGCCTTCAGCACCCTTACAACATTACTTACTTCCCCACCAATCTTGGCCCATTCTGACCCGTCAGCCCATACTGAAGTTCGTACCGATGCCAGCGGACATGGAATTGGTGCTGTTCTCGCTCAGCGGCAACGAGAACAGGATCGCGTCATTGCTTTGGCCAGTCGCCTCCTTTCTCCTTCGGAGAGCAAGTTTTTCAATACAGAGGGTGAGTGCCTAGCACTAGCCTGGGCAGTCGGAAAATTTCAACCATACTTGTTTGGCCTCATCTTTTCGGTAATTACAGATCACCATGCCTTGTGCTGGCTGTCGCCCCTAAAGATCCAACTGGACGACTTGGCTGTTGGGCCTTGAAACTACAAGAATACAGCTTCGACGTGGCATACAAATATAGCCCAACCCACCAGGATGCCGACTGTCTATCCCGTCACCCCGTGGACCCACCTGACCTTTCAGCACATTATTCTGACCCTTGTGTCTTCGCCATATCGGCTTTCATCGGCATACGCAAGGAACAGCTCAGCGATGTTCAATTGCGGTCTATCATGAAGAGTCTACGTTTGCCCCACGTAGACCCGTCGCTACACTTGTTCGTTCTACGCGATGGCATTCTTTACCAACGCAACGCCAGCGCCGAGGGACCAGAGCTACTACTCGTAGTTCCTGCAACATTCCGTTCCGCTGTATTTGAACAGCTTCACGACGCCCCAACCGCGGGACATCTCGGGGTCACGTTCACGTACGATCGCGTGCTGGCGTAGATTCTTCTGGCCAGGCCTTTACCGTTCTGTGCGCCGATACGTTGCTGCATGTGAGTCCTGCCAGCGCTCCAAACATTCCACCTTGCCGCCGGCTGGTCCACTCCAACAAATAGACATACCCACCGTTCCCTTCTACCGCGTCGGTCTTGATCTCGTTGGACCATTTCCTACTTCTCTCACTGGAAACAAGTGGATAGCCGTAGCCACTGATTACGTTACAAGATACGCTATCACACGAGCGCTACTGACAAGCTGTGCCACTGAGGTCGCGGACTTCTTGCTTCATGACGTAATTCTTCACCATGGCGCTCCTCGACAGCTGCTGACTGATCGTGGTCGCTCATTTCTTTCAAAAGTAGTAAGTGACATCCTTTGCTCGTGTTCGACGCGCCACAAGCTCACTACGGCTTATCACCCACAAACAAATGTTCTTACCGAGCGCCTAAATCGAACATTGAAAACAATGCTCTCCATGTACGTTTCCAAAGATCACCTTGATTGGGATAGTACTTTGCCTTATCTGACCTTCGTGTACAATTCGTCACGCCACAACACTGCTGGCTTCTCCCCCTTTTATCTACTGTTCGGCTGCCATCCAGCGTTACTCTTCGAGACTCTTCTCCCATCAACTACTGCAAACGGTTACCGAGTACGCCCGGGATGCCACTGCTCGGGCTCATGTGGCCCGCCAAATCGCACGGGAACGTCTTCTTGGTTCGCAGCTCTCTCAGAAGGCCCACTACGATAGTCATCACAGAGTAGTTTTCTACTCTCCAGGTTCATTGGTCCTCCTCTCGACGCCATGCCGCCACTTTGGCCTCTCTTCGAACCTTTTGTCTCGCTACTCGGGGCCTTACAAGGTTTTACGCCGGCTTACCGATGTCACATACCAGATTGCTCCATTGGACAGTCAGTCATCGTCGTCCGCACCCGCTACTGACGTCGTCCACGTGACCCGCCTCAAACCGTACATGTCCACATATGATCCTAGCTCTCCTTTAGGCGCCAAGACGGCGCTGCCAGTAGCGGGGGTTATATGATACGCGACATCGGCAACGAAAGAGCATCATAGACGACGAAGACGATGAAAGTGACCGTGCTCGTGTTGTTATTGCTGCTGTTCTTCCATCCTGGCCGCAGCTGCCTCTGACTCTCTCTGTATATTTTGTAAATATATTTATTTGATTCATTCTCTTACCCCAGTGACAATATTCCCGAGACATTTCCATCATTCGTCAAGGACACCAATAATTTTCTTCAAGACACATCAAGTCTAACATTCCACGCAATGCAATACTTGTATCCCTGGATGTCCCTTCACTCTATACTAACATACCGCATGCCAATGGAATTCCTGCAGTGCTTAATGCATACGAGAATTCTTGCCTCGATAAGCCAATCGACAAAGAAGCCCTACAATTGCTATTGAAGCTTATCCTTGAACTGAATAAATTTGAATTTATTAATGGTAATTACTTTCAGGTCAGTGGCACGTCTATGGGAACCCGAATAGGCCCCACTTATTCTAACATTTTCATGGACATTCTAGAGAATAAATATCTGTCCAGCACTGACCTACAGCCTTTGTTTTATAGACTGGTTTATAGATAATATATTCTTAATTTGGACACAAGGGGAGGACTCGCTCTTAAGATTTATAGATGGATTAAATTATTTTCATACTTCAATCAAGCTTTCGCACAGCTGTTCGGCAAATTCTGTTAACTTTCTGGATGTCACCATCGCGCTTTTCAAACGAAAATTGCTCACAAAACTATACCGCAAGCCTATCGATAGAAACCAGCTTCTTCATTTTCAGAGCAGTCATGTGCGACATTATAAGACAGGTATACCTTATAATCAGACTCACCGTTTTAAGCGATTGTGTTCCAATCGCGAAGACTTCCTATCGAACTGCGAGCAACTTAAAAGCGCTCTCATTAAACGACGGTATCCAGCGGACTTGGTCGATGACGCTATAGACCGAGCAGACCAATTGAATAGAGCCGACATTTTTAGCGCAAACACTTTGCCTTAACAACGTGCTGGCACTAATCTCGTAATAACTTACTCGGCATCAGTGTTGAAGGTTCTCTCTATACTTAAACGCCATCAAAACATCCTTACCCAAAGTGAGCATCTGAAAAATATTTTTCCTGAATCACCTCGCGTAGTTTACCGGCGCTCTAAGTATCTCTGCGATATGCTAACATTGCCAAAAATAAACAAACCCACAACATCTGGCTGTGCTATTTGCAACAAACCATGGTGCAAAGTTTGCCTACATATGCAAACCACCCAGGAAACCGTTAGTACGTCGTCTAATTTCACTTTAAAATTCGCGGCCCCTTTCATTGCGATAGCTCTAACGTCATATTTATACTCGAGTGCGCCGTGTGCCAAGAACAGTATATTGGCCATACAGAAAGATCATTCCGAATACGCTTCAAACACCATAAATCACATACCAATACGCAACCTAACCTCCCGCTCTCATAACATATTCGCTTAGCAGGGCCCTCGTTCGAAAAAATTAAGGTCACTATACTTGAATCAGGCTTTCAATCTCACCACGATGGGGAAATCTGCGAATCGTACCTCATCTACAAATTCAACACCGTGTCATCAGGCATAAACGAAAGTACAGGCACGCTTTCTAGTGTGCCTACCAAGCATTATCAGCCTTAACTCGTGGCCCATAGCGTGGTCGGTTAAGCTTGTTGGATACCATCTCTAATGCTTCTGTTATTGTGTATATTTGTGTATCCATTGTTTACAGTCACTTGAATTTATTAATTGCTGCGGCTATCACGAATGTGGATGCAAGACTGTATTTAATGAGCACGCGCAATAAAAACATCAACTACTCATCTTATTCATATCACAATGACTGAGCTGTGTATATGTCGCGCAATCTGACTGTAATATCACGTGGTTTTTTGATATTTTGGTATCCAAGCTTTCATTGTTGTTTTATCATTATCTATCTCCGGTTCTTAAAGAGTTATGCTGTGTGCAAGAAGAAGTGATTTCTGTCCTTTAATGTTGTACATTTTTATATATGTATAAATATTTATTTATTTGTTTGCATGATATCTAACTGTACCGTCATGAACACTTCACGCTATGAAGTATCTAATCGCTGATATACGTCGCCAATCTTCATTATCCCATGTGAATCATATTTATAAGCAAGCGCGTTGACATATATTTGTTACTTTGACAATGACAGGCTCATTCTTTTCCATATATAGATATATATATATATATATATTGTTACGGTGCGATGGATGCCTTTATTTACAGGAGATGATCAATGCGAGAGTCCAGGGATCTGGCCAATCACCGCTCGTGCCAACCTCGTTCTCCTCTTCTTCCACACGCATCCTCAGTATCGTAGCAATTCCCCCTTTGCAGACGATGCCCACCGGGCGAGTTAGGCTTCGTTGCGATGATGGTAGCGTTTTAAACGGGCAACATGAACGATGTTGGTCTTGCTTGAGCGGCGGCCAGTTGACAACAGCTGAGATATCACGTACGTGACATCGCTTAGACGTTGCAAGACAACAAACGGACCGGTGTAGTTGGCCAGAAACTTTTGGCAGAGGCCGCGCTTGCGAAGCGGCGTCCAAAGCCACACCAAATCCCCTTTCTCAAACCATACGTGCCGGTGACTTCTGTCGTAACGGTTTTTGGAGCGTTTCTGTGAGACGAAAGTTCGAAGACAGGCGATGCGCCGGGCCTCTTCTGCGCGGCAAATGGTTTCGGCGAGAGTAGGTTGATCAGTCTCGGAAAAAGGAAGAATAGTGTCAAGAGCTGTGTGGGGTTGGCCTGCGTAGAGCAGATAAAATTGACTGTATCTCGTTGTTTCGTGCTGTGCAGTGTTGTAGGCGAAAGTTATGAATGGCAAAATCGCGTCCCATGTTTTGTGTCCAGAATCAACATACATGGAAATCATGTTGACGAGAGTCCTATTCGTTCGTTCCGTCAAACCATTAGCCTGCGGGTGATACGGGGTAGTGTGACGAAAATGGCACGAAGCAAGACGAAGGAGGTCTTCAACTACATCGGCAACAAATTGCCGCCCGCGATCACTGATGATGACACGGGGGGATCCATGGCGTAATATAACGTGTGACAGCATGAACTGTGAAACTTGAGTGGCCGTTGCCGCAGGAATCGCCGCAGTTTCGGCGTAACGTGTGAGGTGGTCAACGCCCACAATAATCCATCGGTTGCCGTTCGTTGATCGCAAAAAAGGGCGGAGCAGGTCGACACCTACGACGTCAAATGGTGAACTCGGGGGTGCTATGAGATGAAGTAGTCCGGCTGGTGGAGTTGTAGGACGCTTGTGGCGTTGACATTGCTCACAGCTCGCAACGTATGCAGTCACACTTTTACGCATCTTCGGCCAGAAGAAGCGTTCTTGCGTGCGATAAAATGTCCTAGAAAAACCCATATGGCCAGATGTTGGGTCGTCGTGCATTGCTCCAAGTACGTGTTGTCGAAGACTTGTAAGCACAACTAGAAGTAGGCGAGGGCCTACGCCGGAATAATTCTTTTTGTAAAGAACGCCATCCTTTACGACGAAACCACGTTGACCGTTCGTTCCGGAAATAAAGAAAGAAACAAGATTGTTGTCATTGCGTTGCTCTGCTCGAAAAGTTGTCAGGTCGGGGAACGGAGTATCCACTACAGCCAAATATTCATCAAAGTTGTCAGCGTCACA
The DNA here is from genome assembly GCA_013436015.1 of Rhipicephalus annulatus. Lineage (NCBI taxonomy): Eukaryota > Metazoa > Arthropoda > Arachnida > Ixodida > Ixodidae > Rhipicephalus > Rhipicephalus annulatus. Next base: position 65,748 of record WOVY01000230.1, on the reverse strand, counting down.
CTCGGCTGTCGGAAGGGGAAGTCGTGAAAGGCAATCAGCGTCGGCATGACGACGACCGCTCTTGTAGCAGACTTCAAAGTCGTGTTCTTGCAATTGTAATGCCCAAAGAGCAAGACGATCAGATGGGTCCCGTAGTCCAGTGAGCCAACATAAAGAATGGTGGTCCGTGACAATCGAGAATCGGCGTCCATAGATATAAGGGCGAAACTTGTGCACGGCGAATATGACCGCGAGACATTCCTGCTCTGTGACAGTATAGTTTCGCTCCGGCTTACTTAAACAGCGACTGGCATAGGCAACGACGTGTTCAGCAGCTCCATGGCGTTGTACCAAGACGGCGCCAATACCTACACCACTGGCGTCGGTATGAACTTCTGTGGCAGCAGATGGGTCATAGTGGCGAAGTACGGGCCCTGACGTAAGAGCCAACTTGAATTGCGAAAAAGACGACTCACATTCCGCTGACCACCGAAAAGGTGCGTTCTTGTTGAGTAGAGACGTCAAAGGGTAAGCGAGGTCGGCGAACCTGGGCACGAAGCGACGGAAGTACGAGCATAGGCCCAAAAAGCTTCGCAACTCTCGTACCGACTGAGGTTGTTTGAAGCTGCTGACTGCTGCGACTTTCTGGGGGTCGGGTCGAACGCCATGCTTGTCCACCAGGTGACCGAGAACGAGAGTCTCACGGCTGCCAAAGTGACACTTCTTAGAGTTCAGGGTGAGCTTAGCTCTCTCAAGGCAGGTGAGAACAATGTCTAGACGATGGTTGTGTTCATCGAATGTACGGCCAAATACTATAATGTCATCCAGGTAGCAAAGACAAACTTCCCACTTTAGTCCACGTAACACAGAGTCCATGAAGCGCTCAAACGTGGCTGGAGCGTTGCATAGGCCAAACGGCATTACATTGAATTCAAATAGACCATCTGGGGTTATGAAGGCCGTTTTCTCTTTGTCATTCGGGTGCATGGGTTTTTGCCAATAACCAGATCTCAAATCCACGGATGAGAAGTACGATGCCGAATGTAAACAATCGATGACATCTTCAATCCTGGAAAGCGGGTAGACATCCTTTTTAGTAACAGAGTTGAGCCGTCTGTAATCCACGCAGAATCGCCATGTACCATCCTTCTTTCGGACAAGAATCACAGGGACAGCCCAAGGACTACACGACTCTTGAATAACCCTTTTCTTTAACATCTCTTCTACCTGTTGAGTAATGACCTTGCGCTCCGCAGATGAGACACGGTATGGTTTCTGCCGGATAGGGTGAGCGGAACCTGTGTCAATTCCATGGCGAGTACGCCCCTCGGGTACACTTATTTGCTCTTCTTTCTGCGCAAAGTCAAATATAGTAGCGTGCTTCGCAAGGACTTCGACCAAAGCTTGACGTTTTTCTGATGATAGCGACTTGTTTACCATACTCAGAAAGTTGGCTTCTGTATGGTACGTTGCACAAATAGGATCTACTCTCTCGTCACTTAAAGATGCAATGAAACTGGTCGCATTTTGTTCGAAGCGGGCGAGTCGCATTCCGCCGGGTAGCATAACAGGTTCATTTGAATAGTTCGACACCCATAAGGCCAATCGCCTATCACTGATCGACAGAACACAATGTGGAATGAGCACATTTTTCTTGGCGCAATTAAGAGGAATAGGCTCCACAAGAACATCAAACTTTTCGGCGTCCGAGGCAGAGGCGTCAACGCGTACGGTCTTCATCGAGTTGGGCGGAAAGACAACATCCCCAATGACGGTGATAGATCCTTGACAGCACCTAGGATCGTCAGTAAATGCCGATAGCATAATCTCGCCAGCACCACAACCTACAGTAGCCCCGCACTCGCGTAGAAAATCGATGCCCAAGATGATGTCATGGGTGGAGCTGGTCAGAACGGCGAATTCAGCCTCGAAGACCTTGTCACCCAAAGTGACACTAACAACATACACACCGATCGGGCACAATGTCTCCCCGCTCACTGCACGAAATGATGCACAAGTGTCCCAGCGAAACATCACTTTATGTCCTAGCCGCAATTCGAAGTTAAGACTCATCACTGAAACAGCTGCTCCAGTATCTATAAAAGCCATCGTAGGAAGTCCATCAATAAGCACGGGGACCCTATTTTGAGTCATAAAAACGGGTGGAGGCATAGGCGGATGTAGTGACAAATGTTCGGCGACCTCACCTCCATTGACCGCACCACCTAGTTTCCCGGAGGCGGGGAGGTGACGCGTCGACCAGGAGATGGGGAACGGAACCGGCGTGTTGTGGGGGGCGTCAAGCTTCGCACGGAGGAAGGCGAGTCGTTGCGTAAATTCCGGTGGAAATTGCGTCCTACATGTGTATCACTGTGGGTCGTTTGCTGGAAGCCGTCCCCAACGTACGCGTCCCGCATTGAACGCATACCACCGCGCCAGCGGTTTTGTCGAGAAGAAGGTGAAGGTCCCTCGTAGTAGAGTTGCTGGGGGCGACGCCTTTGACCACAGAATCGAGCCACATGTCCACGGAAACCGCAGTTATAGCACACAGGGGCCTCACGCGCGTCGCCAAACCTTCCACGAGGCGCCATGTGCCCATGATCATCCCACGAAGACACCACTGTAGGTTGTTGGCGGGAGGCGTTCTGGAAACCACGGCGATGATGTAAGTTGTCGGTTGGGGGCGCTGGTGCTCTTGATTGGGGCACATCATATAGCGTGGCATCAACGGCAGCACACGTTGCGTCGTATGGCGGGGAGGTATTGATAGCAGGTGCTCTCGGCGGGTTGACAGCATCACGTCGTCCAAGTTCTTCGCGTACGATTTGCCTGATCATTGAGGCAAGATCACAAGGGGATGTTGGAGGGACGTCGACACTTGCAACGGTGGTGACGTTGGCAAGTCTACCAAATTTGGGAGTGATGCGCCTAGCCTTCAGTGTCTCAAACGTGCGGCAGTGTTGTATTACGTCCGCTACAGACGCCAAGGTGTCCTTGCCGTTGAGGAAATTGTAGACATCCTCAGCAACCCCTTTGAGAAGATGCCCTACCTTGTCATCTTCTTTCATGCGTGGGTCTACAGACTTGCACAATTTCAGGATCTCTTCAATGTACGTTGTGCATGTTTCACCGGGGACTTGAGCACGCTGCATCAAAGTTTGCTCAGCGCGCTTCTTCTTCATCAATGGGTCCCCGAAGCAGCTCGCTATTTCTTTCTCAAACGCTTCCCAGGTCATTATTGTTTCTTCGTGGTTTTCAAACCACACCAACGCCGTCCCTTGAAGAAACAATCCGACGTTGGACAACCGGGAGGCCGCATCCCAACAGTTGTATTTACTCACACGGTTGAAGTGTTTCAGCCATTCGTCGACGTCTTCTCCGACCCTCCCTGAGAAGCTTCGTGGTACCATGTGCCGGGGCCACGCAGCGCCAGACGAAGAGTGCGTGGTGTCGCCGTCAGCAATCGGATCCATAGAGAGCGGTGGTAGACCAGCCAGTCGGCGGCTTCGGCGTAGTTCTTGAGGTAGCGCTTCCGTGATCATTGGCCTTGAATCGCTCTGCTGTACCCCGCACCTTCCACCAATCTTGTTACGGTGCGATGGATGCCTTTATTTACACGAGATGATCAATGCGAGAGTCCAGGGATCTAGCCGATCACCGCTCGTGCCAACCTCGTTCTCCTCTTCTTCCACGCGCATCCTCAGTATCGTAGCAATATATATATATATATATATATATATATATATATATATATATATATATATATATATGTGTGTGTGTGTGTGTGTGTGTGTGTGTGTGCGTGTGTGTCGCAACATTGTTTATTCCTTTCGACGTTTCAGCCAGGGTGTGGCCTTCATTACGAATGAGGGTAGTTGTTTGGCGCTCAACTTTATACAATCTTTTAGAAGTGAGGGTGCGCAAAAATAAGAAGCAATGAACACGTTAAGCAATAAGAAACTTGAGAAAATGTGCAAAGAATGAGTATCAGAAATTTGGCAACTATGACAGACATAAAAAAACCCGCTCACAAAGGAAGAGCAATCGTTGTCCTTAATACAACCTACTACTCACAAGAAGCATACCAACTAGACGACTCAAAATTTTGCGAACGCCTTACAGGTGATTCGATAGGCAAATACAAACGTATCGTGTCAACAGAACTAAAGAAACAGTTGGACGCAGAAAGGATAATCACCAGTGACCACAAACTAATGCGAGCAGCTTACCATCGATCAGTTTGCTTCCAAATCCTCCCTAAAGTTCATTAACCCAGTAACCCAGGTCTCCTAATATCAGGCACAGGTACACAAACTGAACCCATATTAAGGTGCTTGGACAAACTGAATGGATGGATGGATGGATGGATGGATTGATATGGCTGTATCCTTTAGATCGGGCGCTGGCTAGCGCCACCAAGTCGTAATACCTAATGAACCAAAAACTAGATTTATTTTTTTTTCACTTAAATAGTCAGGTGGAGGATTCGTACTTTGCAGTGAAGGGTTTAATTTTCACTCGTGCCTTGACTTTATCCACCAATCAGATAACCTCCTTCTAGTTAATTCTACCCGCCTAAAGTCTATTTTGCCCTTCCTGCTTCTAAACCCCGGTGCTTTGTAAAACTCTGTGCCATCATCATGAACTATAGGGTAAAGCCCTTCAAAGAACATTATCAAGCGTTCGGCAGTTTCTTCTTCCTCTCCACATTCACTGCATACTGTGTCTACCCCTTCGTATTTGGCCTGATATGTCTTGGTTCGCAATACTCCCGTCCGTGCCTCAAACCGTAGAGAACTACCCCGAGTATTATTATAGACCTTTTCCTTGGAAATTTCCTGCTTAAAAGTTCGATGAGTCTCTAGTGCAGGCTTCTTAATCATAACAATTCTCCACATATCAGTGTCAGCTTCCTTCACGTTCTCCTTAACCAATAATTCTTTTTGGTTTGGCCCCCTGCTGTTTTCCAAGTATATACCACTCAATTTTCTGGTTCGCTTCCGCCGTTTTGTAACGACATTCTTTATGTACAAGTAGCTGAATACCTTCCTAGCCTAACGCTTCTCCCCCATTTCTCTCAATCGCTTCTTAAATTTTATCTTTCTGCTAGCTTCCCTGCCCTCAAATTATGTCCTTCCCATATCACCTTGTACTCCCCGATTTGGTGTATTCATGTGAGCTCATCAGGCAAGCCTACCTATTCCACCTTGCTCAATTTCTTATCTTGCTTGAACTTCTGATCTCATGCACAAGACCGCATTTCCAAACGTCAGACCAGGAACCATGACCCCTTTCCATATTCCTCTCACAACATCATACCTATTGTAATTCCACAGTGCCCTGTTTTTCATTACCGCTGCATTCCTGTTACCTTTAGTCGACACGTATATTTCGTATTCCCTTAGGTACTCGGCCCCATTGCTTATCTATACGCCCAGATATTTGTATTTATCTGTTATCTCTAGCGTGACATCCTGTATTCTAAGCTCACTACCTTCAGTTTCATTAAAAACCATGACTGCGGATTTTTCCTTAGTGAATCTGAAATCTAAAGCTATCTCCCTCATTACCGCAGATTACAACCAATCTCTGCAACTCTTCCTTGTTGTCGCCATAAGCACTATATCATCTGCGTACGTCAATGCTGGTAGTGCCTGTTCAATGAGTTTTGCTTGTTTGACGAAAGAGAGGTTGAAGCCCAGTAGAATTCCCTCTAATTTGGCCTCTAATCCTTGTAGGTACATCATGAATAATGAAGGTGACAGAGGACACCCATGCTTAAGCCCCCGTTTTACCTCTGCAGGCTTGGATACCTGTTTTTCCCCTTTATAATTACCTTGTTACCTTTATAGTTATCTTTTGAAAGATTAGTGACTACATTTTCCATGCCTAGTGCGTCCAGTATTCCCCACAATTCCTCTTGAACCACGCTATTGTACGCTCCCTTAATATCCAAAAATGCTAGCCAAGTGAGGGTGTGTTCCTTTTCTGCTATTTCGATGCACTGCGTCAGTGAGAACAGATTGTCTTCCAACCTCCTGTGTTTACGAAACTCATTCTGCAGTTCCCCCCGCACCTCCTCATCCTCTATCCAGTATTTCCTTTATAATCTGCATCGGCAGCCTGTAGACCACTGATGTCACTGGTAGAAGACGGTAGTTTTTTATGTCAGCTTTGTCCTCTTTCCTTAATGGATCATGTTCATCCTGCTAAGTTTCCATCCGTCGGGAACTTCTCCATCGATTATTATTTTGCTCACTGCCTTTCTGAAAGTCTGCTTAGACTTCGGACCTAATGTCTTTATCAGCATAATTGGAATGCCATCTGGGCCTGTTGATGTACTACTAGGAAGCCTTTTCTTAGCCCTTTCCACTCATGTTGTGGAAATGGAGCCATTGCGCCACTTGATTCATCCTTGTCTATTGTGGTGCATAATCCATTTCTTTGTTGAAATTTTTCTGTCACCCTTGTTCCTACCAATTCAATAGCTTGGTCCCTTTCTAGCCTAGCACCTTGAGCTGTAGGTGTAAACCTTTTCTCTAGGTTCGTCTTATTTCATAGGGAGTTTAGAAGGTTCTGAAATTTCGCAGCAGCCTTTCTATCTTTTTTATTTACTTCTGCAAGCCACTGGGCTCCCTTTCTTCTAATCTTTTATTGATCAGAAGGGATGCATCCCTTTTACAACTTAGAAAGATTTCCCATTTTTTTTCAACATCATCAGCCGGTTCACCCCGCTCCTTAGCACGTCTGTGTTTTCTAGAGGCTTCCTGACCTTTTGTTATTGCTCTCTTAACTACCTCAACCCACCAACTTTTGGGTTTGTGTCTTCTTTTTCAGGGTGACTTGTCACGTGCCTTACCAAGCTTTACCTCAAACAGTCTAATTAGATTCGTGTATGTCCACACTGTTTTATTATTCTCAGTGATTACTTTCTCAATTTGTTTAGTGGCTATTTCAATTTGCCTTTTTGAATAAGTTTTTCTACAGTTGCTCATCTTGTCTCTTTCCCACTTTCACTGCTCTTCCAAAACTTAGCTTGATACGTTTGTGATCGCTACCCAGACTTGTGGAGCCACCTTCATCTATGTGCATTCCTCTGAGCTTATCATACATCCAATGTTACATCACTGCGTAATCTATTGTCGACTCCAGCCTTCCTACCTCCCATGTTATTTGTCCTTCACACTTCTCGGTACTGTTGAAAATGATGAAATTAAGCCTTTCAGATATATCCATGATCAATTTGCCTGTCGGGTCGGTGTACTCATTTATATCTTCTATGTGTGCAATCATATCTCCAAGTATAATTATCTTGCACTCTCCTCCTAACTCAAGAATGTCCTTTGATATACACTCTACCATTGCCTGGTTTTCCTCTTTGACCTTTGCTCCCGTCCACAGGTACACGAAACCAAGGAGTGTCATTTGACCGGGCACTTTTCTTTTAGCCATAAATGTTCCTTGCACTCCTGCTTGACCCTTTGCCAGTCTGTACATTTATGAATGAATGACCCAATAACACCCCCCCTTCCACTGCCTTCTGTTAGTTTACAATATTCCCACGCGTAGTCCGCATTGTTAGGAGGTTGTACCATGTCCCTGAGATGTTTCTACAAAACCGTATACCATCTGCCTCTCCTCTCTTAGCTGTTCTTCTATCTCCTCCCACTTCAGCCTGTTCCTACCACCTTGCATCTTAAAATACCCTATGTCTGAATTGGCTTGGCGCTCGTGGCTACGTCTATTTCTGCCCGGACTCTACCCATCTTAAATACTTGTCAGCGATGTCCGAATGAATGTAGTCAAGGCAAGGTTAAAATTCTAAGAAAAACTGTATTGTGCTAAGTTACAGGTGAATCGGCAGTGGTTACATGTATAAGAAAACTGGACTCGGTGCAGGAGCTCGATCGGATATGTCCGACGCCACTCGCGTCTCGGCTCGCTCTGCGATGTGTTGCTCTGTGGTCCCGGCTCGAATCTAGGCTCGTTCTCCTCTTTCTGGCGATGGGTCACTATGCGCTCCCGGCTCGAAGGCTCACTTTTGTTTTTTGAATGTTCGTTGAACCAAGAGGCAACCGCGTCGAGTGGACGCGCTCAGGGCTCGGAGTCCACGTTAACGCAGTGCAGCGTTTCCCGAGCAAGCACGGAGACGCTACCGGAGAAGGAGGCGCTGCCGCAGAATGAGACGCTGCTGAAGAATTCAACTGTGCGAACTCGAGTGCCGCTGACACGGCCCTCCCGAAAATCGCGCCTGTCCTCAGGCGTGCGTGTCGTTAGATGGCGATGGTTCCGTAACTTCTAGGAGCGTATTCTTATATCTACGAAGCTGCTCCACGTTGACGATTTTTTGGTTGATCATGCCCGGTGTGGGGTACTCTTTGAATCTCGGCCCTGTTTCCTCCGACGAGGGCCGTTATCTCGAACGGACCTTCATAGCGAGGATCTAATGTGCCTCGAGCGCTCAACTCAAGCAGGACGAGGTCCCCCGTTATGAACCTCGGAGTTCGCCGCTTCTTGTCGTATCGGACCATTGTTTTGCGCTGACTATGCAGTAGCCTCTCTTTTGTCTCCGCACGTTCCCTTGACAAGTCGTGTAGTCTATGAGGCTCTTCGATGTCTCCCTCTACTGAGGCGAGGTTGAGCTCTCCTGGCAGTTTTGGCTCGTAGCCGCACATGAGTCGAAATGGGCTGTGGCCACTGTAACGATGCTTCGTGGCGTTGATTGCTAGCGTTGCTCGGGGTAGTTCCTTCTGCCATTTGTCCTTGTTGTTTAGCATTTTGCGTAGCACCTGTTTCAACGTTCCTACCATTCGCTCAATCAGTCCGTTTGATTGTGGCCAGTACGATGAGGAGTTCTGATGAGTAATTCCCAGTCTGTGATGGAATTGGTTGGTTTTCTCGTTCACGAATCCCTTGGCTTGGTCCGTAATAATGACGCTGGGAACTCCAAATCGCGGAATCCACCGGTTTGTCATGAAGTCGAGGTAGTGCGCCGACGAAGTGCTCGGTACGGTCATGGCGTCCATGTATCTCGTGGCGTGGTCGATACACACGAGGATGTGGTCTCCCTTCTCGTTTAGCGGACCCATGTGATCCAGGGATATCACCGCGTTTGGCTCAGTAGGAATATCGCGTGGGATGAGGCAACCTTCATTCCGTGTGGTGCGGGCGTTGATAGTCTGGCACGTGTGGCAGGAGTCAACATACTCGCGGATGTCTTTTCTCATCGATGGCCACTAGTACTTTCGCTGGATCAGGTCTCTTGTCTTCTCGACGCCTAGGTGGCCGTCGTTGTCGTGGAAAACGATCATCACACTGCTTCGGAGGGCAGCGGGAATGATCACCCTCCGACGGACCTGTCCTCCCTCGAGAGATTTCTTCACCAGTATGTCGTTTTCAATCTCGTAGTCTGAAGATTTGTGCTTGGCCTCCTCCCGAAATCTTTTGCAGTCAGTATCCCTCTCCTGAAACTCGCGTAGGCGACTGTGTTTGCCGACCACTACTGCGTAGCAGTGGAGGTATCGGGTCGAAACGCCCTGGTCGAAAGCCTCTGCAGATTCCGACTGCCTCGAGAGTGCGTCAGCCGCGGAGTTCTGGCGTCCTGCCTTGTGCTTGACGTCGAAAGTGTACTCTGCTAAGTCGAGCGTCCACCTCGCAAATCTGCGGTTGCTGGCTCCCTTCTGGACGAGGTATGACAAGCTGAAGTTGTCCGTGAACACTGTAAAACGAGGGCCTCCTCTCAGGTAGACCGAAAACTTCTCAGTGATCGCCCAGTGGAGCGCCATGCACTCAAGCATATTAGAGTGTAGACCACGATCGTGCTCGTTTAGTGATCTGCTTGCGTACTCTATGATTCGCTCCTTTCCGTCTTGATTTTGAGAAAGCACCGCACCCAGCCCGGTTTGCGAACCGTCGACATGAACGTTAGTCGGGCAGTCTGAGCGGAAGCTCGCCAAAATTGGCGTGTTCTTCAAGGCGTGTTTTATGGCGTTGACGGTTGCTTCATGAGCGTCAGTCCACACGAAAGGAACGTCCTTCGCCAGAAGGTGCCGTAGCTTGTGCGTGACCTTTGCAAACTCCGGTATGAACTTTCAGTAGTAGTTAGCGAACTGCAGGAAGGAGTACAGCTTCTTTGCGTTGCGATGCGGCTCGAACTTCTCGACAGCGGCAACTCTGGATTCGTCCAGTGTTCGTCCTTCGGCAGAGATCACGTAACGCAGGAAAGATACTTTGTCTTGAATCAACTGGCATTTCCGGAGATCCATCTTCAAGCCGTTGATCACGACTCTCCTGAGTGCTTCTTACAGCAAATCTAAAGCCTCCCTCACTGTTGTGGCTCCCTGCCCGACATCGTCCATGTATGTAGCTGTCCTAGGTAAGCCATCGAACGTGCGACGCATGACTCCTTGCATAGTCTGAGGGGCCTTGCAAAACCCAAAGGCCATTCGAAGGTATTCGTACTTTCCGTCTGGAGTGACGAATGCGGTCTTGTGTACGTCGTCCGGCTTCATTCGTATAGTCAGAAATGCCGTCTTCACGTCCAACACAGTGAAGTAAGCCGATCCGTCGCGCATGACCTCGTCAATAACGTCTTCCATGACGGACATTGGATAAGAAGGGTTGATGGTTTTCTCGTTGAGCTTGCGATAGTCGTGTACCATTCTTTGTTGAGTCGTCGGGTGGTGCGGTTGATCGACGACTATCATTGGAGCACCGTACTCGCTTTCGCTCGGCCTTATGATGCCCTTGGAGAGGTAGTCATTCACCTATTCTCTGATGAACTTGCGATCAGCCGGTGAGCACCTGTACGGCCTCGATGACACTGGTATATTGTCTCTGAGTTCGATTCTGTGCTCGGTGTGAGGACACACGCCCAAAGTGTCGCCTTTGGAAGTGAACGCTTGGTGATGCCCTAACAGATTGCGCGAAGTTGTTCCCTCTCTGCCTCGGTGGCATCCTTCATTATCTTCCGTGTGGCGTCTTCGACTAGACTCGTGAAGTCTTCGTCGGGTGTGGGACATTTCGTGTTGAGACGCACGTACCCTTCGTCTTTAGAAACACTCTCGTCCGATTGCCGGCAGAACGTCGCAATAAGCGTTTCCCCGGTGCGGTGTGGTGTGCCTTGTTTCGGTAGTGGCACTTCGGACTATGAAAATTTTCCGGAGGGCTCGACTGGAACGATAGTCACATGGTTTGACGTGTGAAACGTTACGTAGATGTTCGCGACACGTCGCCAGTCTGATCCCAGAATCAGGTCGATGCCGCTGGGCAGTTCCGTTACCACGACGTCTTCGAGTCGCACATTCGTGGTGCCCAGTGTCACATCAAGCCTTGCAGCGAGAGTCGGGCATATGCTGCGGTTGAGAACTTCAATGTTCTCGCGCGATACCCATGCGTGCGTGGGAATGTCGTCCGTCAAGGCATTGGCACTCATGATGGATACGTTGGCGCCACTGTCAATGCACACGCGGACGGGTCGGTTGTTAGCAGTACCGGACACTATTGGTAATGTGCCGCCCGTCGAATGCAAAAAACAGTTCGCTTGCCTAGGTGACGTAGTCCCTGTTTCGTGGCTGCTATTGTCCCTCTTCGCTCGTTTCTCGTCCGCTCTGATCGTTGCTGGCATTTTCGGCTTTCTACAATCACGGGACAGGTGACCGATGTCGCCGCAGTTGAAGCACGAACGAGCAGAGATGGGCCGCGGGTGTTGAGCTCCCGGGAAATCGCTGCGTGGGTTGGCCTTCGGCAAGTTGGCAGAGCTGCTGTCTGGCACCCGCTGGTTCGAACCCTCACCACGGCTCGCCGTAGACGATGACGGTTTCTTGTCGTTCTCGGCACACACGGTCGTGTGACGCCTCGCGTCGAGCAAAGCCGCTCTGTCAATGAGTTCGGTTACTGTGCCACACAGCTGCGCTGCGAGTGGGTTGGCCCATGTGTCGTCCTCGATGCCGCTGAGAATGAGGGAAATACGCTCTTCCTCTGCTAAACGGTACGGCGCCTTGTTCAGAATGGCGTTCTTCGAGTACACGTACTCGACGATGGTCTCGTGGCTCTGAAAGCGTCGCTTCGTCTGCAGTTCGAGGAACTCCTGCATTGTCAGCTTTCGTTTTAATCGGAGAATGAGCGCTTCTTTCCATTGCTGCCAGGTGTCATACTGTGAGCCGTAGGCACTGTGCCAATCCTTGGCAGATCCCGTCAAGCGGCTTGCTGCTGTCACCAACGTCAGCGATGGCGTCCAGTGGGCGAGCGCTGCGATTCTCTTCACTTGCGTAATCCATTCGTGAGCACTTTTTTGCGGCGTCCCACCGAACAAGGGAATTGAGGATGACGTGTCACTTGTGAAATGAATCTGGATCGGGCTCGTCGTCAGTGGACTTCTCGACAGCGTGTTGGCGAGCAGGGCTTGTGTGTTCACGAGCGCGGCGAGGATCTGGGCCATGGAAGGTTCTCCCTCGTGCGTTGAAACGGTCGGCGCGGCGGGGCGTGCCGCGTCTTGGTTGGTGCCGTTGTTCAGTGACGGTGGCCGCGTCGAACCCGAGGACATCGTTATGTCAGCAGGGGCGGAGTAGTGCAGCCCGAGGGTTGAAGTCGTCACCCGTTCCGTTGGCAGTGAAGTGTTCTGATGGGCTTCGTGCAATGTCTCACGTTCACTCGTGGTCGCACGGTTAAGCTGGGCTCGCAGGCTGCTCAGTTCAGCGCAAAGCCTCGCGTTGTCGGCGGACAGTGTCTCCAGGTGCGCCTGCCTGTCGTCGTCGTAGGCAGCCTGGTCCTTCGTTGACGAGTCCGTCGGCTCTAGGGCTTGGCGAGTGATGTTGTCGCGGATGATTCTTGCGATGAGCTCGTCCTTTCGTCCAGAGCACCGTAGACCTCGTGCTCTCAGCTCATCGACAAGTTGCTTTTTCGTTGCATTGGCCATCGTGCTGTGGTCGAGGGTCGTGAACACGCTTTTGATGATGGTCGTTTCGGAGTCCCGAGACGATGTACAGCGCGGCGTCGCTCCTTCTCGTGGCGTCGTTTCCTCCTCCGCATGCAGCTCGGTCGATTCACATCCTGTCGGCTGCGCCATGTCAGCCGTGTCCGAATGAATGTAGTCAAGGCAAGGTTCAAATTCTAAGAAAAACTGTATTGTGCTAAGTTACAGGCGAATCGGCAGCGGTTACATGTATAAGGAAACTGGACTCGGTGCAGGAGCTCGATCGGATACGTCCGACGCCACTCGCGTCTCGGCTCGCTCTGCGATGCGTTGCTCTGCGGTCCCGGCTCGAATCTCGGCTCGTTCTCCTCTTTCTAGCGATGCGTCGCTATGCGCTCCCGGCTCGAAGGCTCACTTTTGTTTTTTGAATGTTCGTTGAACCAATGGGCAACCGCGTCGAGTGAACGCGCTCAGGGCTCGGAGTCCACGTTAACGCAGTGCAGCGTTTCCCGAGCAAGCACGGAGACGCTACCGGAGAAGGAGGTGCTGCCGGAGAATGAGACGCTGCCGGGGAATTCAGCTGTGCGAACTCGAGTGCCGCTGACATACTGGTGCAACTTTGGAATCGTATCTGTCCATACCACCTGTCGAAAAGTCTCCCTGGTTGTTTTCCTCGTTACTAGCTATCCTGCACCCCGAAGGGCTCGCTTGCCCCCCAAAAAAGCTACTGCGCGTCCTGCAAGTCGCCAACCCACCTCATGACCTAGCCGCCCATCGAAGTGAAATCTGTCTCGTTGAAAACCACCCCACCTATGCACCTCTCTGTTTATTTCCACCACCTCAAAGCTTTTCTCTTGACTCATCCGCCATATCTCTTGGTTCGCGTGGACAACCGCTTTTTGCAGGTTGCTATCACGCACTGGTACCTCCGGTATCGTGCATATTGCTACGTGTACCTGAGGGGAAGTGGCACGCATGTCATCGACGCCTTTCGCCAGTGTAGTTGCTAGTCCTGCTGTGCCTTCATTTAGGACATCGTTTAAACCACCTGAAATTATCACTAAGTTTTGTCTATCAGCAGTAGCTTTGAGTTTTGCACTCGCTTGCCTGATGACTGTTTCCAGCTTGCGTCCTGGGAACGCCCCTACTGCAACCCTCTTGTAACCTCTTACCCTCTCTTTGGTGGCTTCTGTGCATCGATTTAAATTCCAGTCCCCTGTGATTATCACATGCTGTGACTATTCAGCTGGAGCGTCCTGCACCTGGGGTTTACTTTCACCTGCGATGCCGGCTGCTTTGTCCCCTCCCAGCCCCACCACTACTTCGCGGAAGCTGGGCCTTGCGACAAATGAACCGGCTGAACCTGTTTTTTTCCAAACTTGCTTGCTCGTCTCCGCAGTTCTGGTTGCCGGTTCCCTACTGTTCTCTCCGTAGGCCATTCCCGTGCTTACATTGGCTAGTGCTTCCTCGGTGGACTTCAGCTTTTCTCCAATAGTCCTCGTTTTCTCTTGCTCTGTAGCCAACGCAGTCTCGAGATCGGTGATTCTCAATAGCAGGTCACTCTGGGTAACCATCATTATCTCCATTTTTTCCTCGACCTCATATTGCCTACACTTCGTGTCAGCCTCTTCTCCTTCCGCTTCTACACTAGGGTCCACTTTCAAACGAACCCCACATCCTGAACACTTTACAGTCTTTTTAACCACGTTTTCCCGACACCAATTGTCCCTATGACTTGTCTCACTCGATAATTACAAAACTCGAGCCCTGCCCTACTAAAAAGAGAAAGTCTAAGCTCTACTACAAAAATTTGCGTGTTCAATGTACGTGAACCTCCCCCATGGGGCGGCAAAAGAAAAAGAAAAACATTAAAAAAACAAAAATAAAATCAAACACACACACACGCCCAAACTAACAAATACCTGGTGACTGACCCCCGAAAAAGCCGTACAATAAAATAAGTGCTACAGGGATTTTAACTGCTGCCCTATAACTATAAAGACAAGCTCATAACATGCAAAACAACTTATCTGCGCAGTCGATCGGGAGCGTTCAAAAAACACGTCCATCCAACCGTGACAGTCCAAACCGAACTAATAAGCCACATTCCATGCAGCTTTCCATCGTATATAAGACACCACACATTTTCTTTGAGATACTGCAGGTGTCAAAAAACTCTCACTTGTTTACTCTTGATGTGCCCTCATTGTATACAAATGTTCCTCACGATGACGGCATAGCTGCATTACAAAACATGAACACAGACCATATACAACCTGACACCCTAGATTTTTCTGTCAACGCAACTTTGACGAGCATAAGCCTAGGTTAACATTTATTTGAAATATTTGAAAAGTAATTTTGACCAATTAGTAGGACTGCTATGGGCACCAAAATGACACCCAAGTATGCCAACTTGTATAGAAAAAAGCTAGAATTTGGTTTTCTTGCACAAAGTTTCATAAAAACACTTTTATAAAAAAATACATTGACAACATACTTCTTATTTTGATCCACAGCGCGGATAAACTTCTAAGCTTTATCGACACTTACAACGCTGTACATCCAAACGTACAATTCACATGCGCCTACTTGCAAGCAAGCATAAATTTACTTGATGTCACCATAACGATAGAAGAAAACAAGCCTTTTACAACCCTATATTGCAATTCAACGGATCGACAACAATACCGCCTTTACCAAAGTGATCACCCGCGCCATTGTAAAAACAGTATTCCGAACAGCCAGGCTTACCAGTATAAGCAAATCTGCTCAAGACACGCTGATTTTGACACAAGCTCACAGAGGCCAAAACTAATGCTCGATAAACAAAAATAACCTCGAACTTATTGATCACGCTGTTCAGAAAGCTAGAAAACTGAAACGTGATGACTTACTTATGAAGCGACCACCGCATGAAGCCCCGCAACGAACAAACCTCTGCTTAACTTAGTGCGTGAACTTACATATTGTAAAGAAAATCTTTGAACGACATTACTACATCCTGGAACGAATTGAACGTCTAAAACGCTCATTTTCTTCCGCTCCTGGTTTCGTTTACCGACGACAACCCAACCTCAAAGACAGCCTTGTCCACTCTCAAACCAACACTTTCCCTTTAATAATTCAAGCCGACCTTGTTTAAAGTCACAACATTCTGTGTCTTTTATGTAAAACGATGCGAGAAACAGACAAGGTAACCAGCACACAATCCAAGTTTTTGATAAACATACTACAAAACATAACACGCGTTTCCTCTAAAGTGGTATACCTACTTGAATGCAATGTAGTGCAGTATGCCGTACATCTAACAAACCGAAACAACATGTAGAATTTGTTTGAATAATCAATGAACCCATGCGAAATCAGCCCCAAGTCAACATCCATCAAAATATCTCAATCTTCACTACCATGCATTCGACCAACTATCAGTAACACTCTTAGAAACGGTATTTAAATAAAACTAACAATTTGAACGAGGGTCATAACTCATCCACAGATTTAACGCTCTAGAAAGAGGAATAAATGAGAATCTAGATATAATTGTAGCAATTAAAGCATCAGAAAACAATAACGGCCATACTGACAACAATAATTGAGTTCAAGCACTCAGGTGCGACGGTCACCAGACAACTGAAAGTACTTCTGAGTGTAACTACTCTTCCTAAGTACAGCTGTTGTCTGTTTCTACCTTACTGATCAATAAATTGTACATTGTCATGCTTGGTCCAAGACTATATATATATATATATATATATATATATATATATATATATATATATATATATATATATATATATATATATATATATATATATATATATAAGTGCGTGCTAAAGGAAGTACAACACAAGCATTCATAGTGTAGAAAGGAACGTATTTCAGACACAATGAACGTTTTTCACTGTTTAGTCCTACGTTTTGGCCCTGGAATCAGCCTTCGTCCGGGAATACAGAGCATAAACATCGCGCACTTATATATATTATTGACTGAGCCTACCTATAAAACTTGTGCCCTGGTATAATAACAAGACTATTCTGTATCAGCACAAAAACGCCCCGATCACTGACATATAAAAGTGGGCGATTTTTATGCTCTGTATTCCAAGAAGGCTGGTCTCAGGTCGAAACGTCATACTAAGCTGTGCGAAAACGCTTGATGTGTGTGCAATAGGTTTCTCTCTCTCTCTCTCTCTCTCTATATATATATATATATACTATATAAATATACTATATATGTATATATATATATATATATATATATATATATATATATATATATATATATATATATATATATATATATATATATATATATATATATATATATATACTAAACATGAACACAAAAGTTTCGAGTTGAAGTATCGTAAAAAAGGATTGCGTCTTTAATTGCAGATCTACCTCGAAGGAAAAAGCTTGGCACTTACCGTTGTCCTCGTAGACGTCTGTACCGACTGCAGTTTCTCCCCACTGCGAAAAAATGTAATTTTGTTAGATGCTTTACCAAAAGAATTTCTAAATGGGCTGAGCGGTAGAGCAACAAAATTTAGGCACTAAACCAATTGTAAACTGTACCTTTACCCAACGCCGGCAGTAACATTAGTTCGACGTTGACCAATAGCGCTACCCTCCCTTAAATCGGGCCGACGTCGACTAGTCGGCGTTGGATCTATGTGGTCTAGCCAGCGTTGTTCCTATTGGTCGAGAGATCGAACAGAGTCGGTTGCTAGCTGTGAGCGGAGGATATCTCCCCGTGTGAATCGCTCCTTGCGTCGTCGGCTAGTCCCAGCAAGTTCGTATGTGCGTACGTCATGCACGTCCTCAAAAGGTAGATTATGTTGTTGTTGGCACCGTATCGAATGCCTGTACGTACACCTCTGCAATACACACATGCATTTCATCTTCCGAGGCTTGTGTGCACTCTGATAAGGTATTGTGTGCACGTTTCAAGGTGGTGGTAGACTTGCCATCAAAGCCGACATACTCTGCAATCATTTTATTGTGGGTATCACTTCGTTGTTCAAGCACATCGCGAAAGGGGTACAACTTGTAAATGCGAAATTTGAGTCACTGTGCCTCGCAAATTGTTAGTATTCTCGAAATTCTTGTGATACCGCAAACCATAAACCAGCGTGTACAAATACCATTTAGCGATAAAAAATATCTCACAGTGTGCATTTTAGAGCGGCACAAATCATCCAGCAAACATAAAATCAAAATGCACAAGGTTTCTTTTAATGTGTGTAATTGTGTAGGAATACCTTGTTTTTGCAACCACTAGATCACGAAACACGTGAGTGTCTGATTGTCTCTGTCGGAACAAAACTATATCTTTGTATATGTACAACACAAGTTGAGCGTGTTGATATAATGTAATAATAATTGATGGGGCATAACGTCACAAAACCACCATATGATTATGAGAGACCTGACACTGTTTAACCAAGCATGCATCTCTTGTGCCATTAAATCTCATGTAAATTATGACAGACACCGTGGTGGAATGCTCCAGAAGTTTTTCCATGCGGGGGAAGGGTGGAAGATGCACCAAATATAAGTACACGAGACTCCGAACTTTTCGTCGCAATCACAAATGAGCTCGCCGGGCTGGTATTCGATCCCGTGATCTGCGGGTCGGCAGTCGAGAATTGTAACCACTTAACCACTATGGCAGCATAAACGTAAAGCAATAAAAACATCTCTACCATGTTTCTCTGCTTGTCGGAACGTCCTTGGCATTCTGTGCCGATGGTGTGCCGCATGAGTGGCATTGATTGCATGCATCCGGAGACTAGGCGCAAGCGCCATGGCTAATCAACTATTTCTAGCTACAACCATGGCAATCAGCACCACCTGCCAGTACAGATTCGTTTATTGACGATGGCTGGACGCTTTGCAAGTAGGACCCTGCGGGGCCCGTTACCGCTGCAGGGATGAAGCACTCACCTTGTTCGCTCTTCCCGGTCAGTAATTTGAGTGTGTCAGAAGCTCAAATATAAACATTTCAGTAGCATCACGCCGAAGTGATTGCTGTTTTGATTTTGATCACTGCAAATATTGCCTTATGTCATGTTTATGTAGTCTACTCCTAATTCCTTCGAGTGATGTTGAAACTTCTTATTTTACACTCTCAAAAAGTTTAGAGACAGTTCAACGAACTGAAGCAGGTGAAGAAACATTGTGAATGACAAACAGGCCCAGAAGCACTGGCAAGCTTCTGTTGACGTGACACTCAAACAGCATTAGGGTAGTGTACGTGCCGTAAAATTCGATACACTGCCTTGAAAGCTTATTCTGCTGCTACACCGTTCGAATCAGCTAGGTGTTCGGATGGCTTCTCTGATAACCTGAAATCCATTGAGCATTGAAGTGACGTTGTCCAAAACTGGCTTCGTCACTCAAATCTGCAAATTTTCAGAATGTCCGATGACCTTTCAGAAACATGGTCTTCGTCCGAAAGCCATGTCATCGAATTGTGCTTAAATCACCTTAGAATTACGTTGATGTCATCTCAAATTGACTGTGCTCATTGTCTTCGTCGATACCAAGACGAAAATTCTAAGCCAATTTTACATCATATCATACCAGAGTTGTCGTTTATTGAAGACTGGAAGCGTGTGATACAAAAAAGCTTTTAAGCTAAAAGTAAGCGCATCTGTCATAAAAGAAAAATTTTCGCTTCAAACGCGTGTTGCTATAGAACAAAGCTGCTGGAACTAGAGAAATCAAAAAAATGCCAATTGAAAGCTTATGGTTGACAAAATGCGAATCTACCACGTGGTGTGCATACAGCATCGGACACAGTAAGATCACAAACGCAATAGGTACCACGAAGCTCGAGTTTACGATTACCTTACCAGCCCACGGTGCCGCGGGCCGTAGCAGCCACGAATCTATCTGAATAATTTACGAAAATCCGAAGCTTGATTCCATAGCGCTATAAACTGTGTTCCTATATAGATAATATTGACTACGGCACTTTGATACTAACTGAAACCTACCTTCATAGTGGTATTACGAACTCTGAAGGGCTAAATGACACCAACGTGTACGCTGTATACCGGAAGACTGTGGCGTAAGGAGAGGTGGGTTTGTGGTCAACGCGTGTAAAGCACACATTTTAAGTTTTCTTCTTGATTTCTGTAGTCTATTTGAAATTCTGTGAATCTTCTTAACCTCCCATGCTTCTAAGTCTCTGTTGAGGCTTCTAAGTCTTTACACGCCACTTGCCAATCTTTTGTCACGGATCTTCGTACCAACATTGCCTCTATGCCAGAAAATGTCCCAAATGGTGGTGTTGGGAAGTAAAAACAGCCCAAAAGTATAGACAAGACAGAGGAAGAGACGACACCGCGTGTGGACACCGTGCTTGTCTATAATTTCGCGCGTTTTTTACTTCCCAAGTATGAACCACCAACTTGCCCAACTTTTCCTATTATTACCGAATGGTGTTTTGTGTTTTTTTTGGTGAGTTACATTTTCCTGACGCTCATTGAAGTGACCTTTCCTCATGCTCAAGTAACACTTGTTCTTTAATTGACCTGACTCTTGACTTCGCACTTACGTAGCTTGTAAATCAAGCCATACTTCAAGATCACATATTAGGTCTCATATCGACATCTGTTCTTGATAAAGGAAACACATCAACTTCTAACCATGGGTCTAATGACCACTTTCTTCTGTCCGCGCCGTTCTAGATGCCTGTATGTTTACAAAATGTATTATAGAAACACATGACCAACTATATGCAGTGATGCAAATTTTGAAACCATAAACTACGGCCTTAAAAACTTTTGTAATACTTTTCTTCCATCGTTGCCCTCTTTCTCTGCCACAGAAAACTTCTCTCTTTTTCACCCTCAGCTAGCCGAGTTCGTTCATGCGGTCATACCACATGTCTCGCTTACAGTAACATTATATAAACCATGGTTCCCCGGATTGGTGCGTTCTATTAAAATTTAAAAAAAAACGTCTATTCAAGGCGACAAAGCTAAGGGGCACCCCTGAGTTTCAGGCAAAGCTTCGGAATGCAAACAAACATACTGTCGCAGCCTTCGTGATACCTGTGTATGTACGACACCACATTTCCGATAGACGATTCCTCGGTTCTTCCAGTTGGCTCAGTGTAACACAACGTCTTGAGAAGTCCTTGCTGCTTGGCCGTTTTAACAACAAAGTATGGACCGGCGAATGGGGCTTTTGAGTCCAATTTTTTTCTAACTATTATCATGAACCCAGGGTTGGTCTCTGGCATCTTCGTGCTGTGTCAACGATCAAAATGCATCTTCATCGTATTTCAGCACTTTTGCTGGAGTTGGGTCTTGGGGCGTTCCTTCAGTGTGATTCTTCCAACTAAACCCAGATCTTCGTCCGCTGGCAACTAAGAAACAGTGCCAAAGCAGCCAATTGCGGTCTGCCTCCAAAGCACTCTTTCAACCTCTCTTGAATTCCAGGTATAACATAATATGTACTTTTACGTCTCTAATCATACATTAAGCAAGAGAATTGGCCTTTGGGTGATAAGGCGCCGGGTATCGAAGCACAATGTTCCTTTCACGGGCCCAATTGCATAGCTTCGTACTCCTAAACGCTGGCCCATTGTCGGCAACAATGCCTTTGACGTGTTGAAAAATTTCTCTCTAAAGCAGTGCTATTACGCAATTTGCGTCTTCTCTTCCAGTTTGTGCGACCACGAAGCGCGTGCCCTCATCCACCGCGACCAGAAAAGCTTATGTTCTTTCGACGCCTTCACTCTTTTTCTTAACTACAGCGAAATGAAGGTGAACTACTTTGAATGGTAAAGTCGATTATTCTGGTAATACCACTCCTTTCCCCAAGCCTTGTATTTTGAAGTCACATTAGGCACTCATGACACGTTTTCACATAATGGGCAACATCTGATTTCATATTTTGCCATGAAAACCTCTGAGTAAATTTGTGGTATGTCCTCCGAAATCTCTCGTGCCCTCCTTAATTGAAACTGTTGTGATACAATTCAAGCACTTGAGGCACTTTTGTGTCAGGGACATACATATTCTCGTTGCGCAGTTCCATGTCTTGCGTGCCCTTCCATAGTTTCAACAAGTTGACGCCTCAATCCGGGATTTCATGTGGCACGTGAATACGGGACGAGGCATCAGCATTCTGGTGCTTCTGGCCTGGTCTATGGATTACGTCGAAACTGAATTGCTAGATATCTCTGACCCATCAAGCTATTCTGCTCTTTGTATGTGCACGTTTCAATAAATAGGCGAACGCCTCGTTAACAGTAAACAGGTTAAAATGTTTACCTTCTAGGTAACTTTTGAAGTATCTGAAAGTCATTGCAACCGCTATAGCTTCCTTCTCTGTTGTCATGTAATTTTCCTGTGTCTTCGTGAACGTGCAGGAGTAGTAGCCGATGACCTTAAGCTATCTTCTGGGTTGCTCATTTTCATGGCGTTAATACAGGATGGCGCCTGCAGCGTAGTGAGATTCATCTGCATATAATTAAAACAAAAAATCAAAGTTGGGCAGTGCTAGTACCGGTGAGAATAAACGGCTCAGACAAGTTCCAAGTAGCTCTTCTGACGTTCTTCGGGGCAGACGAAGGGAACAACTTTCTGAGTCATTGCGGTCAAACATGTCTTTTTTATTGAATAGTCCTTTTTGAATGCACGGAAATTGCTGGCGAGAACAAGAAACGTTCTTAAAAAGTGTTAGTAGTCTCTTAGAAACTGTCAGCTTTTTAGTAGCCTCTTAGAAACTGCCTCTAGAAACTTAGAACTAAGTAGCCTCTTGGAAACTGTTAAACCGTTAGTCTTAATAGGAACAGAGTCGTGGCTTGATGAGAGCGTAGCTTACAGTGAAGTGTTCCCAGCCAACTTTGTATGCTTCAGAAAAGATTGGAATAACCGTGGTGGGAGCGTTTTTGTGCTGATTGATCAAAGCGTTGCGTCGTGTCAAACTATAGCGCGGGAAAGCAAATGTGAAGTGGTATGGTGCCGAATAAGACTTCGAAATGGTGAAACGTTATCTTTATGCTCCTTTTACCACCCACCGCAGGCCTCTGTAGAAATATTATCGGAGCTTACGAGCCAATTAGAAGTAATTAAAACTGATTACATTGTTGTCGCTGGAGATTTTAACCTTCCAGATCTTGATTGGCACAGCCAGCCTGCTTTTTTAGGAATTCCTGGCAGGCCATATCCTGCTATGGCCAGTATTGTTAGCTTATTTTCACTTACGCAGACTGTTCTGGGCCCCACAGGAGAAAATCATGTTCTTGATTTATTTTTTACAAATGCACCAAATAAAGTTCTGTCCACAGTAGTCATACCAGGAATTAGTGACCACGAAGCTGTTGTCTGTAAAATGAACATGAGAGAATAAAATACAACTGCTGCTAACAACCGGCGTATATTTAATTATGCGAAGGCAAATACTGATGAAAATGGGGATGAGCTGGACAATTACTTTGTTGTCTTCGAGACACATGCAGAATCACTTTCACTACAGCAGTTTTGGTCAAATTTCTAAGATAAGTTTTTAGAACTACGTGACCGTCACGTGCCGTCATCGCTGCTATCTAAAAGGGGTCAAAGAAGCAAGCCATGGTTTGCAAAATAGTTATATGCCTTAGCACAGAAACGGAAAAGGGCTTATCACCACCATTTGCGCAATCCGTCCATTCAAAATTTTCGTAAGCTTAAGGAAATTGCGTCTCAATTAAAAGGTGCTACGACAGCTGCTAACACTGCATATTCTCAGTCATTTCAATAACGACTTCAGCAAGATAAAAAGGAACTACGGAAATATGTGAAAGGAAAGAAAAAGGACTCTGTTTCAATCTCTGCTCTGGAACAGAATGGCGTTGTCAGTGAAAGTGCTGCTGAAAAAGCATAGAGCTTTAATTCGTAATTTACCTCTGTTTTTTCCCTTCCAGGTAAGAAAACAAAATGCGTACCATTTATCTGTACCTTCTCCTGGCGAGACTCATATGGACGTTATTGTATTTTATAGCCAAGGAGTTGAAACCCTGCTAAAGCACCTAGATGTATCAAAAGCTTCTGGACCTGACGGACTGCCTAACGCTCTCTTGAAATCCTGTGCGCACACAGTGTCTCGGTATTTAGTAACAATCTTGGAAAAAACTTTACGTGATTGTGCCTAGGCTAGTGATTGGAAATTGGCTGCTGTTGTACCTATTCACAAATCGGGACCACGGGAAATTGTTTCAAATTGTCGTCCTATATCGTTAACAGCCGTTTGCTGCAAAATTTTAGAGCATGTCTTATACTCATCAATAATGAAGCATTTAGAAGCCAATTCTATGGTAAATTAACGCCAACATAGCTTTCGCAAGAACCATTCCTGTGTGACCCAGTTAATTGAATTTACTTATGAGGTAGCATGCGCACTGAACAACTGGACCAGTATTGAGTGCATTTTTTGGATTTCAGGAAAGCGTTCGATTTGGTTCCCTATATTTTTTTCGAAGAAAATGACCAAATACAAGATTAACCCGAGAGGTACTAACTGGTTAGCAGAATACCTAAATTCCAGGCAGCAGTACGTCATCGTGTAACGGTGAAGAGTCATTCACTACCAATGTGACGTCCGCGGTCCCTCAGGGGTCAGTACTGGGCCCATTATTGCTTTTAGTGTATAATAATGACATCACCCGCGACGTACAATCGTCGATGAGATTGTTTGCAAATGACTGCATCGTTTATATAGCAATAAACTGCGAAAAAGATCGGGGCGCCGTTCAAGACGACTTGGAAAAGATAAATGCATGGTGTAAAAAATGGCAAATGCAACTTAATTTGGAGAAGACAATGTGTATGACGTTTTCTAGCAAGAAGGATGAAGCTTCGTCTTCGTATACTATAAACAAGAAGGTCTTAAAAATATTCTCCAAGTACAGGTATTTGGGCGTATTTTTCACGCCAACTTTGTGTTGGCACCGTCTTGTTGATTATGCGACAGCTAAGGCTTGTAGATCGCGGTGGTTCCTGCGGCGAAACACGCGTGAGTTTCCTCAGTACACGCGGGAATTACTGTACAAATCATGCATGTGGTCGATACTTGGTTACGCGAGTAGCGTATGGCACCCCCCACTGTCCTCAATAACGATAAATTGGAAAAAGTGCAAAACATGGGCGCCCGTTATGTCTTGGGAACATTGTTAAGAGCCAAAACTTCAGCATGACGCGCTGCAAGCAGGCTTTAGGATGGGAACAGTTGCTTACATTCCGGAACAAGCAGCGTCTGAAGCTTTTCCATGATGTATACATATCTGGAACTTGTATTCCTTGTCACAGTTACAACTTTCCACCTCATTACGTGCCTGGACGAGTCGATCACATTTACAATGTGCGGTAGTACCGATGTAAGACAGCAGCGTTCTGTAATTCTTTTTTCCCTAAAACGGTTTCCCAGTGAAATTGATTACAGTCAGCGATCGTTGTCGCTATTGGTAGTGATTCATTTTTTCCTTTGTTAGAGTCAAATGAATTATTCAGTTGATGACGGAAGTTTTGTAGTGCGGTATACATATTGTCTTTGTTTTCGTCTTACTGTATGTCACCCGCTGGCATTTTTCGTACATTTTTGTCAATACCCGTTACGTTGTGTGTTCAGTGTACTTGCTACTATCTGGATAGGCTGTACTGTACTTGCCGCAAATTGAGCTTGTGATCCGTCTTGTAATCACGTTGTATTCCCCTCACTGTAATGCCTTATGGCGCTGTGGGTATGAAATAAATAAAAATAAAGAAACAAAGAAATATCATAAGATTTTGTGAGCTTTTTATTGCATTGAACGCTCTCCTCTTTAGTGCCCTTGGTCCGCCCATCAAAGACTCTTCTCAAAAGCATTACTTTTCTGCAGAAGAACTCGCTCTTTTTTATGTTGTTCTTAAGTGTAGTGGTGCTAAGTGCTTCGAGGTACTTTTCTAGGCGCTCTGCGTGATATTCTTGCAATTTCGAGTATATAATAATGTCGTCCACCTTAACATTACAAAATATTCTGATGAAGTCCTTAAGTACGTCATTCATTATCTCTTGGAAGCATGATTCAGAGTTCTTTCATCTAAAGGGTAGTCTATTGTATTCGTAGATGTCGAAATGAGTGAGAAATGCCGTATTTTTTTGTATATTTTTAGCGGCACTTCCTAGTATTATTTGCATAGCTCAATGCGGAAAAACCACTGACATCCTCCGGTTTCTTCAATGATCTCATTATTTCGTGGCATTGGGTATGAAAAAATCGGTCTGTTTATTATTGTCCCTATAATCTATACAAGAGCGAAATGCACCATTGTCTTTTGGAACAATTGTACTGGGTGAAGCAAAAGATGAAGTTGAAGGCCTGATGATTCTTGCCTCTACCATTCTTTGAATACGTTCTTTAACCAGACTTTCGTGTAATGACTGAGTTTGTATGGTTTCTTTATTTACAACGATATTGTCTCGTAACAGAAAAGGTACGCCAATGACTCTCATGACTTTTGGGTATGCACCACACACAAAAGTTTGAGAATTATCAATGGTACATATTCTCTAGTAGCCGGCTCACGGTAAGGCTTATAGGAGATATTTGCTTTAGCGTACTCTCTTCCAATAGTATTTTCGTCATTCCAAAATATGTTAGTCTTCATGCGTGTCATATCAGGTCCTCATAAAAGAAAGTCGAAATTCACTTCGGGCGCTACTACCGCTGCATTTCTGAACTTCTCATCGTCATACTCAAGACACACTTCCACCCATTTGTGATACTCTTGACAAGAACCTTCATAGTTGAGCACACCAACAGTTTTCCCAAGTACAATCGCTCTAGCGTTTACTAGGTTCTCGTTTGTTAAACTAGCAGAGGCACCAGTGTGAATAAAAACAGAAAATTTGTGACTATTCACTAGCATCTACATACCCAGAGTTCCAGGCTTCATTAGAAAGAGTGTTTTTTCGATAGTGTAAATTTCTTTAGTTGTGTCCGGACACCGTGAACTCAATAGCATGCTGGTGTGCATTCTAAATTCGATTTTAGCCTGTGATGCGCCTACAGGTGGAGGGAGGGGGGAGGGGGTTCTCTCCAATTTGGTGCTGCAGTGGTGGTGGCCACAAAGCACAATGCTTCAAATTCTCTGCCTTTCGCCTTTGTAGGCTGACTGTTCATCACCTGATCAACGCTCGGACAGCTATATCTCTGGAATTCGCGCAACCATTTTTCTTCCAACACGATTGACGTCACCAAACTGCAGGAGCTGACCTCCAGGAGCAACGAGGGATAAATACCGTTCGCACGTCTCGGGATTTTCACATGGAAGAGGCGGCGGCAACAAAGCACAAGGCTTCAAGTTTTCTGCATTTCGCCTTTGCAGAATCAAAACGCCTACTGATATTACAATTAGTGTAATATTAGAAAAGCTGCTGCTGCCACTGCCCTTGAAGGTGTTTTTAAAAGTATCACTTGCGATAATGTTGACCCTTGACATTGTTAAAGAACTCAAGGATGTCCGAAGCAAACTAAAAGAAATGCGAAGTGCACTTGAAAGAGAATTCCGAAAACAAAATTGAGATGTGAAAAGTTCCATCGAATTTCAAAGCAAACATTTTAATGACATTATGTCTGAATTGCGCGAGATCAAGAAGGAAAATGCTGAAATTTGAAAGGAAAACGCTGTGCTATCTAGTGAATAGCAACAGCTGAAAGAAGTTGAGCTAGATAATGAACAGAAACTTATCCAGCTAGAACAATATTCTCGTAACAAAAATCTCGAAATCAAGATTGTCGAGATTTCACAAAACAAGAACTTCCGAGCATTTTAAGAAACATTGGCAAAGTGATAAACTAACAGATTTCCAAATGATTGATATGTGGGGCTTAACGTCCCAAAACCACCATATGATTATGAGAGGCGCCGTAGTGGAGGGCTCCAGAAATTTTCACCACCTGGGGCTTTTTAACGTGCACCCAAATCTGAGCACACGGGCATGCAACACTTCCGCCTCCATCTGAAATGCAGCCGCCGCAGCCGGGATTCAAACCCGCGACCTGCGGGTCAGCAGTCGAGTACCTTAGCCAAGAGAACACCGCGGCGGGGCAGAACCGATTTCCAAAACAAACATTGAAGTGTGCCACAGGGTGCCCACTAGGCATGCTGAGCTACAGAATACAAATGTTAAATTTAACGTGAGGTCCAAGCGTGATACTGTGCTTCAAAAAACTAGAAAAGCATAGTTTTCTACAACAGGCATCGTTTTTACATAGCATACCCTAGTGTTTTTCAATGAGCATTTGTGCTCTGACCTGAAAAAGCTTTTGGAACTACTTCACGAAAAAAAACTAGAAGGAATGGCGTTTCGCTTGGACAAAGAATGGTAAAATATTTGCAAGGAAATCTACATCGTCGCCAGCAGTGCGCAATAGCAATGCGCATGACCTTGATAAAATAAACTAACGCGATGAATTCAGTAGCTAACCTTGTTTGATCAAGATGGGTGCTGATTATTTCACTGCTTGCGATGTGGGTTCTCTGCGCAGGAAGTATGACAAGAGCTTCTCATTTGTTTATGTCAACGCTCCATCAGCAAGGAATAAAGAAGAGCATATTCTTGCCCTTTTCGCCACGCTTCGTTTTGAGCCAGATGTATTCACGGTCACAGAGACGTGGTACGAAAAAAATTGGCAGATCTCACGTACAGTGGTAACCGAAGATATGCGAAGCACGAATGAGGGAGGTTGATATGCCAATTTCATATCACCACAACGTTACAAGGTGGAGGTATATCATGCCGTACACGACTTCCGTGTCATGATTATCACGTTTGGATGTGTCGTTTACCTTCGTCATCTATTTACGTTATGTGATGCCAAATTTAAAATATGTGAAATTAGCGAAGCGACCATGAGCACGCTATGAGCGTGGTATGTTGTCATGTTCTTATGACACACGTCTCATGATTGTTTTGCACCAGTGATATACTTCGTCATCCATTGACGTCACGTAACGCCAAATTTGGTATATGTGGAGCTACCAAAACGGCCTCGAGTGCATCAGGAAGGACCCACTATACTCTAACGTAACGTTGACGTGCGCGAACGGTGGGCACAGTGACGCTTCTTTAGCAAAACGCGAGCGCTCTATAGTCTCAGGACAAGCGTGACCAGCGCCCGTCGGCGCCGCCCGGCGGCAACCAACGTGAAATGCAACATGCTGCATTCGGCGCCATTGTATTATCCAGACAAAACTGCGTCTGCCTCTTTTCAAGACGGAGGGACGCCGGACGCGGTGAAACGCACATGCGTCAAAGCAACGCAGCGTGGCGTATGCCTGCGAGTATATGGCAGGACTGGCGACTTGCGTGGCAACGCCGGCGTGACGCGACGAAATGAACGCCGGCGAGCACGCGCACTGCGTCACGTCGACAAGTAGTGGTTCCGTGACTGCGGCATGTAGTCATGTTCTCACATGGCACGCATCTCATGATTATCATGTTTGCTCCAGTCATATACCTTCGTCATCCTTTGGCGTCACGATTGATTTGATTGATTTGTGGGGCTTAACCTCCCAAAACCACCATATGATTATGAGAGACGCCGTAGTGAAGGGCTCCGGAAATTTCTACCACCTGGGGTTCTTTAACTTGCACCCAAATCTGAGCACACGAGCCTACAACATTTCGCCTCCATCGGAAATGCAGCCGCCGCAGCCGGGATTCGATTCCGCGACCTGCGGGTCAGCAGCCGAGTACCTTATCCAGTAGACCACCGCGGCGGGGTATCCTTTGGCGTCACGTAATACCCAAATAGGCATATGTGAGGCTAGCGAAACGACCATGAGCTCATCAGTAGTGTCGCATGTAGTCATGTTGTTACATGACAAGCATGTCATGATTATAATGTTTGCAACAGTCACGTCCTTTCATCATTCATCCACGTACTATAATACCAAGTTTGGTATATGAAACGCTAGCGAAACGACCACGAGAGCACCATGAGCGTGGCATGCAGTCATGTTGTTATATGACACGCATGTCATGATTTTCATGTTAGGGTCTGTCGCTTGTGTTCACCATGCACTCATGTCGTACCAAACCAGTTTTGCAACATGCTATGTGAACAAAACCACCGCAAGAGCCGCAGGACCATAAATTGTAAATCATGTATTTTGTTACACCCATTTTATGACTTTCATGTTATGGCTAGTGAACTATGTTCTCCATAAAGTCATGTTATGCCATACCGAGTTTGGTAGCGATACCATTATCAAAACGGCCAGGAGAGCTAAAAGCCGTAGGCGGCTAGATAGATGGATAGATAGATAGATAGATAGATAAATAGATAGATAGATAGATAGATAGATAGATAGATAGATAGATAGATAGATAGATAGATAGATAGATAGATAGATAGATAGATAGATAGATGGGCTCAATGTCGCCGAAGTTCGCAAAGAAATGCTTCGCATTTAACAGCAGTGATGTTCTTAAATGTCCTGGCTACACGAGCTTCTTTATGAACCGACTATTGAAAATAGGAGGAGGCATCATGCTGATGGTTAAAAATGAGTATGACTGTCACATAGTTGCTCCTTACTGATGTGTGACATGTGATTCTGAAATCGTGAGCCTCCGCTTATTAAATTTTGGGTTATGTCTTATACCGACTAACAGAGGGAAATGTGCATAATTTCTTCCTTTTCCTTCATAATTTTCTGGGATAGATTATTGACAGTAAATGCAAGCTCATTTCAGCAGGTGACCTAAATATAGATTTAGGCAAAGTTTCAGCGCAACCACAAGAATTCTGCAGGCTTTTCGAAATGAACGTGTTTCAAAATACTATAGCTCTTGTTACACGTATTCATAGGGACTCATCCATTTAACTTGAAGTATCCATTGCTAACTTAGAAGAAAACGACCTTGTGTCTGGTGTAATTACTGCAGCAATTAGTGACAATTTGTCAATATTTTTGTGACAAGCAGTTGTTTTGTTCCTATACTCAACACGCAACATGTTAAAGCGATCAGGAATGTAAGTATATGTAATGTAGCCTCATTTCGTAAGGAACTAAATAGGATCAATTGGTAAGACGTTATGTGTGCAAAATTCCCTCGCGTAGCTTACGAGATGTTCATAAATAAATACAAAGGTGCTTACGATAAGTCAATTTCTTTTAAAACACTTAAGTCTTCCTCTAAATGCAAGAAACCATGAATTACATAAGAATGCTTCAAAGAAATACGCGCGAAGAATAAGCATTATAATGTGTTCTCAAATAACAAAAGTGACGAAGCGTGCACACTTTTTAAGGCACAAAAAACTAAATGAAAGGTCTTCTGCGCTCTGAACGAAGTCCGTATTTCCATAACCTTTTCGACGTAAATATACCGGAAAGGCCAGATTTTGCATGAAAAAGGCAGAACAAATTTCTCGCCCGTAAAGAAAATAGAAATACTGATCTTTCAGAGGTAGATTTAAATGGTCATACCATTCCTAGAGTGGCCTTGGCGAACGCAATAATAGTTATTTTACCTCTCTCTCAAGTGCTAGCAGTCACAGCCCACAGTGTCTACAGTACCTAGGGGCCCCTCTTGAAGACAGTAATTTTTTTGGCTCCAACAAGCACAAACGAAATCATTTCTGCGTTTATGTCGCTAAAGAACAGTAAGTCTTTGGATGCCATTGGCTTCGAGATTCTACCAGTAAAATAAGTTTGGAACAAAATCGCACCAATATTAGAACACGTTTTTAACATTGTTTTACTCACATGGACATTTCCCCAATGATTTAAAAAAGGCAAGGGTGATTGTTTTACACAAAGGTGGTGATGCTAATGAGCTCTCAAAGTATAGACCAGTATCCCTGCTTCCAGTATTTTCCAAAGGCTTGGAAAAGCTAATGTAGAGTAGAATGACTACTTTTATTAAAAAAAATATCAAATTATAACAGACAGTTTGGGTTCAGAAAAGGGCTTTTACAGAAAACGCTCTTTTGTCTCAAAAAGAAATTATATTGCAGTTTTTTGGGCAGAAATTGTGCAAACTAAGCGTTCTTGTAGATTATTCAAAGGCTTTCGATAACATTATTTATTCAACCTTCTTGAAAAAGCTAAGTCATTATGGTTTTCGTGGGGTGTTTCTTGAACTACTCACTCCTTACCTAAAAAACCTTAAGCAACAGGTATGCATAAATCATTACGCCTCAGATTTCAAGGCATGAGGTGCTGGTGTTCCGCAGGACAGTTTTTTAGGATCCCTTTTATTTTCCCTATATATAAATGACATAGCTTGAATAGATAAATCCACGCAATTGATAACATATACAGATGGCACTACTGTACGCTTTACCGCGCGAAATGCTACTGATGCAATAATTGATGCCAATCGAACAATATCAATGCTATTATCACGAAGCTCAGATAATTTTCCTAAAAGAAATGCTGTTCAAACAAAGGCTGTCTTCTTTAGAACCGAAAACCGTGACATAGAAGCTCAAATTGCCTCGTACTATCAAAACTCACCTACAGAAATTGCGCCTTCTGTAAAGAGTCGCGGTGTTTTGTTTGAGGAGCGTATGTGTTGGAATAAGCACACTGAAACTAATCACTGGTAAGATTTTGTGGGTGTGCGGCGTCCTCAAGAAATGCAAATATGATTTGCCTAAATATATTAGGCTTCTTATTTATAACAGCGTATTTGAATCGCATAATAAGTACTGCTACCTAGTCTGGGGTAGACGACGCTAGTATTAGAAATCCTCACGTAATCCAGAAAAGAGCATTCGTACTGTCATGAGCTTGCCATGCAACAGTCAAACTGAATCATTCTTTATTAAGCCTAACCTAATTTCGTTTTCATTATTACACGAAACGACGCTCTAAGCGCTATCACACTGGGGTCACGAAAAAAACAACTTTTTATGTAACATTTTTTGCCTAGCAGAAAACAAAAAAACTACGCATGACTCTTCTGACTGAAAAAGGGAACTTCAGCTATGGTCTCCAGCTATCAATCTTTGAACATTAGTAGCCAGCATCAACGAGGACCCCGGAAGACTCTCCTGCCTCCGAGAAGTAAGCCAGGAGGAAACTGGTGACAAAGATTGATAGCTGGAGACCATGCTTGTTTTTTTCTGACTGGCTCGTACGTGTACACTGTCCTTTCTTGTTTTTTTTCTTTTTCCCTTTTTTTCTCTTTTTTCACATGCACATACAAAGTGTTTATGTTCGCCTACCACTTGATGACCATTGAAGGGAAACGGACGAAGATGAAAGGTAAAGAGGCGACTGACCCATTGAGGGAAACCCTTTCCTTACGCACGCCGTCACGGACCCCTCCCGCCACCGAGGCGACAATCTTGGGTGTCCCGACACGCGTCGAGAACTGACCAGCACGGGATAAGAACCGGATGTGGACGTACACGCACATTTGGTTTCGCTTTCAGTGTTGACAGTGGTTCTTCCTCTTTTTTACTTCCTTTCTTCTTTTTTCTTTTTTTTCTTTTCTTTATTTTTCTTCCTTTCTTCTTTGTTTTTCTTTTTGTCTTTTTCTTCTCTTTCTTTCTTTCTTTTTTCTTTAGTTCTCTCTCACTCTCACAAACATCTTTCAAGGCGAGAGGGACGTGGCAGCAATGAAATTTGGAAGTTCATGTTAGTATAACTCATCCCCTGATGAAGGGAGGTCCCCTCCCAAAACGGTTGGGAAATAAATATATTTATCCTTGTTGACAACGCTCCCGTTTTGCCATATTCTATATATATATATATATATATATATATATATATATATATATATATATATATATATATATATATATATATATATGTATATATATATATATATATATATATATATATATATAAAGGAAGGAAGTGTATACTTAAGGGCTCATTTTCCGTAATTGGCACAACATTATTGAGATCTAACAGACAAGAATGCCAAGGAAAGTAAAGGGGAAGACATTAGACCAAATCGTATATTAAACACGAAGAAAGAAAAGTGGGTGAAAAGATAACTTGCCATTGGCAGGATATATATATATATATATATATATATATATATATATATATATATATATATGTATATATATATATATTATATATATATATATATATATATATATACATATGGGATCTTGTTGTTTTTGGTTTGCGCCAAGTTCAAGAGACCATGGGCTTCATTAAGCCGTTTTGTGACTTTTAACTCATGGTCCTCAACATCTGTATTCGTTCTGAGTCTGATGTTGTCATAAGAGTTTTTTCTGATTTCTGATTCTGATGGTTAATACTTCTGGTGACTTTAGCCTCTTCATCTGGTGTCTTGTATTCAGGTACTGTGACGTATTTAAGTGCTGAAAGTAGTAAGTCTATTGTGATCTCACTGACATGTTTCTTTGATAGTACTTTTTCATGCCACGTATCACCAGAGTGACGAGAGAGGAGTCCGCCATTGATGGGTCGGTAGTATGAAGTAAGCGCAATATTCCTTTATATTTGTGCATCTTTTTCTGTAAGCAATGACAGTATCCCAAAACTTTAAGGGTTCGCGTTGAAAGCACTTGTGCCCCGCCGCGGTGGTCTAGTGGCTAAGGTACTTGGCTGCTGACCCGCAGGTCGCGGGATCGAATCGCAGCGGCGGCGGCTGCATTTCCTATGGAAGCGGGAATTTTGTAGGCCCGTGTGTTCAGATTTGGGTGCATGTTAAAAAACCCCAGATGGTCGATATTTCCGGAGCCCATCACTACGGCGTTTCTCATAATCAAGTGGTTATTTTGGGGCGTAAAACCCCACATATCATTATCGAAAGCACTTGCGAAGATTTTCCTCCATGCGGCCCAAGAAATGTTTCCATATGAAGTGATTTGTAATTAAAATCACTTCCGTTCGTTCCCGCAGAGGAAAGGCCTCATATTACTTACGCGATTTTCATCGCTCGACCACTAGTTTCCGTTGCACGTGAATTCATAGAAATCGAGCCATGCATCGGTGCTTGAATTGACGTCAAACAAGTTCGGTCGAACAAGAAATTTTTTGTCTTACATTTATAAGTGACACAAGAAGTTCTAAAAGGTGCTGCTGTTGTGCCATATATAGCTTGTGTATACTTCACCTATAGCATTAAGGGCACTTACACTGGAAGTATCAGCGATGCTTCTTGATGTTTGCAATGCACGTGCCGGGAGCTGTTACCAATTGAGACGCGAAATCCTGAAGAATCATGTTTACAGACACGCTACCTTGAGCGACGATGTCATCTACAGTAGCTCTGGTGATAAGGGCGATCGTCTCCAGAAGGCTTGGAGTTGTAGTGGCTTCCTGCAACTCTACATATCTCTGGCCTACTGCTTGGAAGCCCACAATGAGGGGTCGCTCTTTACGACGAGTTAAGTCAAACTTGATCTTCATTTGCAGGCTTCTGACTTCGACTACCCCAATGTAAAATTGCAGTGTAGAAAATACGACTGCATCGATTTATTGAGCCATTCCTGTTTGGCCTCCTCTTCTTTCTCTCCTGATCTCTTCTTTCTGGCGCTAGCGATGAAGATCGCTACAACGCTGCTCGCAAATTTGTGTCTTGTGACCTCCAATCGCTCATCAAAAACAACCTCAAAACGTTCTGGAAATCTATATACCCTCTTAACACTGTTGACGATCTTTCACAGGTGGATGGTGACAGGAGAAACGTCGATACCAACAACTGTGCCACCCTGTTTATTAATTATGTCACGAGTGTTTTTACTAAAGAAGACCATTCCAACATTACCTCTGCAGAAAAAGTTGACTACAGGTACATGGACACCTAAGTCGTCACTACCGCTAGAATCTCAGCACTCATTAGAGATAAAAAATATCAACGTGTGCAGGGGCTGAGGGCAATATTACTGAAATTCCTAAAGAGACCATAGCATCTTCTACTATCACACTTGCCCACATCCTCAATCAATTATTATCAATGGGCAAGATGCCGCATGAATTAACAACTGTCTGAATCATAATTGTATTCAAATCCAGACAAATTTGATGTTAGTAACTATCACCCCATATCTCTAACTAGTCTTCCGTGCACACTGATAGAAGATGTCATTGCAGCTAACAGCACCCGGAACCTTAAAGCTAAATTTTCTTTTTGATCAGAACCAACAAGGGTTCAGGAAAGGGCTTTAATGTGACACCGAACGAATCGAACTTAATAATAATTCATTCAAGTTCATTGATAGCTAGCTTGACGCAGACTGCATATTCATCAAATTCTTTAAAGCTTTGGTAATGTTCCGCATCATCGCATAATATCTAAATCACCGTCCTAAATCTAGACTTATTGACTGTATCCAGGCTCAGAAACTTCGTTTCATTCCGTAAAAAGTATAAAGCTACTGCTTCTTCCTCATCTGTTCTAACAGATGTAAATCCTGCTGTCCTTCAAGGTAGTGTCTTGGGTTCCTTGTTTGAAATTTACATGAGTAGCCTCCGATGTCGTAACTCCTTCAACAAACAAATCTTAGCAGACGATTGCATCATATATCGCAGGATAACATCATCATCAGATCACTTTGCTCTTCAGTAAGACCTAGATCTCATAACTAATTGGTGCTCACGCTGGGAAATAACGAATATTACTGATAAATGCAAGGTCACAACCTTCACCCTCAAGATATCAATTTCTCACTGTAATTATACTACTAATACCTGTCATGTGAAACGCACATCATCTAATAAATACCTTGGCATGCATCTTTCACCATCACTCTTATCATCTGCGCATACAGACAACATATGTTCGCAGGAATGCAGCACTCTTGGCTACCTTAAACGTAACTATCCCCATGCCCCAACATCAACCAAATCACTTGCATATCCAACCTTTCTTCGTCCTGTTTTTGAATTTGCCTAATCAGTTTGGTCACATCATAAAGCCCATCTAGTTTGTTGAACATGTGCGAAACCGCGCTGCGATTTTTGTGCTAGAGATTACAGCCGACTTTGCAGTATCACCAACATTAAACATGCTACCATTGGCTTTCTTGATTTTCGCAGAAAGATAGCCTTCATGTGCATGTTTCATAAAATAGCACCGGGCAAGCACCCTCCCTCTCACCCAGCGAATGCGTACTTCTCGCCGTTTGCACAATAGCCATTTTTTCAAGCGCATTTTCGGACGTACTAACGCTTTCCACTCCTCCGCATTACCAGTAGCGCTTCAAACTTGGAATGGTCTTCTTGATGTCGTCAACATTGATGAGCCTGCATTGTTTCTTCTCGAAGTTCCCGCCATTCTTGCCTCACCAGTGGCTTAAACCTTCCCTTAAATCATGTTACTTTCTTTCGCTAGCTATTGCATAATTTAAATATTTTAATGTGATGTATGCTTACAAATGCGCATCTCTGCATTTCACTTATTAGCGGCATCTGCTGTTTGCTCTCGCTAACAAATATAACATTATCTTTTTGTCTTACGTACTATACCCATACATTAGTCCTTCGAGGCTTCAACGAATGTGATAGTGCACTGCATATCCCCCCTGCCCTCACACAATACACTAGTGCAAACCTGTGAGGGCGTTAGTTAATGAATTCATTAATAATCAAGCACCTTTTAAAAACGACAGTGACCGAGGGCCAGCAAACCATTGATTGGCATTTCTGTCACACATAATAAGAACGTTAGCCTGGTGTTTTGCCCTATTGTGGAAGTGGAGGTCGCATACATCACCGCTAAGCTGCGGTCAACGCACTTTATTGCCAACAATACTAAAACTGCCTGCAGCAACACGCCGCTGCATGCGTCCAGTTCAATACATGACGCTTGTATCGGGTGGATGAGCTGAAGTGATGCATGCCTGCAAGCAGAACCGTAGGCGCAGGTACGCCACTTGTGTGTCCCTTCCCTTACCGTGTATATAATTTGCGTGAATAAACTCTACTTGGCTTCAGCAAAATCGCACAAGAAAAGGACGTCATGTATGCTACTGCCTTTGCGCACTTCACGAACATGTTTCTGTGTTTTATGGAGCAAGCTTTCGAACCTATGGGCTTATTAACGCGTGGACACATGCATGCTAGTTTGGTTTTTACCGAAAACTACACGTCTACCCTGTATCCAATTCGAACGTGCTTCAAGTTGTGTGCCATCTTGTGCACGTATGAAATGACAGCCATTTTCCCTCGCTTCTCTGTCTCCGAACTGAATCTTTGTTTTTTGCCCGTTATTTCTCTGGATAGGACCATCCACACTGGAAAAAAAATCGGCTTTTTGCGTTTGCCTAAAACTGGTTCCCGTTTTTACTCATTAAATAAAGGAAAGGATGCACCATGTCAGAACACGAAACCACAACCACAGTGCTTGTGCAGATTAACGGAGGAAAATGATTCTGACAAAGCCGCCAGAGCCACTCCACTTCACAATCAAAGTCAGTAAGCAGTGAAACCCTTTAAAATAAAATTTCAAACTTTTCTTGCCTACCTCCCACTCAGATTAATAAAAAGCCTACCTAAGAGACCCCGGAAATTGCCTTATTGCTAACTCTGGCGCCCTAAGAGTTTACAACTCTGAGAAAGATTTTACCTTCGGGGATGAAAAGAACAAAGAAAGTTATGCAACTGTTATTACAAAGTTTGACACTTGCTATGCACGACGCCTGATCTAAGTCTACGATCACT
The DNA here is from genome assembly GCA_013436015.1 of Rhipicephalus annulatus. Classification (NCBI taxonomy): domain Eukaryota; kingdom Metazoa; phylum Arthropoda; class Arachnida; order Ixodida; family Ixodidae; genus Rhipicephalus; species Rhipicephalus annulatus. Next base: position 27,210 of record WOVY01000230.1, on the reverse strand, counting down.
ACTTCCATTGTGAGCACGTACAACCTCGAGGTGAGCCAGTGAAACAGTTTGTCAGAACTGAGAAATATATCTGTGTCCGGCCACCTTGGTACCATAAAATAATTGTTCAATCGTTACCAAATACTATTTTGAAGAAATAACAAAGTCACACAAAAGCTTTGACATAGTATGTTAACCTTGCCTAAATCAGATCTGCTAGAGACTGCGCAAATGTATGTCGCGCCAAATAAAATATGAAAGCATGAGGGGCAAGATGCAGTCGAAAAGTGTACCAATATTTAAATTGGTTTCCTGGGTTGAAACAGAGGAAAAATAATAATTCCTTACATCACATCGATGCTTGGTGGGCACGGATTATTCATCAGAAAAGGACGGAGTTAGATTGCGAGAAGCGCTGTTGCTGGTTGGCCGAGGTTTTGAACACTTTCTGGGTGATCATAAAATACAAAACGATCTGAACTTGGAAATGTTTAACGTCAAAACCTTATCTATTTAGGGAAGTCTAGGTGTAGTATTCGGGGAGTTAGAGGGCATTAATTGGAATATAATAGGGCTCAGTGAGGTTAAGAGGACCCACCGAACATCGATGTGATGTAAGGAATTATTATTTTTCCTCTGTTTCAACCCAGGAAACCAATTTATATAGTGGTACACTTTTCGACTGCATCTTGCCCCTCAAGCTTTTAAACTTTATCTGGCACGGCATACAATTGCGCAGTCTCTAGAAAATCTGATTTAGGCAAGGTTAACATACTATGTCACAGCAGCTTTTGTGTGACTTTGTTATTTCTTCAAAATAGTATTTGGTAACGATTGAACAATTATTTTGCCTATACGGTGCTACAGAATGGGCACGTCCTTTGGTATCGGGGCTGGGCGACAGAAGAGAACTGGGAGTGAGGTTCCTAATTCACAGAAACATAGCTGCCAACATGAAGGAATACTAAAGCATCAGCGAAAAAGTGGCAGGTACTGTAATGAAGCTGAATAAAAGATACAAGATGAAGGTGGTACAGGCTTACGTGCCTACACCCAGCCATAATGATGCTTTAGTTAAAAGTTTTTATGAAGACGTGGATCGGCAATGAGTAAGGTAAAAACACAGTATACTATACTTATGGGAGACTTTAATGCAAAGGTAGGGAAGAAAAGGATGGAGACTAGGCAGTAGGAGAATATGGCATCAGTACTTGAAACGCCAGAGGGGAGCTACTAGTAGAATTCGCAGAACGCAATATTCTACGGATTTTGATTACCTTCTACCGAAAACGAGGAAACTGCAAGTGGACACGGAGGAGCCCTTATGGCGAAAATAAGAACGACGTACACTTTATAAATAGTGCACACCCAGGCATCGTGCAGGTTGTGGAAGTGGTTGGCAAGGTACGATGCAGTGACCATAAAAAAATGCGGTCTATAATTCACCTAGACATGAAGAACGAACGACAGAAACTGATACGCAAGAAGCGTCAAATGTTTTGTATGAGTGGTCGTTTCTTCTCGAAATTTTTACAGCGAAAGCTGTTATGATGTCACTTTTTGGGTAACGCGCAGTTGTCCGCCGCCCCCGCCGGTGTCGGAAACCACAAGGTGCGAAATTGGAAAAAAGAAACCTTGCACCAACGTCACAGGGGGGCCTGAACCCGGGTGCGCTGGCTGCGAGCCCGATATTTTACCAAATAGTTACGCTGGTGTTTGTAACTTGTTGTCAAACTTGCCTTAAGCAGACATGACCTAGCACCAATGGCACGGTGGTGCTCGAACTCGAATCCACTGGGTGCCAGCCCAGTATTCTACCACTGAGCTACACCAGTGCTTGTGACTTGCTGTCAAACTTGCCTTAAGAAGGCTTGATGTCGGGAAAGCTATCGCGTTAATATGACTAATATAGCGTTTTAAAACTTCGAAAAAAACAACCAGTCATCGCACAACGCGAATAGCGTAAGGAGTGGACCGTCCAATGCTTCAAACCATCAAAATGCTTGTTCTTGTTCCACTGTTAACTGTGGTGCATACCTACTACGGAAATAGTTTCTCATCGTCGTCAGCCACTGCATGAAGAATTGGCAGAAAATTCCTGTCAAGTGTTTACCGAATAACTCGCTTCTCAGAAGTATGATAAAAATTAGCATAGTGAATGCCAGCCTACTACCCAAAAGTTTAATAATAATGCCCTAGTGGGTAGCAAGCACGTTTGCTTGCAGTAGTTACCCAATGAGTATCTTAAAAAGGCTGTGAGAGGCCACTCTTCTAACTTTACCTGTGACAGTGCTGCGCCTACCGCGCCAGCTAGGTGTTTTTTTCATTCCAGCTGTGAGCCATGGGCTGTGTGGGGCCGGAATGTTCATCCGGAATCTCACAGAGCTGGTAGAAATGTCGAATCACTTTTTGACAAATGAAAAAAAGACTAAAAGAAACTTCAGGATCACTCGGCCGTTCTAAATAACACCAATCTTTGGCTGCAACACGCTTGAAGAAATTTGTTTAATCAAATACATGTTTTTCAAAGCAGCTTACCATAAATGGTAACACGAATTCAAATCCGCAAATTGTGGCGTAGTGGTCAGTTGTCTGGTGTCTTGTCAAAAGCATTTTGGGTATGAAAGGGGGCAGGGTATTTTCTGCGAGCAGTTTGCGCAAGTATGCAGTGTGTGTGCCATTTAAAGGGGGTGTACTTTTTTTCTTACAAAAAAATAAATTCCAGTTTGAAGTTAGCACTCCTCACGTCTGCTTTTGTCTTCGGTCCTCGTTTTTTTGCTCTTTAAAGTTGTAACTTAATATCTTACTAACTCACTCAAGCTTCCATGTTTTTTTGTTGTCGAGCTTCCTGACGGAGTTGGTGGACAATGGTTTATCGGTATCGCCTCGAATATGAAAAACTGGGTCGTATTTGTGTGTCCTTTTCCGTAGCGGGTACAAACCGCGTGCGAATAAAGGCTGTGAGAACTCTCCGTTTGCTGAAAGCTGGTTCCTGCTGGAACTCTGTAGAAACTGATGCCGCACTACTGCGACGATGGTGCTCGCTCCCAAGTATTCACTCCTCATCTGGAGATTTGAAGCAGTCTGTGGTTCCTTTGTAAGCCTGCCGAAGCCGGCGGGGAGACAGCCTCACCGAAGTCGGGAATGTCCTACTACATGTGAGCAATTGCGCATGTGATTATGAAATTTAGCAGTGGTGATTAGCCAAACGGTCTGTACGGTAAGACCTTACCGTTGTGGTCTAAGTGTAGCTGTACTTTATCTCAGACGTTTCCTTGAGCACTCTGGAGCAAAAAGGCCTCTTAGTCAAGAGGAAAGGTGATTAGCCCTTCCACTTGCATTCATCCACATTGTATCGTCTGCTCGGCGTTTCCCTGGAGTCACCTCACACGCCTATAGTGAGCAAAAGGCTCCACCTACCGAACTCATTATCAAGCCGTCATTCCGCACTGTGTGGCAAACCGACGCTTTCCTTCGCTTTCAAATAAACTGTCTCGGCCGCATTGTATTCCATGTTGTCAGCGCATTAGGCTTAGCAGGCTAACAAACAACTTCTATCACAAATGACGTGAAAATGTAGCGTCCTTGGCGTAAGATGACACAGAGCGATGGCACATTTCCCAGTTTATTCGCTACTGCCAGAGCCGTGGGCGAATGGGAAACGCACGTGTGGATGAAGCGTGTGGTCATGTCCGCTAGGGCACTGCCGCATTAATTTCTAACCACGCTTACCGGTGATTACCAACAAAGAAAATTGGCTCCGTATCTGCAAGTTAATCAGCAGAAGTCGTCAAAAGACGATAGTCTTGCGTGTGGAGAGAGTGAACAAAACATTTATTTGCTGTTCTGCGCAAGAAAATCGGTGAAAGGTATTCTGGAGGCGATGCCTTAGAGTGCTTCGAGCGTGCAGCGGAGGCGAACGAGCGCATCAAGCACGTTACACGTGAGACTTGAGCGCCATCTGGCAGTTTTTTCGGAAAACGGAGCACGTGGCTCTGAGACGGGTGTGCGCACCTGTCTCAGAGGTGATAAGGTGTAGAACGCAAGACGACAGGTAGGTGCCACCACCATATGGTTTTAGCAAAGCGTTGGAAACACTCGCCTTTTCGTGCAAGCGTCGCGTGATGGTCAGCGTAGCGTGATAAGCGCTACGGTCCTTAAAATTTTTATGGATGCCTTTTCTAGTAAAAGGCGCACATGCAAAATATATACGTGTTGTTATGGCGTCCCAGACAAGCGCAATAATTGCTTTTCAGTTCACAATTGCACAAGCATAGACGCTAAACCTTGAGCAACATTAGTGGATCTGCAGATGGGGTCGGCCGTTTCAAGTACCCGGTGCCGTTAGAAATGAACAAACAGACCAATGTACAGATAGACAGAGATACAGACAGACCAAACTTTTTGCGTCGAAGTTCCCCAAGAAGGACTATCGTCTTTAAAAGTAAAGGAATACGACACCACTGTGAGGAAAAATAGCCATATCACGGCCTGATGTGAAGTATTAGGAGCCAACCAAGTGCAGCTGCCTCATTCCTGACCTAAGGTAACTTTGTCCAGAACTACGTTCCTGCACAAGCGTATCGCTTGATCACTTTCGGTAGACATAGGCGTATCAGCTGGGGAGAAAGGAGGGGGAGGTGCGAGCCCCTTCAAAAATAAAAGTTGGGGGGCCGAGCCCCCCACTCCCCCTTTCGACAGTACTTACTCTAGGCTGCACGCCAAGAAACACAACAAGTGAGGCGACGTTTTCTGCCACACCGGTAATCACTCAATTATGTTCTTACGAGGGAATGAAAATGTTATGAGGCTATGTTACAACATGGTAAAATTTTCTCAACATTTCCTCTATGATTTTTCTGGTAGGCTCTCTGCTGTGCGGGTCACCTATGCGACACTTTAGTGTCTTGTGCTATAGTATTGCAGAGCAAGCAAGCCATGAATAGGGCCTCATAATATTACATCACTAGTTCGTGCATTTATTCTACTGTGACTTGCTGATGCATTTACGGATGGGAACGAACAAACGTTTACAGACCGGTCAAAGCATTTGCTGCCTACGGAAATTGATTTTATTTTTCAAAACATAAATCATTACTGCTGCTCTGTCGAAGCTTTCGCGAGCCGATTAGTGTGACAAATCACTTCTGATGCTTTTCATTTTTCGCACTAAAACTCCAAAAATTGTATCCGCTTTATACTAACAAACCTGATCAGCCATGCTTATAGTAACTTGGAGCCATAGCGACAGCTTGCGAAGTGGTTACGAATAAAACAGTGGACTCTAGCTCAGCAGGAAGCTCAGCTTTCAAGCTTGCCCCACAACTTAACCCAGGGGGAAAGCATATTACTGTTATTTTTAGCACTATAGAGGCTTAGGTAAGAGTCGGGTAATTGATTTTCACCTAACCTCAATTGTCTTTTACCGCTCTAAACTCATCTCGGACAGCAAAGAAGCACACACGTGCAGCGCTGCTTATTTCTCTCTATTTCTTTTTCTCTCAGCAAGTATTAGCGTAAAGAGTTGCATACGCGCACAAACTTTTAAACACCGCTATGCTGCAATTCGAAGTAATTTATTACACTCATAATCCATCTCGCCAGCTCCTAAGAGTAGCCACTGCCCATGTGATTTGCAGTAGCCTACCTAAATTACATTCAGAAGGATATGCTCTCCGGTTGTATGACGTCATGTAACCAGCAAGGCGATTTTTCTGAATAAAGAAAATTTTAGAATCTCAAAAACCAATGACAAACAATATGCCATATCAAAAACACTTTATTCTGTCAATTTTTACGTTGTCGTGCAAAAGTGGTCTTCACGCAATGGATCTTTTTGCGTCATTTGTTGCCTCGCGTAAAAAGCTTGGGCTGTGTGCATGACAAAGACTGTTTACACCAATCATTATCAAGCAACGACCATTTAGAAAGGAAACGACGACGAGGGATAGTTCAACGTTATAGTTGCCCCATTTTGTTCATTCAAAGGAATTTTTTGTTTACACCGTTTGTATTGGCGTATTTACGTAGTCACCTGGAGGCGCATAAATATTTTAACGCAAATATCAGTGTAAAGAATGTAGCATGCCCCTAACACCCAAAATTATACATTTTAAAGGGTTCATAATCCGATAATAAGCAAAACCCAACATTATATCAGTAGCATAAAATGAATATTTGCACGTACCAATAATAGTGTTCAGACAATTAGCAATCAACACAACGTATTACACATACAAGCCTCAGTATTTGCAACAAAGTGTAATACTTAATATAAAAAATATAACAGCAATGATTCGTTGAAAAGTAATGGTTGGTCTCCCGGTCAAGGAAATCTGCATTGTTGTGGATCTCAGCGCTGTCTCTAGTTGTTACGGATCTCAGCACTGTTTCCCAGTAGTCACTTCTAATCCCGGTGCTGATCACCAGTTGTTGCGGATCGGGATCTACCTGGTCTCTTGTGGTAGCGTGGCCTAACTTCGGGTGGAAGAAACGGACGCTGACAAAATGGGGATACGATAAGCAAACAGCTTTATGGCACTATTTACAATTATTTACAGCATGAGGTTAGAAGTGCACAAACCACTAACGTATTGGCTGAAGAGTTACATATTTCAGAGCCACGTCCCGCACTTTTCAGCGTCGTTAAAAACCCTGTTGGGCACCTCCTTTTTGATCGTGGAACGCCAATCACACACACAAGACACCACTCAGAAGGCATCAGTAAGTAACACACGGTATGCCGAATGTTTATGGCATTTCTTGACGCAATGCTCTGAGAAAAGGAGAAGCGGGGTTTCTTCCCGGAACAATTTGGCGGTGGGTTACTTCTTCCGCCTTTCCCAGGAAGGAGGAAACACTTGAACCGCGGAAACACGACCTGTGTCGTTGGTCTGCTTCGCCGTCTCGCTAAACAAGCCGGCCCGGAGGAATCACTTGTAGGGACATTGGCTCACGCACCATCTTCTAATTCCTTTGTCCCTCCCCGCCGCTGGACGCTGGTTCCGAGAGAACTCACGTTCCAGGCGTGGGAGCGCTGCCCGGCTACGTTTCTCAGCGATAGCATGGCGCCTACTGACGATGGTCATAACAGCTTCCCCCTCGCCAGATGAGTCACGGAAGGCAGCACTCACCGCTGCTGCTCGCAGGGACGACGAAAGGGTCCGTAGTTGAATGCAAGGAACACGCCTTGGCTTGTCGCATTGTCTCAGTATTTACCAAAAACTTCGGCAGCGTCTCTGAAACTGGACCACATGCACAAGCAGGCACTCAGACCCCTTCGAACAAACCAAGCCAAAAGAGGGATGGCAAACCGCTTTTCATTACTAGCTTTAACAAATGCTTAGACTCAAAACTATCAGGACTCACTTTCGCTGAGAAACTAGACGTGCTTTCTTACATATTTACATAATAAGTTGCATAAAAAAGCTCAATTATCAATTTTGATACATTGTCAAGAGCACCTTTGAATGACCCAGAAAGAGTGGCTGAGCAAGTCAGCGTTTCCATTATATTTGTCCTTCTTTTATCTAATGGTTTGATATTTTTGAAGAATCAAGCTCCACCTCAACAGGCGACTGTTCTTCGTTGTCACGGTTTGCAGCCACGTAAGGGGACAAGGGTATGTCTCTACTTTAAACTTAGCTCTTCTGAGGTAACACTGCCACAGATGAATGCCCTACACAAGGCAAGCGCACTCCTTTCCTGAAGCGCAGTGCGTTATTTCATGAAAGTCCAATTTCTGGCTCAAGTAAAGCGCAGCTCTACTTGTTACCACTGTCGTCCTTACATAGAACGACTGCCTCCTTCTTTTTGTTGCTGACCACTCTCATTGGTTCTGTCCCGCTGAGAGCATCGGTCCGGGACTCGGATTCAGCGTGCGCTAAAATTGTCCTAACCTCCGTCTTTGTCCACGGCCGATAATAATCCTCTACTAGACAATAAGCTCAACAGCCTCTGAAAACCCTAACCTACACTGTGACCTATAGTCTATGTTCTACCTCGACGTTTAGGGAAAGCTTCATATTACGCTCATAATGATAAATCATTCTTCAATGAAAATCAATGAAACCGAGGCATCAACCACTGCCTTCTGCAGCTTCATTCGGTTAAAGTTACCTGCCTATGCTAACGCCTCTGAGTAAAAACCACTGGACCCTCCTGAGCATTTCAATTACTCTCAGTTCTACAGCGTTGCAAATTACGTGGCACTATTAACCAGACGCATAATCCCTCACAGTTTGTCTTAATGTTCATTCAAACGTTACGTTGTAACACGCCGTGTACAACACAAAAGTAATCCTAGGTGCAATACTCATTAAACACCTCACAACAATTGCATAGTTTTATGCGAAAATCATGCACTAAAAGGTTCTCAATACTCATAGCGCGTAACGACATCTCTACCGTGTCGCGCAAAACTTAATCATTTTACGAAATCATCAGTTCTATGTTAACATCTTCCTCCTTAAATGCTCATTCACACCACATCTGCATGACAGTGAAGGCATACGACATTAAAATAAACCTTCGAAACACTAAAAAATAACACAATTTTATTACTTTTACCTTCTCAACATATTCGTACTAATGATTAAAACACTTGACCGCTAACTTTCAGCCTTTGGTTCGGCGGTTTTCGTTCAGAAAAATTTACACCACATCACGCAACTGACAAAAATAAAATGACTCAAATATGCATCTCCAATAGTAAACTGAGTAATCATAATTAATACGCCTGTGCAAAAGTTACTCCAACTGACTGTTTCCCCTTTTTTAACTTGATTCTTTTGAATTGCACACGATGGCGTCGTGGTCCCGGTGGTTTTCGAGCAAGCCAGAGGCTACAAAACGCCCGAACACTCCGCAGGGTCCTGCTTTCACACCTCATTCTATACTTCGGCTGGCTATCCTCAGGATTTTAAAAGGGACGCCAGAAACAGGCGGGAAGTTGGGGCCTTTGTCTCTTTGTGTTCACCCCCACGTGGTAATTAGTAATTTGGCCTTTCGGCTTTCACCCTTCAGACATGGTCGCTTTCCCGACGTTGTCGAACTGAATCGCGCCTCTCGGTTGGAGGACGTACCATGTTTTCAACCTACACTCCTGACTCGCCACTGGTGCCTCCATGAACGCCACCATGGACGTTTCCTGAAACGGATTAATGGCCTACCCCTACGCTTTTCTCGTGACAAGGTGGGACCTGTCGTAGGCTTACGAAGTGCCGAACGCTTCCGCTTCTTTCTTTTTCTGCGATGTTTGCAAACCACCTCGATGGAATGGCTGCACTGCTGAATCATGGCGTTTTTGCTCTCATCGGCCACTGTGCTAACCATGCCTACATTTGACGATGTCGAATTGCCCTCTTGGGGTACGAATAAGGTTTCCAGCTCCTTACTGGGCCCACTAGGGCTTCTGGCACTTTCCTCATCCACGCAAGGAGCGTCTTTCAACGTCGTCCCTACTGCCACTCTGGCCACTGCCTCGTTCTCAGGATACTCTACGTTGATGGATTCTAGAATACGCGGGCCCTTTACTGGCGCGATATCTTGTTCAAGCACTTCCTGACGCGCCTCAACTTCCGGCGCTTCGAAACGCGCCTCCCTTTCACACTCCGGTCTGAGTCTTTCTTTCTTTTTGCTAACAGAGGTTCCAAATCTTCTGATTAGCTCTGCTTTAACAACTTCGTAGTTGTTCGCGTGCTGCTCACTGAGTCGCGCAACCACATCCGCGGCCTCGCAGGGCAGAACCGTGAGCACCTTCTGAGATCAGGTGTCTTGCTCACACGGCAGTTGGCTACAATTTCGTTCAAAGAGCTCATATGGCTGCATATACCTAGACATCTCGAACTCTGCCTCATTGTCGAGAAGTAGTACTTCTCGCTGTGGTGCAAACGTCTTACTCAACTCCACATCTTGGTTCAAAAACTTTATTTTGAGGTCTACTCTTTCGTCTTCTCCCTTTCCGTCCGTCTGAGCTGCTCTTACAATCTTTCGATATTAACGTCCCATTCTTCACTCAGTTCTTCATCATCAACCCCCAAATCAATATTCGCTTGTATGATATTGGCTTTCGTGCCAAACCCTTTGTATTGATCTCCAATGCCTCACACAACTGCAACAAGTCTGACTTTTGCAGCTTTCGTAAGTCCATGGTAGTACTAAGTTCTGCCTACTTCCGAAAAAAACTTCCCGAAACGTCGAAACTGAGTCTTTCAGGCAAAGCTAACTACCAGTTCTAAAGTTTACCCTCCTTTGAAACCTGGTTCATTCAAACGAAAAGCCAAGCACTCACCCATACGTGATCCATGTCTCGAGGCAGCTGCTTCTCGTGGGCCGACTGTTGTTGTCTCCTGTATCCTCGTATCCCACCGCTGATCACCAGTTGTTGCGGATCCTAGCGCTGCACTTCAGTTGTTGCAGATCTCAGCACTGTTAACCAGTAGTCGCTTCGAATCCCAGCGCTGATCACCAGTTGTTGCGGATCGGGGTCTACCCGGTCTCTTGTGGTAGCGTTGCGTAACTTCGGGTAGAAGAAACGAACGCTGACAAAATGGGAATACGAAAAACAAACAGGTTTATGACACTATTAACAATTACTTATAGCATGAGGTTATTAGTTCACAAACCACGAACGTGGTGGTTGAACCGTTACATGGTTCAGAGCCACGTCCCACACTTTGCAGCGCCGTTATAAACCCTGTTGGGCCCTTCCTCCTTGATTGTGGAACGCCAATCACACACACAAGATACCACCCACAGGGCATCAGTCAGTAACACATGGTCCGCCGAATGGTTATGGCATTTCTTGACGTAATGCTCTGAGAAGAAGGGAAACAGGGTTTCTTCCCAGAACAATTTGGCGGTGGGTTGCTTCTTCCGCCTACCCAGGAAGGGCAGCCCAGGAGTAAACACTTCAATCGCGGAGATACGACCTGTGCGGTTGGACTGCTTCACCGTCTCGCTAAACAAGCCACCCCAGAGCAATCGCTTGCAGGGACTTTGGCTCGCGGACCGTCTTCTTATTTGTTTCTCGCTCGCCGCCGCTTGACGCTGGTTCCGAGAGAATTGACGTTCCAGGCGTTGGAGCGCTGCCCGGCTACGTTTCTCAGCGATAGCATGGCGCCTACTAACGACGGTCATAACAGCATATAACACGAAAGTAAAACGCACCTATACAAGGATGAATAAACGTTTACTATGCATTGATAAAAGAGGGTTTGCCGAATGCATGTTTTGGTGTTTGGCAGCTATAACCCCGGTCAACGTGCATGTATCCTCGTGGACACTTGTAGGTTTCTATCTCGACGACTAACATCCAAGATGAATTTTATAAACAAACTCTTATGCTATCTGTAAATGTCAACTGCTAAAGCGTAATCAGAGAAAGAGACTTGATAGCAAGCGTCGTATATTGGAGGCAGAAATTGGGCTAAGGGCGCTATTCATCGGCGTGTTGAAGTGTGATTGAACTTTGTGGTATCTAAGAAAGTGCGTCGTCGTCGTTCAAAGTCTGCTTATGCAAACTTATATCACTGTGCGAGCGCTGAAGTTTTTCTGTTATATATATATATATATATATATATATATATATATATATATATATATATATATATATATATATATATAGTATGGCGAGCGCGAGCCACCATGGCTGCCCGCTAGAATGAAAGAAGATGTGTGGGACAGCACGCGCTTTGGCTAGTTGTTATTGAGTCAGCTATCTTGCCAATTTTTTGATTGATATGTGGAGTTTAACTGTCCCAAAACCACTATATGATTATGAGAGACGCCGTAGTGGAAGGCTCCGGAAATTTAGACACGTGGGGTTCTTTAACGTGCACCCAAATGTGATCTTGCCAATTTTTTGTGCGTCATCCTACCAGTTCAGATCCTCTGAGTAAAAACACCTTTCGTAGCACGTGACAACTGATTGAGGTGCTGGGTAACCCTCAGCCGATGTTGCAAACACCACCAGGTAGCCCTGTACCTGTAGTGACAACACCTGTTCACCACCCGAGATGACGTCAGTGACATCCCTGAACACTGTGGAAGGCGCTGCAGTCTCCAATGCTCCGGAAGGTGCTGCAGCGGCGCCTTCAGCGCTGTGGCAGCCACGTTTGCCGAAGGTGTTTCTTGGTTCCGTCTTGGAGGATGTCGAGCACTGGCTAGCTTAGTTCGAACAGGTCTTGGATTACAATGGATTGGACCGATTACGACTAGATGAGAAGCCTGTATTTAAGCCTGGAGCATGGCGCTCGTACTTGGTACAAAAACCGTGAGCCCTTTTCCTCGTGGAGCGCCTTTAGCCGTCACTTGCTGGCAAGTTGGGCCTAACCTGATCGCCGTTAGTGAGCCGAGCGAGCGATTCAGTCACGCATACAAATTCTGAACGAGAGCGTCATGATTTACGTCGAGGACATGACGAGCCTCTTTCGTCGAGCTGACCCCGACATGGCAGAAGAAAAGAAGCTCCGCCATTTAATGCAAGAAGTGAAGAAGCAGCTTTTTTGTCGCCTCGTTCGCTGTCCCCCAAAGGCCATGGCAGAGCTTCTGACCGAAGCAATAACTATGGAACAAATGCTGCAGCAGCGCTCTAGTGTGTATGACCGGCAAGTGAGTGTCGCTTCGTGAGTACGCCAGATTGGAGGTGTAGAAAGCAGCCTCAACATCAAATCAGTTACCAGCATTAGCATCGAATCTCTCTGCGACCTCTTTCAATCGGTGGTGCGCGACGAGCTAAAAATATTCAGTGCCAGTCCCAACCTACTTCGGGGTCCATCTGCAGCATTGTCAGAAACGAAGTACGACAAGCTGTGCAAGTGCCGCCTTCCAGTCATGTCCCGCCTGTCCAGACAAAGCCACACGGTGCAACAGACGCGGAAGCAGTCAGTCGATATAGTTCGGCTTCACCCCGCTTTGTCAACCCTATGCCTCAGGATGCACTTCCTTTGTTGCAGCAAATTCCCTACTTGGAAATTCGGGAAATTCGACAGCTGCTTCGAAGAAAATCCGACGTATGGCGCACATTGCACAGACGACCACTCTGATACCACTGTGGTGAAGCGGGACATGTGTACCGGGAATGTCCCTATCGCCACCTTAGGCTCCAGAGTTTTGATGCCGACTCGTCATGGCCGAGATTCGGTAAAAGACCGAGGGCCATTGAAGATTACCTCTCACCGCAGCGCATGCCACTGTGGCGGCCATCATGGTCGCCATCCCCAAGACGATCTTTTCCAAACTATAAGAGCCTCCCAGGGGTGGCGCAGGCGTGCTCACAAGCCCTAAGGCCGGAAAACTAACTACAGCGACCTTCAGGAGCGAGGCCGCTGACACTCGATGCAAGCAAGGCTTCTCATCGACGCAAGCACAGACCCGCAGCGATTAACCGACGACAGCGACGAAAGCCGGAAGCAGATTTCCTTTGGAGATACATGTCGTGGTCGACGGTCGCCACGACGTCAGTGCATTATTAAATATAGGTGTGGGCTATTCAATCATGAGCGTAAAACTAGTAGCGCACCTAAAGAAAGTTGTTACGCCTTGGTACGACAGACAAATTCGTACTGCCGGTGGACATGTAGTCACCCCTATCGGGATGTGCACTATCATGGTGAGCGTTCGGGGACGTACGTTTTTCGCCAGCTGCCTCGTACTACGTGACTTCCCGAGGCCTAATCCTGGTAGTCGATTTTTGCGGGAGCAGGGCGCGATTATCTATCTTTGGGAGTGTACCATGACGTTTTCGACAGCTGGAACTTCCGACGAGTCCGACGACAGCCGTGACAGCGCGTTTCGCATTTCTGCCGACAGTATCACGTTACCTCCTCGTTCCAGCGTATAGTTGATGTGGTGTCGACAAGTTACGTAACGAGGCTGCGCTGCACTTAGCCTCCCCACGTTTCAGGACTGATACTCCGCTCTACTTTTGACTTACTTCAGTAACAAATACTAGCACCTCTTTCATCACGCTGCTATCGCTTTCGCCTACCCTGTCACTGGCATTGCTGAATGTTTCACATCTACATTTGCCTACGATAGACTTCGACCGACACCAAGCGACGCAACTTCGTTACTTGCCAAAATTTATGTCGATTCGACCCTCTCGGAACAACAATAGTCTGAGCTACGTGAACTGCTAAATCAACTTGAAGAGTGCTTCGCATTCAATTCGAAGGTTCGTCAGGCACCGCTCACCAGACACCAAATAATTACGTATACCGACGCCTCACCCATAAAACAACACCCTTACCGCGTTTCGGCAAAGTAACGTGACGCGATAAATGGCCAAATTGAAGAGATGCTGCAAGATGGCATTATTCAACCGTCCAAAAGTCCCTGGTCATCTCCGGTTGTTCTCGAAAAGAAAAAAATGGATCACTGCGCTTCTCCGTAAGTGACAGATACTTAACAGCGTGACTAAAAAAAACGTCTAACCGCTGCCCCGCATCAATGATTTCCTCGACAGACTTCGGCGGGCAAAGTATTTTTCATCGATAGACTTGAAAACTGGCTACTGGCAGATTGAAGTTGACGAACAAGATTGTGAAAAAAGCGCCTTTGTTACACTGGATGGCCTATATGAATTTAAGATGCTTCCCCTCGGCCTCTGCTCTGCACCTGCGACATTGCAGAGAATGATGGACACTGTTCTTACCGGTCTGAAGTGGCACACGTGCATAGTTTATCTGGATGATGTCGTGTTTTCTGTGACCCTTGAGGAACACCTGAAGCGTCTGCAGACTGCGCCGGAAGCGCTCCGTTCTGCCAACCGAACGCTGATGCCAGAACATGTCACTTCGGTTATAAAGAACTATAGTTTCTTGGCCATGTTGATATTGCGGATGGTGTTTGACCAGACCCTGACAAAAGCACTGCTGTGGCCTTGTTTCACTTTCCACGTGATAAGAAGGCAGTACGTCGCTTTCAAGGGCTCTGTTCGTGCTATCGCCGCTTTAGAGCCAGTTTTTCCAGGATTGCTGAACTGCTCACTCTACTGACTCGCGAAGACGTGCCATTCATCTGGAAAGAACAGGACGCAGCTTTTGTGAACTACGGGAGCGTTTGCAGATACCGCCAGTCTTAGCTCACTTTGACAAAGATGCTGATACTGAAAGAGCGATAGAAAACTTTATTGAAGTGTCCCTGCTGGGGTCAAAGGTGGCGGGGGGCTGGGAGACGGGCCCTTCAGTAACCCCCTTTTTCATGCAGTGGCCAGGCCTTGAATCCTGGTGGCGTCTTCGGCCAGCTGGACAGCCCAGACTTTGTTCTCCGGGCACGTGGTGACCAGCAAAGCCTTTCACTGCTCGGCTGCGGTGATTGTAAATGCAGGTTTTGTGCTGTGTTTAATGGAGTGACTACCTGCGAGGCAGGCCCATGTAATATGTTTGAGCTTGGTGTTAGGTGCACCGCACGCTTTGCACTGTGGCGTGTGAACAGCGGGGTAAATACGGCTGTACAGTGACGGACAGGAGAAAGTGCGCCTCTGTAATAGACATCAGGTAGTGGAATGGTACTTACTAAAGCACTTGTCTGGTGGTGGGTGTTTAGGTCTGGCCTTGCGGTAATACATTAAGATTTCTCCAAAGCTAATCATTCTGTCCCTCGCATCGTCGCGAAACGAGGAGACCATCATCTCTCGCTCAGCCGTGTCAGGTCGCCAGGGGTGGTGCTCTGTTGGATGACGCGCCCGGTGGACGAGAGCTCAGGTGGCGTCATGAGCATGTTCGTTCCCAGCGAGCCCGAAGTGGCCCAGAATCCAGATGATCTCAATGCGGCTGCGACGTAACAGAGGTGCACTTGCGAGAATTCGGAGCGCCGTTTGGGCGATCAAACCTTTGGTAAAGTTGCGGATGGCAGTCTTGGTGTCGCAGATGATGTAGGATGCTTGGGTTGATGCGTAGGTAAGAGCGATGGCTGCTTATTCGCCTTCTATTGGTTTGTTGCGCTAATGTTGCCACTTGCGGTAAATATGCACTGCGGCCCGATGATGACAGTGAGGGCCACGGCCCGATGCGTAGGATATTCCGCTGCATCTACATACACCACATGCGCGGCTTGCGTGCAGCGCATGCATAGTTGCTTGGTGCGGTCTAATCGTCTTTCCGGTTTATATTCAGGGTGCATATTGCGTGGTATGGAGGAAATCACGAAGAGGTTTCGAATGTCCGAAGATATTGGGAGTTTCTGGCAAAACTAGGAGACGTAAGGTATGCCGAGTGTGCACATGACATAACGTCCTGTCGGAGTTTGGCCTAATTGTCTGTAGTGCGATATACGTAGGGCTACAATCAATTGTTTTATAGTATTAAGAAGTCTTGGGTGATTGATTTTCGCATTGGGCACAGACATGGGGAGATGTAGCGCGAACTTGTAGCAGCGCCTGATCATGATGTGTTGTTTGTTTTTGTCGATCAGCTTAAGTTTCAAAAATGGAGCAACGTAAAGGATTCTGCTCATGAAGAAGCCACTCACCAGTCGTATGAGATTGGCCTCTTACATGCCCTGCTGTTAATTGGTGATGCGGGAGCAGAGCCTGCTAATCTGATAAACATGATGGTGTAGTGGTTGCAATGTTTCCGAGTGGCCGCCCTTCTGCTGAATGTGGAAGCCCAATATGGGAATGGTAGGAACCGTTCTTATAGGGTGATGTTGCACATGCAGATTTATCGTGGGAAGGTCTCTGTTGTAAGGAGATCTAGGCCGATACACGAGTAACTCTGACTTTTTGAGCGATCAGGGCAATCCTCGTAGTTCGGTGTAAGCTGCGATTTTATCAATAGTCAATTGAAGTGCATGCTGTATCTCTGTCGCTAGCTTTGGTAATCCACAAGGTTATATCTTCCACGTATGTGCTACGTGGACGTTATGCTGTGGAGGTCAGGGATACCTTCTAGAAGTGTCGGAAGGTGAAGCATGGCCAGGTTGAAAACAAATGGAGAGAGGACCGACCCCTGTGCTGACCCTTTCCCACCGAGAGTGATGGAAGGTGCAGGCAAATCGTTGACCGAGAGTGTGGCTGTTCTGTCCGTTAAAACGTTGTGGATGTAGCGGTAGGTACGGGCGCCTACATTGAGCGTGGCGAGGGCGTCAAGGATGGATGAATGTAGCACATTGTCAAATCCTTTGGTGAGGTCTAGTTCTTGAACAGCACGTGTCTCATACCGAGAGCCGTCTTCACCATTTATAATGTGACTCTTCAGATGCAGCATTACGTCTTCTGTCGAAAGTCTAGGGTGGAATCCTAACATTGCATGCGGGTAAAGAGCATGCTCTTCTATGTACCTTTGTATTCGAGTGTGAATAACGTTCTCGAGTACCTTGCCGACACACGATGTGAGAGATATCGGCTGAAGGTTCTCATAGTGAGTGGATTTCCTGGATTATGTATCAGAATAACTGTGGCGGTTTTCCATATTGTTGGTATTTCTCCCGACTCCCAAACCATTTGCAGATAAGATGTGAGCATTTCAAGTGACTCTTCGTCAAGGTTTCGTAAGATTTTATTTGTAATTTTATTCGGACCAGGCTCTGATTGGGTCTCAGTTGTGAAACTGCGGACCTTCCTTCCGCTTTTGTACTCTGGGAGTCGAAGGCTGGATTATCCACCCAAGTGTAGAATCAACTAAGGTAGCACTGACAATGTACCGACTAGATAGGTTCCAGGTAAGGTCTTCATTGCTACCTGGATAATTGTGCAGAGCAGCGATTAGGGAGTGGCCCTGAGCAGATTTTGTCGATGTTGGTTTTATAATATGACGAAGAATACTCCAAGTATTGGGCACGTTAGGTAAACGTTCCATAACGTTACAAAGCTGATGCCAATTCTCGCGGGAGAGTTGAAGAGCATGTTCTTCAAGTAGACGCGTTAATATAGTAGTGCGTTTGCGTAATGAGCGGTACAATTTATTGAAGATATAGCGCTTGCGCAGACCAGTGAGGGCCTCCCACATGAGAAGCAGCTTGGTGTCTACCGTGTCGCCTACAGCGTCTTCTGGGGGAGTCTTAGTAGGACGCTTAACATCTCGTAGTAAGGAAGCTGTCCAATGGTCGATCGAGGTGGCAGATTCTGGAGAGGCCATTGCCCGCAATTCGCGGAAGATGTGCTAGTCAACCAGGGCAGGCTGTTTGGATTGCCGGCGCTGCAGGCCAGCCTTGACGATTGTTTGTAATATAGAGTGGTCGCTGCCGAGATGTTCATAAAGCTTGGACCACTCTGCATGCGTAATGTCGCAGTAAAAGTGCGGTCAGAAGTAGTGTCTCTGGCAACGCTGTTGCACAGCCGCGTAGGGTATGCCGCGTATGTCATAAGGGTGTAGCCAAAATCATGGCTGTCTTGCCACAGCATTCGTTTTTTTATGGTGTCGTGGATGAAGCCCCAAGCGGATGAGGGAGCGTTGAAATCCCCTACCCCGAGAAGGGGGGAAATTATTGCCAACTTCTTGATATAAGAGAGGAGCTTGTGGAAGCGATGTGGTTGTCGTGGGCTGCTGTAAATATTGATCAAGAACATACTGGTGGGTGTCCAGCAAGGTGAAGAGAGGATTTCCATTAAAATGAGCGACAATGTATCAGAGAGCGAGGGATGTAGAATAACAGGGATATTTCGTTTCACGAGGGTGGTAAGGACTTCTCGACTGTCAGGGGCTTGAGTAAAGCGAGGTCATGAGAGGTGTCTCTGGCAACGCTGTTGCCCAGCCGCGTAGGGTACGCCGTGTATGTCACAAGGGTGTAGCCAAGATTGTGGGTGTCTTGCCACAGCATTCGTCCTTTTCTGGTGTCGTGGACGCAGCCCCTAGCGGGTGAGCGAGCGTTGAAATCCCCTACCACGAGAAGGGGGGAAATTATTGCTAACTTCTTGACATAAGAGAGGAGCTGGTGGAAGTGATGTGGTTGTCATGTGCTGATGTAAATATTCGTCAAGAACATACTGGTGGGTGTCCGGCAAGATGAAGAGAGGATTTCCATTAAATGTGCGACACTGTATCAGAGAGCGAGGGATGTAGAATAACAGGAATATTTCGTTTCACGAGGGTGGTAAGGACTTCGCGACGGTCAGGGTCTTGAGTAGCCGTAAAGGAGGCGCATCCGACTAGCTTAGCTTGTCCACCCGATTCCTGTAAAGCCATAGTATCTGGTGTATCTGTTTCTTTGAGTGTCGATAGAAATCGTTGTAGCACGTTCCTCTTACGGCGGTAGCCACGGCAGTTCCAATGCCAGATGCTGTACTGAGAGTGTGGATTACTCATGGCCATCTTGGTTAATGCGGCCATAAGGATTCTGATGTGAGCGTGAGCGAGAGCGATGTGTACACCGTTCAAGATCCATGACTCTGCTATTGTAGCTGGCTAGAAGACTCGAAAGTGTGGCTTCAAGGTTGTTCTGGGTAATTGTCGCTCAATCTTCCAGCTTTCCGTCGAGCGTTAAGGTGAGGTGGTGCTCCAACTTTCCTGCGAGGATTGAATCGAGGGATTGCTCTAGCGTTTGCGCGATGGTTTGTTCAAGCATTAGCGGTAACTGCCGTTCATGAACGGCTTCAATCGTTGCGGTGAGTTGCTGCTCCCTTACAGATTCTGCAGGTTAAATAGGTGCTGAGGCGGTAGGTGGTTGCGACGATGGTGTGGCTGTTTCTTCTGTGTTTGGAGCCTTTCCTTTAGGGGTGGGGAGTGGGGAAAGAATTGGCGTGGAAGTTAGCAGAATGAAGCAAAGAAGAGGAAGGAGGTTGCTTGGGAAGTTGTTTTCGAAGAGCAGCGTTTTCAACGCGAAGTTCTTGTACTAACGTACGGAGTGAACGCAGCTCCAGAGTGATAGTACTTAACATGATTTCCTTATTAGGTGTGGTCGTGTGTGTAGTTGCAGGCGCTGTAATATGTATAGAAGATTGGGAGACAATGCTAGCCCCGCTTACCGTAGGGGTGGCGAGGGTGAGACCGGGTTGCCGCTGCTGACGGGCGGGACAACCCGAAGCCTCGGGTGCCCCAGATACCTATAGGTGCTCCTGGAGCTGATTCTTGCACCGCTGCTATGATCGGCTGTGTGAGCCACGACGCTTCGATGTTGAGCTGGGACTGCGGGGGCTGGTGTCGCTAGGCTTCACCTCCTGGCGTTTCGGATGAGCATCTCTCATGAAGAACATGGTTGAGAGGTACTGCTGTTGTTGAAGCTTAGCTTTTTCTTGGCGACGATAAATAAGAAGGCGCGGTGTCTTGCACGTTGAAGACAGCTTTTCTCACCTGTCTGGTTAGCTTGGCCGCACAGAAGACACCTAAGGGTGCATGGGTGAGCGGTAGCAGGGTTGGCTGTGCCACACAGCGTGCAGATTACGGCATTTGGTTTGGGGCAGGCATCCGAACGGTGGCCGACTGCCCTGCATTTGTCGCAGACTTTGGTGCGCTCCTTATGTAGGTAGCATTTGTATTCAGCTCCTCGATAGTAGACATGGAAAGAGACTTTGTCGCCATCGAATACAATGAGCACCGTGTTTGTCTTTCCCATTCGGCGAGCTTGTAAAATCGTGGGGTTGTGGCCATTAACAAAACTTGCTGAGATGCCTTCAGTGGAGTCATAGGTGGGAATATTGTGGATCATAGTTTTGCTGTGTTCTCATGGGAAGTAACGTAGGCTAGAACGTCATAGCTTTCAGTTTTCATCTGCAGTTTGGAGATCCGACTGTATATTTCTGCGATCACCACAGGGGTGCCTAAGAAAGCAGGCGTTTGGCGTGTAGCGACACCACTGACCCGAGCTAACGGAGGAGTTCTGACTCCCTTTCATGCCTCGCCCTGCGTGGATCCACTGTGTTCGGGGAAAAGGGGAACCTGGGGGTTGAGCTGACGCCGGGCGATCGGACCTTTAAGGCCCCCGAGCAGAGGCAACACACCCCTTTGGCGCCGGCTTCACGTAGATGGCACCCCTGGGCTGACCCACCCAGGGGAAATCGGCAGTCGCCTTTTCCTATCTCTCTCTCCCTACATCTTCGCCTTTATCTATCACTTTTTATCTATCCTGTCTTCTACTCTCTTCTGTTTACTTCCAAACTTTCTGGCGGCTAGGGTTAACCCTGTGCAAATAGTCTATCTTGATTTAGGCACATTGGGTTATAGTTGCGTTGTACGGCTGGCGTCTGCAAGTTTTAGCATCCGCAATTTTGTAGCGTCCGCTCGTTATGCTCCGTGGTGGGTGGCCGCCAACGCTTCTGAAGAAAATGAAACACTCATGCATAGAGATTTTCCTCCGCTAAATGATCGTACTTCCTCAAAGCGCGTACGCACCGAAGACTCGAGTTTCTTGAACCGTTCAAAAGAAAACTTCCCCTACTTTCACGTCATACATAGTGAGAAAAGTGGCAAGCAAGCCGGAACTGTATCCCCCTTTGTAGTAGCCAGGCGTCTTACAGAAACTCTTGAGGCTGGGTACAAAGTTTCTGCAATGGCCAGCGGAGACTCCTTCTCAAAATTCAAGAAAAAGAGCAGTTTAAGAAGCTACACAATCTTTTACCTTTTGGTGACACTCCAATCACTGTAACACCACACGGATCAATGAACACAAGCCGTGGCGTGGTATCTGATGCTGATTTCCTTGGCTTGACCAAAGAAGAACTTCTGGAGGGGTGGAAGAGTCAGAATGTGACCAATGTAGAACGGATCATCATCAGAAGAGGCATCAAGGTAACACCAACAAAACAACTAACACTCACGTTCGCTCCCAGTAATCTGCCAGAAAGTATTCAAACAGGGTACACGAAGACCTCTCTCAGACCGTACATACCGAATCCTCGTCGTTGGTTCCAATGCCAGAGGTATGACCATGGTTCTAAAACGTGTCGTGGTCGCCAGACTTGTGCACAAAGTGGAGCTCTAGGCCACGTGTCTGAGAACTGCAAACCTCCACACTGTGTAAACTGTGAAGGAAACCATGCCGCATATTCGCGCTCCTGCACATACTGAAAAAAAAAGAAAAAAACAGATAACTACATTGAAGGTGAAGGAGAACATTTCATTTACGGAAGCATGGCAAAGAGTCTCACCCTTCTATGAACCTACATATACTGATGCGGCGCGTCAGGGGAAAACGCCGCACCAGCCCTCGCCCCTCCTTCGGCCCGCGCAAACCAAGCCGGCGGTTGTGGCACCTGCCCCTAAGGCGGCTGCAGTCCAGACTACACCGCCTACTCCCGAACAGACACCGGAGACTCCAGAGTCCTCAGGTCTCAAGGCCTTACCTCACCAGGCGAGGCCTAAAATTCGAACAGCTCGCACGTGCGGGCTTCCAGTGCCTCCGAGAAGGTAATGAATACGTCGGTACCTATGAGGCCGAAATAGCGACGTGGCTCCTTGGAGCGCGCCAAGAAAACAAAAAAGCAGATAACAGGGCCTGCTGACGGCCCTGTTACGTGAACTGAAACTCTCTGCCTAAACAGCAACTCGCTTTTCATACACACAGCACTATTTTACTTTCACCATGAACACTCAAATTATACAATTGAATATCAGGGGCCTTCCGAGAAACCTTGATGACGTCCAAGAGCTTTCACACGAACACTCACCAAAAGTGCTTTGTGTACAAGAAACACACCTTAATTTAAAACACACCAACTTTCTTCTTAAGTAAGTTATTTTCCGAAAGGACCGTGATGATGCCATGACATCATCTGGAGGTGTTGCGATTATAGTAAATCAAGGGATTGCATGCACAAACTTACAACTCCAAACATCCCGATGACGATATTTATAGCGCGAGAACAAAACGACGACACAAAGACAAGAAGGATACGGAAGATACGGAGACACTTCTTGTCTCTGTATCGTCGTTTTGTTTTCGCGCTATAACTATTGTCATGCCATACAAACTAGCCCAAGCTGCCACACATTTAGGTCCAAACATCCTTTGAGGCAGTGGATGTTCAAGCGGTTTTTTTTAATAAAGTGATCACAATCTGCTCTATTTACATTCCTCCTAGCTATCAGCTGCAAAAACTTGATTTACACTCTTTAATTGATGAACTTCCGGAGCCGTATATTCTCCTTAGAGACTTTATTGCGTATATCAGGCTATGAGGTGTGTCTCGTTGCAACGTGCGAGGTCGACCGATTGAACAGTTCCTTCTCTCGTCGAGCGCGTGTCTCCTAAATAAAAAAAAACAACTTAATATAATCTCGCTAATAATACCTACTCCTCCATAGACCTAATCTTAGTATCTACATCTCTTTTGTTACTCCAGTGGAAAGTTGTCAGTAATCCGTACGGAAGTGACCACTTCACCCTAGTTTTGAGCACAACTACAGCAAATGAGTGTTCACCACGTTCCCGCAGGGGCGCCTGCGCAAGTAGGCGTTTGGTGTGTAGCGACACCACGGACCCGAGCTAACGGGGGAGTTTCTACTCCCTCCCACGCCTAGCCGTGCGTGGCTTTGCCGTGTCCGGGGAAAAGGGGATCCTGGGGGTTGAGCCGACGCTGGGTGATTGGACCTTTAAGGCCCCCCGGCAGAGGCAACACACCCCTTTGGCCCCGGCTTCACGTAGACGGCACCCCTGGGCTGACCCACCCAGGGGAAATCGGCAGTCGCCTTTTCCTATCTCTCTCTGCCTACATCTTCGTCTTTATCTCTCGCTATCTATCTGTCCTGTCTTCTACTCTCTTCTATTTACTTCCAATTTTCCTGGCGGCGAGGGTTAACCTTGTGTGGTGGTCCTACCTCGGGTACACCATATTTGGTTATAGCAACGATGTACAGTTGGCATGGCAGGGCTTGCTCCATCACAACCTCTGCCGTGTCCCCTTGTTGGGCTCGGTGGTGGGTGACTGGCATTGTTGCCGAACAATGTACTCATTTAATGGGATCGTCCAACATTTTCGCAAATGATCGTCCCCCGAAGCGGGGGCGCACCGATGCAACCGCTGAAATCCTCCAGAAAAAGAAAGACACCTTCCCCAAGTATCACGTCATCCACTGTGAGAACGCCGACAAAAAAGTCCGTAACATTTCACCTTTCCTAGTGTCAAGGTGTCTCACTGAGACCATCGGAAGCGGCTACAAAGCCACGAAGATGGCCAGTGGGGACCTGCTGGTTGAAGTTAAAGATAAGTCGCAGTATCAAAAATTGACGAACCTTGTAGCGTTTGGGGACCAACCGATAACTGTCACCGCCCACAGAACAATGAATACGGTGAAGGGTGTCGTGTCAGACGATGACCTCATGGACCTTACTGACGATGAACTCCTGGCCGGCTGGAAGGATGAGAATGTTGTACAGGTACAACGAATAAAAATCAGACGAGACAACAGGGAAATACTCACTAGGCACATAATCGTTACCTTCAACTCTAGCACACTCCCAGACGAAATAGAAACAGGCTACTTGAAGTTGCACGTCAGACCATACATTCCGAACCCAAGGCGCTGCTTCAAGTGCCAAAGGTTTGGCCATGCATCACAGAGCTGCCGAGGGCAGCTTACTTGTGCTAAGTGCAGTGCTACGGGACACTCTGCTGATGACAACTGCAATGCTGAAGCTCACTGTGCAAATTGTGATGGTGACCACCCGGCGTACTCGAGATCCTGCACAGCTTGGAGAAAAGAGAAGGAGGTCATCACTATCAAATATAAGGAAAACATAAGCTTCCGCGAAGCCAGACAGCGCCTCTCACCGTACCTTGCTAAAAAGTCATCATTCGCCGAAGTGGTGCAACGGGGGCCAGCACCACAACGGCATCAGGCGGCCGTCCAGGCCACGCGTAGTGCGCTGAGGCGACCGCCCCTCGCCCCCACGGTGGGAGCAGCCACGGCTGCCCTACCCTCCCCTAACGTGGCCACACTGGAGGCCTCTCCTAGACCTGGCACCAGCCGGGACAGCTCAGAGGCCAAAGAGGTCCTGCCGACCTCTTCTCTGGTGGGGTCAAAGGCCTCGTCTGCCAAGACGAGGCCTACACAACGCCATCATCGCTCGCTAGAGCAACTGTCCGACGTCTTGCACGAGGCGATGGACACTACTTCTAGCCCAGCGGTGCAGGCAGCGCCTAAGGAGCGGCGAGACACTCTCGACCGCTCCAAAAAAAGCAAAACCCCAATTACAGGGCCAGAAAAGGGTCCTGTAAAATAAGTGAACCTACACCATTTTGGAACTCGCATTTTTTAGTTCTTTTAGAAGCAAGTCACCTCCATTCTACTATATCCTACTCACTTGTCCTTCGATTTTTAAACTTTTACATTCAACATGGCTTTTATAATTCATTGGAACTGTAGAGGGCTTTTAAACAATTTTGGTGACGTAAAGGAAATACTACACGACTTTTCTCCTGTAGCCTTGTGCCTTCAGGAAACCAACCTAGGTGATCGATATCAAAACATCCTAAAAGGCTTCACTGTTGTGCGGCGCGATCGTACGCAGGCAAGCCGACTGTCGGGCGGTGTGGCTGTTGTTGTTAAAGGTGGTATAGCAGTGAGAGAAATTCATATTAATAGTCATATAGAGGCCGCCGCCGTTACCATTGTAGCGCACAAAACCATCACCGTCTGTTCCCTCTACATTCCACCGCACACGCAATTCACCGTAAGCGATTTAGAATTAATTCTAGACCAACTACCCGAACCTTTTGTGATAGCAGGTGATTTTAATGCACATAACACGCTTTGGGGTAGTAAAACAGTTGACTCTAGAGGACAAACACTTGAAGATTTTATTTTAGCCAACGATGTTTGTCTTTTAAATTCTGGCGCTGCCACTTACTGCTCCCCAAGTTCAGGAGCTATGAGCTGCCTGGACCTTGCGCTATGCTCTCCAGCGCTGTTCACAGATTTTAAATGGAAGGTAATAGATAATCCATACGGTAGTGACCACATGCCTGCACTCATCAGTCTAACCACAGCACTTCCTACCATACCCTCCAGACCACCCCGCTGGCGACTTCATTTGGCAGACTGGGCTCTCTTTACCGATCATGCCAGTCTGGATAAAGAGAGTCTAAATAATCTGAGCGTAGATGAAATGAATCAAAGGATTACAACGTGTATAATCGCGGCAGCAAAGAGAGCTATTCCTCAGTCTTCTGGTTGCTTAAAAAAGAATTTGAAGCCCTGGTGGACGCACGAATGTACAGAAGCCAAAAACTCCAAAATAAAGCCTGGGGTATCTTCCGGAGGTACCCGACGTACGATAACCTCATCTCCTTCAAAAAGGCGAAAGCGAAAGCTAGATATGTTCGTAGGCAAGCCGAGAAAATCTCCTGGCAAAACTACGTTTCATCCATAAACAGCTCGGTCACATCCAAAAGAATGTGGGATCAGGTTCGCAAGTTTAATGGCAACTACGCTGCCTATACCATCCCCTTTCTTTCAACAACAGGTACTCAGACATCCCTACAGGAACAGGCAGACCTATTAGGGCTTCACTTTTACAACATATCTAGCTCAGCAAACTATTCAGAAACGTTCCTAAGGCACAAGCAATCTATAGAAAAACAAAAGCTTCCCACAGCAGGTTTCTTAGACTTGCCATACAATGCGCCTTTAACCATCCATGAACTGAACACAGTACTCTCCACAGGTAAAAAACAGCGCCTGGTCCTGACACAATACACTATGCAATGCTTGCCCACCTGTCGCCAAAAACAGTCGAGGCCCTTCTGTTTTTCTTCAACGTTATTTGGCAAACTGGTCGAATGCCCACGGATTGGAAGAAGGCCATTATAATCCCATTCCTAAAAACGGGAAAAGATTCTACATTAGCAAACAGCTATAGGCCAATCGCACTTACAAGTTGTCTTGCAAAAACCTACGAGAGTGTCATTAACATTAGGCTTACGTACGTCCTCGAAACAGAAAACTCACTAGATATCCATCAATGCGGGTACAAAAAAGGTTGTTCAACAATTGACCACCTAGTTCGGCTTGAAAACACAATACGAGAAGCTTTCTTACACAAACAACACTGCCTAGCAGTCTTTTTCGATCTTCAAAAAGCCTACGACACTACTTGGAGGTATGGTATTTTACGAGACTTGGCGGATCTGGGAATCCGCGGCAGAATGCTTAACTGTCTCTTCGACTTTTTGTCCAACCGAACCTTCCAGGTCCGCCTTGGCGTGACACTCTCTCGTGTATTTACTCAAGAAAACGGTGTACCTCAGGGGTGCGTTCTGAGCACTACACTTTTTGTTGTGAAAATGAACTCTGTAAACAAAGTTATACCATCCACACTGATGCATTCTCTGTACGTTGATGACCTCCAGATTGC